>CM043882.1:20755206-20990417 GCA_024034495.1 Camelina laxa | reverse complement strand
TCAAACTGTCACCAACAAGACCCCAACTACACCTTTGTACACATGCAAGAGGATGTGGACAACTTCTTCTCCAATCCTTAAGTACCAATATAACCTTCACTTGTAAATATCATATGCGCATTTCATATTTTAGTTTTTTGTTTGCTTGATCCTCATCCAAATTTCTTTCACACGAGCACTGTGTGATTTAAGTTTGGGGAGGTTTGAGATAGCATTTGACATGTGTGTCTTTTGATCTTATTTTAAATTTTTAGCTCCTCATATTAGTATTTGCATAAGCATCTAAGGCATAGAAACCATAAAAATTTAAAAAACTTTTGAAAAAAAATCTTTTAAGAGTGTTCATGTAGTTTGCATTGCATATTAGATCTTGTTAGCATGTTTCATGTAGGACTTGATATAACACTTGCATTAATCTATGATGAGTATTCCTTGTTAGCTTGCTCATTCACTAGGACTAGATCAATGCCCAAGTTAATAGTGACTTTGATGCTTGTTGAGTGGTTTAGAAGCATAAGATTGAAACCATCCTTGAATTCGCCTGCATTGTATTTGGTTCTATATTGAGATTGTTGTGATTTGACACCTTTCCTATCTATAAGAACCTAATATTGACTTTCAATTATCATTGTGTGCATTGCTTTAAACTCATGGATACCATATACATATTTGGATCATCTTCTCTTCTTACACTCATTGTTTGATCCAGTAGCTGATTTCCGTCATTCAAGAATCAGCGTTTCCCTACCCTTAACCAACCCTTATTTTCAAGCCTTGTTTATTCTGTGTGTTGCAGGCTTTTTTGGATTGAGATGGTAGAAAGTGTTAGGTTTGAACTGACAAGAGTAAAGCCTTGTTTAGTTCTAGTTGTGCATTTCAAACTTAGATAGGACTTGGTGGTTCAGCATTGTTGGTTGGGATGGCGACCTGTTAATCGCAAAGAAGAAAATAGAAATAAAAAAAAAATGAAAAAAGAGACAAGCAAACAAGGGTAGTGTCTTTAAGAGGGATTGTGTTTAAAGCAAGGTCTGTGAAAGGATGGGAAAAAAAAATTGTTGAAGATGGTTCTAGTTAAAAGAAAACAAAAGAAAGAAAAGAAAGTCTAGCAAAAAGCTGTGTTATGTCTTAAGAATAAGAAGAAAGAGAACCATAGCAAATAAGTAAGAATCTCCCATCCCACTAGAAAGATCAAAGAAAAACCTTCTAAGACTTGAAAACCAAAAGAGAAAAGGCTTGAAAGAGAAAAGAAGAAGTTAAAGGGTAGCACTAGGATCATTTGGGTTAGATTGCTAGGATAAACACTTTGGGTGCCTTTGGGTAGACAAGGTTTATTCTTGTATGTGTCTAGGTGTTACTTACCTTTAGCATTCTTCTAAAGCTCAATCCTTTTAGAGAACCTTGATATTGATAGCCCACTCTAAAAGAGGACCATCATTGTCTCAAAAGCCTTTACCTCCAAGCCAATGAGTTTAAGCATTGATTAGAACTGATTCATGTTCTTTGATTAATGAATGTTAAGGAAAATGGTTGATTTGAGTGCATGTGGATACTAAGGCTCAAATCAAAGGTGTGATTATGCTTGTCTAAATTTTTTATGTTACAGCTCATTCAACTTGCATCATAGTACTAGTAACTTGGACATTGATTCAGTATGGTCTATTTGCAAGCTTTAGGTAAGCTGAGTATCCCACTTTCAAACCTCACCTACCTTCTTATGTCTTGCTTCGTATTTGCTTGAGGGAAGCAAAACAAGTTTGGGGTGTCGATGTTCATTATATTTTTACCCTGTTTTTCCTTAGTATATTCACATCTTTTGCATCTTTTGCTAATCCTTTTCACCATTATTGCATAGCTTTAGGACTAATCATGCATTAGGAGTTTAGTTGCATTGCATTTGCATCTTTTCATGCATAAACAGGTGATTTTGAAGCTTAAGGAGCATGTCAAGCAAGCTGAGGAAGAAGTAAAGCAATCATGAAGGGAAGCAAGAGAGTTAAGGCTGAAATAACAAGGTCCGGAGTCCAACTCGAGACCGCACCTCGACCAGACACTCGACCGTGTGCTGAGGAGGACTCGACCGAGTGGAGAATGCATGAGAGAAGCCAGCTCGACCTGCCACTCGACCGAGCACAGGTCGAGTTGACCGAGCGGTTGACTTATTTTTCTTTTTAGTATTTTTAGGGCTTCCACTCCCCTCCATATAAACTGTACCTGCAGCCACAAAAGTATGCACTTTTTAGATATTCTCTAAACCTAGTATTTTACCCTTTTGAGAATTATTCTTTTTGCATTTTTATATTTCTTAGATCTATGACTTGAAAAAGACTAAAATTCTTCAATATTGTTGTGTTTCATAACTTTCTTAATATTGAGAATTCAAGTTTCATTCTTTTTCAACATTGAAGATCTCTGTTTTTATCTTTCTAGTGATGCAAGTTCAATCATTTCTGGGTTTTGACTTTGTTACCATGTGTTCTTGTGAGTAGTTTGCTTAGGATCTTGAGGATGGTTAGGCTGGGTTGAATCTTGTGGTTTGTTGAATTGGTTAGCTTGCTTGTTGTAGATCTCTTCTGCTAGATGTTCTTAATGATGCTGATCTATATCTGAGAAGGTAGGGTTTGATTTCAAGCATCTTAGCATCATACTAATATTTAAGGGTATAGATAAGGCTAGATCTAGAGCTTACCATTAGGCTTGCTAGAGATTAGAGGTCTTTGTTGGTTTGAGATGTATTGCTTAATGCCTGCTTGTGTAGATTTTTACTATGTGGAGACAAGTCTAGAAATGTATAGGTTTGATTGTTTATTTACATGCGTGGGATTAAACTTGTCTTAGAATAGTATGTCTTATAGATTAGCTCAAAGTTTGTTTGAGGTTTGTTAACCAAGGTAAATCCACAATGATTAGTTCAGCCCATGAATCCCTCCTCGACCTTCTTTTTTATTGATATTTTTAGTTCTTAATCTTGTTTCTTGATTGTTGTTTGATTCGTTTTTGCATTGCTCTGTTTTTATTGTGTTGCTTGTTTTCACATTTAGTCCAGCTCGACCATGTACTCGACCTACACTCGGTCGAGTGCTTGCTCGAGTTCTTCCTCAGAGTTTGTGTTTATGATTTGTGATTGTCCTGTTTCTTTCCTGTTTCATTTCTGCTGCATTCATTTAGTTCTATTCATTGCTTTCTTTGCATAGGTTTATTTCTTGCATTATAATAGTTCCTATTTTCTGTTTTAGTTTCATTATGTTATAATCATTCTGTTCATTTACATTCAGCATCTAGTGCTTGTAGTTTTATTTTCTGCACTTTGCATTTTAATCATAGGATTGTTAGTGACAAACATCCTTTTCATCTGGCTTAAATAGATCGTTATGCACATCTTGACTGTTCACAAACACTCAGATTGGATTGACACCTCTTATAGTGCAACTGCATAAGGGGAACTGAAATACCCTACCATCCATCCATTCATTGCATACGTTCATTATCATTCACATTCACCACCAAAAAAACCTTGTTTCACAATATTGTAAAAGCTCTTTCCTACACAAGAGAGGACTCCCAGGAAAAGAAGGTACATGTTGTTTGTGCAAAGATGAGCAGCTATGGTCCTGTTTATCCTTCACAACAACCCCATCAAGCTCCTTCTCAAGATCATGAGATGAAGAATATGCTTCAGCAACTCCTACAAAGTCAAGCTAATGGAGCCATGGGAACAAGTAAGAAGCTCACAGAGATAAATAACAAGGTGGACTGCACATACAATGACCTTAATATCAAGATTTGAAGCTTTAACTTGCAGAATGCTTCTCCTAGAGAGCAAGAGTGAATCTTCTTCTTCTTCTAGACAACTCCATGGGACAGCAATCACAATCTAAAGGAGTTTGCCACTGCCCAAGCGATCTCTCTCAAAGAAATATCTCCAAAGCTCCCTAGGACAGTAACAGCAAGATGGGGGGATTTTTCTCAACCAGAGGTGCAGAATGAGAAGAAAATTGAGTTTGGGACATCACTCGACCATACACTCGACCATCCACACGGTAGAGTGCCTGGTCGAGTGCTTGATCGAGTCATTGCTCAAGAATCTAGCAAGCCGGTTCAGTTCATTCCTCCTCCCTATCAGCCACCTTTGCCATTTCAGGACGGTTTAAAGAGCAAATGCTGAAAAGTACAAGGCTTCTATTGATAAGCAAGCATTGATGGTCTTGAGTCATGAACCTTGTTACAAGATGTTGAAATGAATGAGAAGCCACAAGTTAAAGAGCTTGAGCGAGAAGCCAACTTTGATGGGCAGACCTCAGATTGAAGAGAAAGGTCATGAAACGAGTGTGGATCTGTGGTGTGAATGGGGTAGAAACAGAGATTTTTAGGTCACTCGGCTTCCACTCGACCGAGCACCTTAAGTCACTCGACGAGTGGTTCAAGTGACCAAAATGCCCAGACTTCATCCCAAGCTTCACCAACAACAAGAGCCAAGAAACCCTTCTCTGATGGTTTGTCTGAGCTTCAAACTATCAACATTCTACATGATTCAGTGAGAGAATTAACAACTAAGGATGAGGAGATAAGTGGGCAAATCAAGAAGCTTCATGGTAAAATTAGAAGTTCTTCTCTAAAGAAAGCAAGGCAAGGTCTGAGTATTATCAGCAGACATAGCTCTTTTAGCATTGAACCAGGAATAAGAGGAGCACTACAATCTTGGGAACAAAGGGACTTCATCCCTCTATATCACCCTTCCAAAGTATAAGAAGTATGCAAAGTCAAGCTTAGAGACTTTAAACATGCTCACTGGGAGGAAGCCCAAAGGTATCCATGTACATATTGGTTTAGTTTCTTGTTATTTTGATCTTGTTTTCTTTTGTGTTATGGTTAATCAGGTAGCATGAAGGTCCTTTAGGCACTTGGTGATATTCCAAAAATGAATCCCACCCTCAACCCATCCCAAGTAATACTCCACTCTATCTTTGTATATACCATTGCATTTCTTGATTTTGTGTTGCTTCTTGATTCTTGAATCCCTTTCAAATTTCTCTTACACAGGGGACTGTGTAATTTAAGTTTGGGGGAGGGTTTGAGATAGCATTTGACATTGTTTTCTGTTTTCTTATTTCAAATTTTTAGCATAATCATGTTAATACTTGCATTGCATCTAAGGCATAGAAAAACCCTAAAATTTGAAAAATTTTGAAAAAAAATCTTTATAAAAAGAGTGTTCATGTAGTTTGCATTGCATATTATAATCTTGTTTAGCATGTTTCTGTAGGATTGTATAATATTTGCATTAGGGATCTATGATGAGTTTTGCCTTGTTAGCTTGTTCATTCACTAGACTAGGATCAATGCCCAAGTTAATAGTACTTTGATGCTAGTTGAGTAGTTAGAGCATAAGATTGAACCAAGCCTTGAATTCCTGCATTGTATTTGGTCTAAATTGAAGCATGTTGTGATTTGAAGCCATTTCCTATCTATAAGAACCTAATATTGACTTTCATTTATCAATGTGTGCATTGCTTTAAACTCATGGATACCATATACATATTTGGATCATCTTTCTCCTTTTTACCACTCTTGTTGATCCAAGTAGCTGATTTCCTCATTAAGAATCAGTTTCCCTACCCTTAACCAACCCTTCTTTCAAGCCTTGTTTATTCTTGTGTGTGTGAGACCTATTTTTGGGATTGAGCTTGGTAGAAAGTGTTAGGTTTGAACTGACAAGAGTAAAGCCTTGTATAATTCTAGTTTCCATTTTTCAAACTAGATAAGACTAGGTGGTTCACTTGTTGGGTTTGGGACTTGGCTGTTTTAAAAAGAAAAGAGGAAAAGAGAAAGAAAAAGGGTAGAGTCTTTAAGAGGAGATTGTGTTTAAGCAAGGTCTAGTGAAAGGATGGGAAGCAAAAATTGTTGAAGATGATTCTAGTTAAAAAAAGGAAAAAAAAAAAAAAGTCTAGCAAAAAGCTTGTATGTCTTAAGAATAAGAAGAAAAGAGACTCATAGCAAATAAGTAAGAATCCCCCATCCCACTAGAAAGATCAAATAAGAAACCTCTCCTAAGACTTTAAAATCAAAGAGAAAAGGGTGAAAGAGAAGTGAAGAGGAAAAGGGTAGAACTAGGACAATTTGGGTTTAGATTGATAGGATAAATACTTTGGGTGCCTTTGGGTAGACAAGGTTTTGTTCTTGTATGTGTCTAAGTGTTCTTACCTTTAGCATTCTTCTAAAGCTCAATCCATTTTTTACGAGAGAACCTTGATATTGATAAGCCCCACTCTAAAAAGAGACCATCATTGTCTCTAAAACCTTTTACTACCAAGCCAAATGAGTTTAGGCATTGCATAAATAGATTCATGTTCTTGATTAATGAATGTTAAAGGAAATGGTTGATCTGAATGCATGTGGACATCTAAGGCTCAAATCAGTAAAGGTTGTGATAGGCTTGTCTAAAATCTTTACGTACAGCTCATTCACCTTGCATCATAGTACTAGTAAGTTGGACATTGATTCTAGCTAGTTTATAACAAGCTTTAGGCTTTGATATCCCATTTTCAAACCTACTTTCTCTCTTGTCTTGTTTGTTTTCTTGAGGGCAAGCAAAGACTAAGTTTGGGGGTGTTGATGTCACTATATTTGCCATATTTATGGCCTTGTTTAGTTCATGTTTTGCATCATATAGAAGTCATTCCTTAGGTTTTATAGCCATTTATGTCCAAATATGCACTTAGGATGTTTAGAAGCATGCATTGCATACATTTGTGCATTTGGAGTATTATTAGGTGTTATGGAGCTCTAAAAGGGTAAGGAAGGACTTGCTGTTATTTCTAGAGCTAAAAACGAGGATTGGAAGTATTAGGAAGGGAAAAGAAGGCACTCAACCATACCACTCGAGCAGGCACACGGTCGAGTACATGGTTGGGTCATAACGAGCTCCTCAAAGATCGATCCGAATGTAGATTTGAAGTTGCGATTCAGCTTCAGAGTCCTTCATGAGAGTTGTAGGAAATTGAGTTATCTTTCCAATGCCGGTGGTTTCAAGGCAATCGGAGCTGTCGTTCAAGAGTTATATCTGTTTTACTGAACCGATATCATACCAGATCGAAGACTGGAGTTACTTGACGAACCATGCACTCGACCAAGCATGGTCGAGCACTTGCAGCCAACTCTCTATTTTGTCCTCTAGCTAGCTAGGGCTTCTCCCTCTTTACTATATATATGTGCTGGCACTTGTGGCCGAAAAAAGGAGACCCTGTAGACACCTCATAACCTAGTTTTTGTCATTTTTAGCTATTTTTACATTATTGCATTATCTCTTATCTTTTCACTAGATTTTCATAGATTTGTAACATTCATAACTTTGAATCTATTGAGTATTTTCTTTCACCTCTTTATATTAAATTGTTCATCTCATCATTATCTATCCATCCATGTCTATATCATCATTTTCTGGGTTTGTGTTCTTCATGATGATTTTTAGATCTTATTAGTGGCTTAGGATCTTAGGGATGGATTAGGCTGGGTAATAGTTATGGTTGCTTAAAATGATCAAGCTTGATTGTTTAAATATCTCTTCTAGCTTAGATATGCTCTATGCTATTCTTATACTGAGAGGGTAAGAATAGATCTTAAGCTTCTTAGCATCACACCAATGTTTAAATTGCTAGATAAGGCTAATGCTAGAGATTATCATGAAGCATGCTAAGAGATTAGATGTTTTGTTGATTTTTGACTATAATGATCTGTGTTTAATTTCTGCTTTTATATGATCTTTGCTAGTGAGAGCTAGATTGGGAGTATCTTAGCTTGATTGTTATTGCCAAGAGATTGGATTAACTTGTATTAGGAGATCATTGTCTAGAGATAGCTCATGTTTGATTGAGGTTTGTTGGCTAGTTTAGATAATCATAGCTTGAGTCCAGCCCATGAATCCATCCTTAGGACCCTCTTTATCTATTGATTTACCTGTTTGAATCCTGTTTTTCCGCTTGCTGTTTGTTTACTTTTGTTCTGCTATGTTTTGTTTGATGCTCTGTTTCAGTTCTGTTCATTCGCTTGTCAACTCGACCATCCACTCGACCATGCACTCGACCGAGTGCTAGGTCGAGCTCCAGTTTACTCTCTTGTTTATGCATTGTTCTGTTCATGTTTTCTTCTACTTATTAGTCAATTATGCTTAGTATTGTTTATTGCACTTGTTCTACAGTTTAATTCAGCATTACTATTGTCTTAATTAGTTGCCTTAGTTCATTGCATTTCATTATTGTCATTAGGTTGTTAGAAACAAATCAACTTGATATTTGGCTTAACTTGAATGCATTGATCACATCTTGACTGCTTACATATCACACTCTTTATGGATTGACATCCTTTATGCTACAACATCATAAGGGTATTGAAACACCTTGCATCCCATTCATCATCATCTCTGCTTATGTCTTTGTTTGCATGTTCTCATACATTCAATGCATAAGTAGAACCTAGAAAAAATCCTTGTTTCAAGTTCAGCTCAACAAGAGGTCTTTGAAGAAGGCAAGACCAAGACTCAAGTTTAAGAAGAAACAAAGTTCAAGTGTTAAGGAGGTAGTGATTAAGGAACAACACCACAGTTATCAAGTAGAACCAGGGGGGGATTTCATCACCTCCTTGGTCTCCAAATCAAGCTTGAAGAGCTATAAGAAGTCAAGCTTAGTGACTTTAAACAAGCTCATTAGGGAGGAAGTCCCTAAGGTATCATTATACATATGCTTTATTTTCCTTGTAGTTTTGATACTTTTGTTTTATGTTTGTGTTGGGCAGGCTGTTTAATGAGAGTGTAGATGGGTTTGGAGAGAATGGGATTTGGAAAAATAGACTCGCAAGCCAGCTCGACCCCCACTCGGACATGCACTCGACCGAGTCACGGTCGATCGCCATCGTCGAGCTGCCCCAGTCTCCATCTCCAAGTCACCAACAAGACCCCAACTACACCTTTGATAGCATGCAAGAAGATGTGGACAATTTCTTCTCCAATCCTTAAGGTACCACTATCACCTTCACTTGTAAAAATCATTGCATTTCATTTTTTATGTTTTGTTTTTAGTCTTGAATCCTCTTGTAATTTCTTTCACACAGGGACTGTGTGATTTAAGTTTGGGGGAGGGTTTGAGATAGCATTTGACATTGTGTTTTGTGCTCTTATTTCAAATTTTTAGCATCCTCATATTAGTATTTGCATAAGCATTTAAGGCATAGAAAAACCATAAAAATTTGAAAAATTTTGAAAAAATCTTTATAAAAAAAAGAGCGTTCATGTAGTTTGCATTGCATATTAGGATCTTGTTTAGCATGTTTCATGTAGGATTGTATAATATTTGCATTAGGGATCAATGATCAGTACTTCCTTGTTAGCTTGCTTATTCACTAGACTAGGATCAATGCCCAAGTTAATAGTACTTTGATGCTAGTTGAGTGGTTAGAAGCATAAGATTGAACCAATCCTTGAATTCCTGCATTGTATTTGGTCTATATTGAAGCATGTTGTGATTTGACACCATTTCCTATCTATAAGAACCTAATATTGACTTTCAATTATCATTGTGTGCATTGCTTTAAACTCATGGATACCATATACATATTTGGATCATCTTTATCCTTTTTACCACTCTTGTTGATCCAAGTAGCTGATTTCCTCATTAAGAATCAGTTTCCCTACCCTTAACCAACCCTTATTTCAAGCCTTGTTTATTCTTGTGTGTGTGAGGCCTATTTTGGGATTGAGCTTGGTAGAAAGTGTTAGGTTTGAACTGACAAGAGTAAAGCCTTGTTTAGTTCTAGTTTGCACTTTTCAAACTAGATAGGACTAGGTGGTTCACTTGTTGGGTTTGGGACTTGGCTGTAATGAAAAGAAGAAAAAAAAATAAAAAAAAAAATAAAAAGAGAAAGAAAAAGGGTAGAGTCTTTAAGAGGAGATTGTGTTTAAGCAAGGTCTAGTGAAAGGATGGGAAAAAAAAATTGTTGAAGATGGTTCTAGTTAAAGAAAAGAAAAGAAAGAAAAGAAAAGTCTAGCAAAAAGCTTGTATGTCTTAAGAATAAGAAGAAAAGAGAACCATAGCAAATAAGTAAGAATCTCCCATCCCACTAGAAAGATCAAATAAGAAACCTCTCCTAAGACTTGAAAACCAAAAGAGAAAAGGGTGAAAGAGAAAAGAAGAAGTTAAAGGGTAGCACTAGGATCATTTGGGTTTAGATTGCTAGGATAAACACTTTGGGTGCCTTTGGGTAGACAAGGTTTTATTCTTGTATGTGTCTGGGTGTTCTTACCTTTAGCATTCTTCTAAAGCTCAATCCATTTTTATGAGAGAACCTTGATATTGATAAGCCCCACTCTAAAAAGAGACCATCATTGTCTCAAAAGCCTTTACCTCCAAGCCAAATGAGTTTAAGCATTGCATAGAACTGATTCATGTTCTTGATTAATGAATGTTAAAGGAAATGGTTGATTTGAGTGTATGTGGATATCTAAGGCTCAAATCAGTAAAGGTTGTGATATGCTTGTCTAAAGTTTTTATGTACAGCTCATTCAACTTGCATCATAGTACTAGTAACTTGGACATTGATTCTAGATGGTCTATTTGCAAGCTTTAGGAGCTGAGATCCCACTTTCAAACCTCACCTACCTTCTTATGTCTTGCTTATTTGCTTGAGGGAAAGCAAAGACTAAGTTTGGGGGTGTTGATGTTCATATATTTTACCCTGTTTTTCCTTAGTATATTCACATCTTTTGCATCTTTTGCTATCCTTTTTCACCATTATTGCATAGCTTTAGGACTAATCATGCATTAGAGTTTAGTTGCATTGCATTTGCATCTTTTCATGCATAAACAGGTGATTTTGGAGCTTAAGGAGCATGGAAGCAATGCTGAGGAAGAAGTAAAGCAATCATGAAGGGAAAGCAAGAGAGTTAAGGCTGAAATAACAAGGTCCGGAGTCCAACTCGACCGCACACTCGACCAGACACTCGACCGTGTGCTGAGGAGGACTCGACCGAGTGGAGAATGCATGAGAGAAGCCAGCTCGACCTGCCACTCGACCGAGCACAGGTCGAGTTGACCGAGCCGTTGACTATTTTGTCTTTTAGTATTTTTAGGGCTTCCACTCCCCTCCTATATAAAGCCTTGTACCTGCAGCCACAAAAGTATGCAGCTTTTTAGATATTCTCTAAACCTAGTATTTTACCCTTTTGAGAATTATTCTTTTTGCATTTTTATATTTCTTAGATCTTGTACTTGAAAAAGACTAAATTCTTCAATATTGTTGGTTTCATAACTTTCTTAATATTGAGAATTCAAGTTTCATTTCTTTTTCAACATTGAAGATCTCTGTTTTTATCTTTCTAGTGATGCAAGTTTCATCATTTTCTGGGTTTTTTGACTTTGTTCACCATGTGTTCTTGTGAGTAGTTTGCTTAGGATCTTGAGGATGGGTTAGGCTGGGTTGATCTTGTGGTTTGTTTGATTTGGTTAAGCTTGCTTGTTGTAGATCTCTTCTAGGCTAGATGTTCTTAATGCTGATCCTATATCTGAGAAGGTAGGGTTTGATTTCAAGCATCTTAGCATCATACTAATATTTAAGGAGCATAGATAAGGCTAGATCTAGAGCTTACCATTAGGCTTGCTAAGAGATTAGAGGTCTTGTTTGGTTTGAGATGTATTGCTTAATGCCTGCTTGTGTAGATTCTTTACTATGTGAGAGCAAGTCTAGAAATGTATAGGGTTGATTGTTTATTTCCATGCGAGTGGATTAAACTTGTCTTAGAATAGTATGTCTAGAGATTAGCTCAAAGTTTGTTTGAGGTTTGTTAACCAAGGTAAATAACCACAATGATTAGTTCAGCCCATGAATCCCTCCTCAGGACCTTCTTTGTTTATTGATATTTTAGTCTTAATCTTGTTTCTTGATTGTTGTTTGATTCGTTTTTGCATTGCTCTGTTTTTATTGTGTTGCTCTGTTTTCACATTTAGTCCAGCTCGACCATGTACTCGACCTACACTCGGTCGAGTGCTTGCTCGAGTTCTTCCTCAGAGTTTGTGTTTATGATTTGTGATTGTCCTGTTTCTTTCCTGTTTCATTTCTGCTGCATTCATTTAGTTTTCTATTCATTGCTTGTCTTGCATAGGTTTATTTCTTGCATTATAATAGTTCCTATTTCTGTTTTAGTTTCATTACTGTTATAATCATTCTGTTCATTTACATTCAGCATCTAGTGCTTGTAGTTTTATTTTCTGCACTTTGCATTTTAATCATAGGATTGTTAGTGACAAACATCCTTTTCATCTGGCTTAAATTAGATCGTTATGCACATCTTGACTGTTCACAAACACTCAGATTGGATTGACACCTCTTATAGTGCAACTGCATAAGGGGAACTGAAATACCCTACCATCCATCCATTCATTGCATACGTTCATTATCATTCACATTCACCACCATAAAAAACCTTGTTTCAATATAGTGAAAAGCTCTTTCTACACAAAAGAGAGGACTCCCAGGAAAAGAAGGTACATGTTGTTTGTGCAAATGAGCAGTCTATGGTCCCTGTTTATCCTTCACAACAACCCCATCAAGCTCCTTCTCAAGATCATGAGATGAAGAATATGCTTCAGCAACTCCTACAAAGTCAAGCTAATGGAGCCATGGAAACAAGTAAGAAGCTCACAGAGATAAATAACAAGGTGGACTGCACATACAGTGACCTTAATATCAAGATTGAAGCTTTAACTTGCAGAATGCTTCTCCTAGAGAGCAAGAGTGAATCTTCTTCTTCTTCTAGACAACTCCATGGGACAGCAATCAACAATCTAAAGGAGTTTGCCACTGCCCAAGCGATCTCTCTCAAAGAAATATCTTCAAAGCTCCCTGAGGACAGTAACAGCCAAGATGGGGAGGATTTTCTCCAACCAGAGGTGCAGAATGAGAAGAAAATTGAGTTTGGGACATCACTCGACCATACACTCGACCATCCACACGGTAGAGTGCCTGGTCGAGTGCTTGATCGAGTCATTGCTCAAGAATCTAGCAAGCCGGTTCAGTTCATTCCTCCTCCCTATCAGCCACCTTTGCCATTTCCAGGACGGTTTAAAGAGCAAATGCTGAAAAAGTACAAGGCTTCTATTGATAAGCAAGCATTGATGGTCTTGAGTCATGAACCTTTGTTACAAGATGTTGAAATGAATGAGAAGCCACAAGTTAAAGAGCTTGAGCAGAAGAAGCCAACTATTGATGGGCAGACCTTCAGGATTGAAGAGAAAGGTCATGAAACTGAGTGTGGAATCTTTGAGGGTGTGAATGGGGTAGAAACAGAGATTTTAGGTCACTCGGCCTTCCACTCGACCGAGCACCTTAAGTCACTCGACCGAGTGGTACCAAGTGACCAAAAATGCCCAGACTTCATCCCCAAGCTTCACCAACAACAAAAGCCAAGAAACCCCTTCTCTGATGGTTTGTCTGAGCTTCAAACTATCAACATTCTACATGATTCAGTGAGAGAATTAACAACTAAGGATGAGGAGATAAGTGGGCAAATCAAGAAGCTTCATGGTAAAATTAGAAGTTCTTCTCTAAAGAAAGCAAGGCAAGGTCTGAGTATTATCAGCAGACATAGCTCTTTTAGCATTGAACCAGGAATAAGAGGAGCACTACAATCTTTGGGAACAAAGGGGACTTCATCACCTCTATATCACCCTTCCAAAGTATAAGAAGTATGCAAAGTCAAGCTTAGAGACTTTAAACATGCTCACTTGGGAGGAAGTCCCAAAGGTATCCATGTACATATTGGTTTAAGTTTCTTGTTATTTTGATCTTGTTTTCTTTTGTGTTATGGTTAATCAGGTAGCATGAAGGTCCTTTAGGCACTTGGTGATATTCCAAAAATGAATCCCACCCTCAACCCAT
Source organism: Camelina laxa (assembly GCA_024034495.1). Taxonomy (NCBI): domain Eukaryota; kingdom Viridiplantae; phylum Streptophyta; class Magnoliopsida; order Brassicales; family Brassicaceae; genus Camelina; species Camelina laxa. The sequence goes on along the minus strand of CM043882.1, from coordinate 20,976,500 downwards.
CCCAAGTAATACTCCAACTCTATCTTTGTATATACCATTGCATTTCTTGATTTTGTGTTGCTTCTTGATTCTTGAATCCTCTTTCAAATTTCTCTTACACAGGGGACTGTGTAATTTAAGTTTGGGGGAGGGTTTGAGATAGCATTTGACATTGTTTTCTGTTTTCTTATTTCAAATTTTTAGCATAATCATGTTAATACTTGCATTGCATCTAAGGCATAGAAAAACCCTAAAAATTTGAAAAATTTTGAAAAAAAATCTTTATAAAAAAGAGTGTTCATGTAGTTTGCATTGCATATTATAATCTTGTTTAGCATGTTTCATGTAGGATTGTATAATATTTGCATTAGGGATCTATGATGAGTTTTGCCTTGTTAGCTTGTTCATTCACTAGACTAGGATCAATGCCCAAGTTAATAGTACTTTGATGCTAGTTGAGTAGTTAGAAGCATAAGATTGAACCAAGCCTTGAATTCCTGCATTGTATTTGGTCTATATTGAAGCATGTTGTGATTTGAAGCCATTTCCTATCTATAAAAACCTAATATTGACTTTCAATTATCAATCTGTGCATTGCTTTAAACTCATGGATACCATATACATATATGGATCATCTTTCTCCTTTTTACCACTCTTGTTGATCCAAGTAGCTGATTTCCTCATTAAGAATCAGTTTCCCTGCCCTTAACCAAACCTTCTTTCAAGCCTTGTTTATTCTTGTGTGTGTGAGGCCTATTTTGGGATTGAGCTTGGTAGAAAGTGTTAGGTTTGAACTGACAAGAGTAAAGCCTTGTGTAGTTCTAGTTTGCATTTTTCAAACTAGATAGGACTAGGTGGTTCACTTGTTGGGTTTGGGACTTGGCTGTTTTGACAAGAAAAGAGGAAAAAGAGAAAGAAAAATGGTAGAGTCTTTAAGAGGAGATTGTGTTTAAGCAAGGTCTAGTGAAAGAATGGGAAGCAAATATTGTTGAAGATGGTTCTAGTTAAAGAAAAGTAAAGTCTAGCAAAAAGCTTGTATGTCTTAAGAATAAGAAGAAAAGAGAACCATAGCAAATAAGTAAGAATCCCCCATCCCACTAGAAAGATCAAATAAGAAACCTCTCCTAAGACTTTAAAATCAAAAGAGAAAAGGGTGAAAGAGAAGTGAAGAGGAAAAAGGGTAGAACTAGGACAATTTGGGTTTAGATTGATAGGATAAATACTTTGGGTGCCTTTGGGTAGACAAGGTTTTGTTCTTGTATGTGTCTAAGTGTTCTTACCTTTAGCATTCTTCTAAAGCTCAATCCATTTTTTACGAGAGAACCTTGATATTGATAAGCCCCACTCTAAAAAGAGACCATCATTGTCTCTAAAACCTTTTACTACCAAGCCAAATGAGTTTAGGCATTGCATAAATAGATTCATGTTCTTGATTAATGAATGTTAAAGGAAATGGTTGATCTGAATGCATGTGGACATCTAAGGCTCAAATCAGTAAAGGTTGTGATAGGCTTGTCTAAAATCTTTACGTACAGCTCATTCACCTTGCATCATAGTACTAGTAAGTTGGACATTGATTCTAGCTAGTTTATAACAAGCTTTAGGCTTTGATATCCCATTTTCAAACCTACTTTCCTCTCTTGTCTTGTTTGTTTTCTTGAGGGCAAGCAAAGACTAAGTTTGGGGGTGTTGATGTCACTATATTTTGCCATATTTATGGCCTTGTTTAGTTCATGTTTTGCATCATATAGAAGTCATTCCTTAGGTTTTATAGCCATTTATGTCCAAATATGCACTTAGGATGTTTAGAAGCATGCATTGCATACATTTGTGCATTTGGAGTATTATTAGGTGTTATGGAGCTCTAAAAGGGTAAGGAAGGACTTGCTGTTATTTCTAGAGCTAAAAACGAGGATTGGAAGTATTAGGAAGGGAAAAGAAGGCACTCAACCATACCACTCGAGCAGGCACACGGTCGAGTACATGGTTGGGTTCATAACGAGCTCCTCAAAGATCGATCCGAATGTAGATTTGAAGTTGCGATTCAGCTTCAGAGTCCTTCATGAGAGTTGTAGGAAATTGAGTTATCTTTCCAATGCCGGTGGTTTCAAGGCAATCGGAGCTGTCGTTCAAGAGTTATATCTGTTTTACTGAACCGATATCATACCAGATCGAAGACTGGAGTTACTTGACGAACCATGCACTCGACCAAGCATGGTCGAGCACTTGCAGCCAACTCTCTATTTTGTCCTCTAGCTAGCTAGGGCTTCTCCCTCTTTACTATATATATGTGCTGGCACTTGTGGCCGAAAAAAGGAGACCCTGTAGACACCTCATAACCTAGTTTTTGTCATTTTTAGCTATTTTTACATTATTGCATTATCTCTTATCTTTTCACTAGATTTTCATAGATTTGTAACATTCATAACTTTGAATCTATTGAGTATTTTCTTTCACCTCTTTATATTAAATTGTTCATCTCATCATTATCTATCCATCCATGTCTATATCATCATTTTCTGGGTTTGTGTTCTTCATGATGATTTTTAGATCTTATTAGTGGCTTAGGATCTTAGGGATGGATTAGGCTGGGTAATAGTTATGGTTGCTTAAAATGATCAAGCTTGATTGTTTAAATATCTCTTCTAGCTTAGATATGCTCTATGCTATTCTTATACTGAGAGGGTAAGAATAGATCTTAAGCTTCTTAGCATCACACCAATGTTTAAATTGCTAGATAAGGCTAATGCTAGAGATTATCATGAAGCATGCTAAGAGATTAGATGTTTTGTTGATTTTTGACTATAATGATCTGTGTTTAATTTCTGCTTTTATATGATCTTTGCTAGTGAGAGCTAGATTGGGAGTATCTTAGCTTGATTGTTATTGCCAAGAGATTGGATTAACTTGTATTAGGAGATCATTGTCTAGAGATAGCTCATGTTTGATTGAGGTTTGTTGGCTAGTTTAGATAATCATAGCTTGAGTCCAGCCCATGAATCCATCCTTAGGACCCTCTTTATCTATTGATTTACCTGTTTGAATCCTGTTTTTCCGCTTGCTGTTTGTTTACTTTTGTTCTGCTATGTTTTGTTTGATGCTCTGTTTCAGTTCTGTTCATTCGCTTGTCAACTCGACCACCCACTCGACCATGCACTCGACCGAGTGCTAGGTCGAGCTCCAGTTTACTCTCTTGTTTATGCATTGTTCTGTTCATGTTTTCTTCTACTTATTAGTCAATTATGCTTAGTATTGTTTATTGCACTTGTTCTACAGTTTAATTCAGCATTACTATTGTCTTAATTAGTTGCCTTAGTTCATTGCATTTCATTATTGTCATTAGGTTGTTAGAAACAAATCAACTTGATATTTGGCTTAACTTGAATGCATTGATCACATCTTGACTGCTTACATATCACACTCTTTATGGATTGACATCCTTTATGCTACAACATCATAAGGGTATTGAAACACCTTGCATCCCATTCATCATCATCTCTGCTTATGTCTTTGTTTGCATGTTCTCATACATTCAATGCATAAGTAGAACCTAGAAAAAATCCTTGTTTCAAGTTCAGCTCAACAAGAGGTCTTTGAAGAAGGCAAGACCAAGACTCAAGTTTAAGAAGAAACAAAGTTCAAGTGTTAAGGAGGTAGTGATTAAGGAACAACACCACGGTTATCAAGTAGAACCAGGGGGGGATTTCATCACCTCCTTGGTCTCCAAATCAAGCTTGAAGAGCTATAAGAAGTCAAGCTTAGTGACTTTAAACAAGCTCATTAGGGAGGAAGTCCCTAAGGTATCATTGTACATATGCTTTATTTTCCTTGTAGTTTTGATACTTTTGTTTTATGTTTGTGTTGGGCAGGCTGTTTAATGAGAGTGTAGATGGGTTTGGAGAGAATGGGATTTGGAAAAATAGACTCGCAAGCCAGCTCGACCCCCCCACTCGGACATGCACTCGACCGAGTCACGGTCGATCGCCATCGTCGAGCTGCCCCAGTCTCCATCTCCAAGTCACCAACAAGACCCCAACTACACCTTTGATAGCATGCAAGAAGATGTGGACAATTTCTTCTCCAATCCTTAAGGTACCACTATCACCTTCACTTGTAAAAATCATTGCATTTCATTTTTTATGTTTTGTTTTTAGTCTTGAATCCTCTTGTAATTTCTTTCACACAGGGGACTGTGTGATTTAAGTTTGGGGGAGGGTTTGAGATAGCATTTGACATTGTGTTTTGTGCTCTTATTTCAAATTTTTAGCATCCTCATATTAGTATTTGCATAAGCATTTAAGGCATAGAAAAACCATAAAAATTTGAAAAATTTTGAAAAAATCTTTATAAAAAAAAGAGCGTTCATGTAGTTTGCATTGCATATTAGGATCTTGTTTAGCATGTTTCATGTAGGATTGTATAATATTTGCATTAGGGATCAATGATCAGTACTTCCTTGTTAGCTTGCTTATTCACTAGACTAGGATCAATGCCCAAGTTAATAGTACTTTGATGCTAGTTGAGTGGTTAGAAGCATAAGATTGAACCAAGCCTTGAATTCCTGCATTGTATTTGGTCTATATTGAAGCATGTTGTGATTTGACACCATTTCCTATCTATAAGAACCTAATATTGACTTTCAATTATCAATGTGTGCATTGCTTTAAACTCATGGATACAATATACATATTTGGATCATCTTTCTCCTTTTTACCACTCTTGTTGATCCAAGTAGCTGATTTCCTCATTAAGAATCAGTTTCCCTACCCTTAACCAACCCTTCTTTCAAGCCATGTTTATTCTTGAGTGTGTGAGGCCTATTTTTAGGATAGAGCTTGGTAGAAAGTGTTAGGTTTGAACTGACAAGAGAAAAGCCTTGTTTAGTTCTAGTTTGCACTTTTCAAACTAGATAGGACTACGTGGTTCACTTGTTGGGTTTGGGACTTGACTGTTATGAAAAGAAAAAAAAAAGAGAAAAGAAAGAAAAAGGGTAGAGTCTTTAAGAGGAGATTGTGTTTAAGCAAGGTCTAGTGAAAGGATGGGAAGCAAAAATTGTTGAAGATGGTTCTAGTTAAAGAAAAGAAAAGAAAGAAAAGAAAAGTCTAGCAAAAAGCTTGTATGTCTTAAGAATAAGAAGAAAAGAGAATCATAGCAAATAAGTAAGAATCCCCCATCCCACTAGAAATATCAAATAAGAAACCTCTCCTAAGACTTGAAAACCAAAAGAGAAAAGGGTGAAAGAGAAAAGAAGAAGTTAAAGGGTAACACTAGGATCATTTGGGTTTAGATTGCTAGGATAAACACTTTGGGTGCCTTTGGGTAGACAAGGTTTTATTCTTGTATGTGTCTAGGTGTTCTTACCTTTAGCATTCTTCTAAAGCTCAATCCATTTTTATGAGAGAACCTTGATATTGATAAGCCCCACTCTAAAAAGAGACCATCATTGTCTCAAAAGCCTTTACCTCCAAGCCAAATGAGTTTAAGCATTGCATAGAATTGATTCATGTTCTTGATTAATGAATGTTAAAGGAAATGGTTGATTTGAATGCATGTGGATATCTAAGGCTCAAATCAGTAAAGGTTGTGATATGCTTGTCTAAAGTTTTTAAGTACAACTTATTCAACTTGCATCATAGTACTAGTAACTTGGACATTGATTCTAGATGGTCTATTTGCAAGCTTTAGGAGCAGAGATCCCACTTTCAAACCTCACCTACCTTCTTATGTCTTGCTTATTTGCTTGAGGGAAAGCAAAGACTAAGTTTGGGGGTGTTGATGTTCATATATTTTACCATGTTTTCCCTTAGTATATTCACATCTTTTGCATCTTTTGCTATCCTTTTTCACCATTATTGCATAGCTTTAGGACTAATCATGCATTAGAGTTTAGTTGCATTGCATTAACATCTTTTCATGCATAAACAGGTGATTTTGGAGCTTAAGGAGCATGGAAGCAATGCTGAGGAAGAAGTAAAGCAATCATGAAGGGAAAGCAAGAGAGTTAAGGCTGAAATAACAAGGTCCGGAGTCCAACTCGACCGCACACTCGACCAGACACTAGACCGTGTGCTGAGGAGGACTCGACCGAGTGGAGAATGCACGAGAGAAGCCAACTGAAACAAGTATTTTATTGGTGGTTGGTGTGAATGATGCTGAATGTATGCAATGAATGGATGGATGGTAAGGTGTTTCAATTCCCCTTATGCAGTTGCAGTATAAGAGGTGTCAATCCAATCTGAGTGTTTGTGAACAGTCAAGATGTGCATAAAGATCTAATTTAAGCCAGATGTAAAGGATGTTTGTCACTAACAATCCTATGATTAAAATGCAAAGTGCAGAAAATAAAACTACAAGAACTAGATGCTGAATGTAAATGAACAGAATGATTGTAACAGTAATGAAGCTAAAACAGGAATAGAAACTACTATGATGCAAGAAATAAACCTATGCAAGACAAGCAATGAACAGAAAACTAAATGAATGCAGCAAAAATGAAACAGGACAATCACAAATCATAAACACAAGGTCTGGGGAAGAACTCGAGCAAGCACTCGACCGAATGTAGGTCGAGTACAGGGTCGAGCTAGACTAAACGTGAAAACAGAGCAACACAAGAAAAAAACAGCAATGCAAAAATGAATCAAACAACAATCAAGCAACATGATTAAGACTAAGATATCAATAAACAAAGAAGGTCCTGAGGAGGGATTCATGGGCTGAACTAATCATTATGGTTATTTAACTTGGTCAACAAACCTCAAACAAACTTTGAGCTAATCTCTAGACATACTATTCTAAGACATGTTTAATCCACTCTCATGGCTAGAAACAATCAAACCTATGCATTTCTAGACTTGCTCTCACATAGTAAAGAATCTACACAAGCAGGCATTAAGCAATACATCTCAAACCAAACAAGACCTCTAATCTCTTAGCAAGCCTAATGGTAAGCTCTAGATCTAGCCTTATCTATGCACCTTAGACATTGGTGTGATGCTAAGATGCTTGAAATCAAACCCTACCTTCTCAGATATAGGATCAGCATTAAGATCATCTAGCCTAGAAGAGATCTACAACAATCAAGCTTGACCAAATCAAACAAACCACAAGATCAACCCAGCCTAACCCAACCTCAAGATCCTAAGCAAACTACTCACAAGAACACATGGTGAACAAAGTCAAAAAACCCAGAAAATAATGAAACTTGCATCACTAGAAAGATAAAACAGAGATCTTCAATATTGAAAAAGGAATAAAACTCGAATTCTCAATATTCAGAAAGTTATGAAACCAACAATATTGAAAAATTTAGTCTTTTTCAAGTACAAGATCTAAGAAATATAAAAAAGCAAAAAGAATAATTCTCAGAAGGGTAAAATACTAGGTTTAGAGAATATCTAAAAAGCTGCACACTTTTGTGGCTGCAGGTACAAGGCTTTATATAGGAGGGGAGTCGAAGCGCTAAAAATACTAAAAGACAAAATAGTCAACGGCTCGGTCAAGTCGACCTGTGCTCGGTCGAGTGGCAGGTCGAGCAGGCTTCTCTCGTGTGTTTTCCACTCGGTCGAGTCCTCCTCAGCACACGGTCAAGTGTCTGGTTGAGTGTGCGGTCGAGTTGGACTCCGGACCTTGTTATTTCAGCCTTAACTCTCTTGCTTTCCCTTCATGATTGCTTCACTTCTTCCTCAGCATTGCTTCCTGAAACATGTTATTTTGTATGTTGAGGTGAAAGATGGATGAATGATGATGAATGTATGCAAAGAATGGATGGATGGTAAGGTGTTTCAATTCCCCTTATGCAGTTGCAGTATAAGAGGTGTCAATCCAATCTGAGTGTTTGTGAACAGTCAAGATATGCATAAAGATCTAATTTAAGCCAGATGTAAAGGATGTTTGTCACTAACAATCCTATAATGCAAAATGAAGAAAGTAAACTATAAGAACTATGAACTAAATACAAATGAAACAAGATGATTATGACAGTAATGATGCAACCAACAGAAGTAGAAACTATGCTAAAGAACTAATGCAAGAAAAGTAATGAACAAGATGCTAAGTAAATGCAACAGAAATGCAAATAGAATGAAACAAGACAATCACAAAGCATAAACAAGAGTTCTGGGGATGAACTCGAGCCAGCACTCGACCGAGTGTAGGTCGAGTGAGTGGTCGAGCTAGACTAAACGCAGAAACAGAGCAATGCAATAAAAACAGAGTAATGCAGACACGAATCAAACTACCAACAAGAAATATGATTAAGACTGTAAAATCAATAAACAAGGAAGGACTTGAGGAGGGATTCATGGGCTGGACTAATGATTGAGGCTATCTAACTTGATCAACAAATCTCAAACAACATGAGCTAATCTCTAGACATATGTATCTAAGACAAGCTTCTCCCACTCTCATGGTCAAGAAACAATCAAACCTATGCATTTCTAGACTTGCTCTCACATAGTAAAGAATCTACACAAGCAGGCAGTAAGAAATATGTCTCATACCAAACAAAACCTCTAATCTCTTAGCAAGCAAGATGGTAAGCTCTAGATCTAGCCTTATCTATGCCTCTTAAACATTGGTGTGATGCTAAGATGCTTGAAATCAGATCCTACCCTCTCAGATATAGGATCAGCATTAAGAACATCTACCCTAGAAGAGATCTACAACAATCAAGCTTGATCAAGCCACACAAACCTCATTCACAGCCCAGCCTAACCCATCCTCAAGATCCTAAGCTACTACTCACAAGAACACATGATGAACATCAAAATCATAAACCCAGAAAAGATTGAAACTTGCATCATTAGAAAGATGAAACAAAGATCTACAATACTGAAAAAGAAATGAAACTTGAATTCTCAATATTAAGAAAGTTATTAAACTAACAATATTGAAGAATTTAGTCTTTTTCAAGTACAAGATCTAGGAAATAAAAAAGCAAAAAGAATAAATCCCAAAAAGGGTAAATACTAGGTTTAGAGAATATCTAAAAAGCTGACTGACTTTTGTGGCTGCAGGTACAAGGCTTTATATAGGAGGGGAGTGGAAGCCCTAAAAATGCTAAAAGACAAAATAGTCAACGGCTCGGTTAACTCGACCTGTGCTCGGTCGAGTGGCAGGTCGAGCTGGCTTCTCTCGTGCATTCTCCACTCGGTCGAGTCCTCCTCAGCACACGGTCGAGTGTCTGGTCGAGTGTGCGGTCGAGTTGGACTCCGGACCTTGTTATTTCAGCCTTAACTCTCTTGCTTTCCCTTCATGATTGCTTTACTTCTTCCTCAACATTGCTTCCATGCTCCTTAAGCTTCAAAATCATCTGTTTATGCATGAAAAGATGCAAATGCAATGCAACTAAACTCTAATGCATGATTAGTCCTAAAGCTATGCAATAATGGTGAAAATGGATAGCAAAGGATGCAAAAGATGTGAATATACTAAGGGAAAACAGGGTAAAATATATGAACATCACTTCCATGCTCCTTAAGCTTCAAAATCACCTGTTTATGCATGAAAACCTCAACTTGCCCACTTGTCTGAGGGTGATATGCTGTAGACACCTTGTGCTTGACTCCATACTTTCTTAGCATTCCTTCAAAGATCTTATTGATGAAGTGTGATCCTCCATCACTTATGACAACTCTTGGGATTCCATACCTTGGAAAGATTATGTTCTTAAAGAGTTTAAGAACTACCTTGTGATCATTAGTGGGGCTAGCAATGGCTTCTACCCATTTGGAGACATAGTCCACTGCTACTAAGATGTAGGCATTCCCATTTGAAGGGGGATTAAAGGGACCCATGAAATCAATTCCCCATACATCAAATATCTCAACTTCAAGAATTGGATTTTGAGGCATCTCATTCTTTCTTGTGATATTCCCCATCCTTTGGCAAGCATCACATTTTGTGATGAAATTGTGAGTGTCCTTGAACAATGTAGGCCACCATAGACCAGCTTTTAAGACCTTTTGGGCTGTCTTGAAAGTTGCAAAATGGCCTCCATAGGCAGAACCATGGCAATGTCCTAATACTCCTTCAACTTCATTCTCTGCTATGCACCTTCTAAACAATCCATCTGATCCCTTCTTGTATAAGTAAGGTTCATCCCAATAGTATCCATTAATGTCCTTGAGGAGTTTCTTCTTCCTATAGGAGTCCATATCTGCTGGAACTTCTTCACATACCTTGTAATTGACTATATCAGCATACCAAGACAGATCTTCACTCTCAAGTGCCATCCACTCCTCCATCTCGTCCTGCTCGATCGGGTGCCCAAACGTACTCGGCCGAGTGCCTGTTCGAGTGAGAGGTCGAGTGGGGAGCCGTGTTGAGCCAATCAGCATCAGTTTCTCCTCAGGCATTAAATCATCAATTGGAATCTCCTCTTCTATCCTCATTCTAGACAAGTGATCAGCTACTCCATTCTCTATCCCCTTTTTATCAACTATTTCCATGTCAAACTCTTGGAGAAGCAAAATCCATCTCAACAACCTTGGTTTTGTATCCTTCTTTGAGTAGATGTGCCTCAGAGCAGCATGATCAGTGTACACAATCACCTTGGATCATACTAAGTAGCTTCTGAATTTTTCAAAGGCAAATACCACTGCTAAGAGCTCTTTCTCTGTTGTTGAATATCTTCCTTGTGTTTCATCCAAGGTTCTACTTGCATAGTGAATCACATGCAGCTTCTTATCTTTTTTCTGACCTAGGACTGCTCCTACTGCAAAGTCTGAAGCATCACACATAATCTCAAATGGAAGATCCCAATTTGGAGCTTGGACTATCGGAGCTGAAATCAAATGTCATTTTGAAGTCCTTTCCCAAGTTAAGATCATTCTTCCCTTGTCTCACATCAATTATTGCTCCTGCTGTAGCTAGGAAAGGTCTCCCTGGTATCAAAGGATCCTTTGGTTCTTCATCCATTTCCAAGACCACAAAGTCTGTTGGGACTTCTACTTCTCCAACTTTAACTGGTAGATCCTCCAAAACACCATGTGGTAATCTTATTGATCTATCAGCCAAGATCAAGGATATATTGCATGGCTTATATCTTGTAAACCCTAGGCGCTTAGCAACTGATAGAGGCATTAGGCTTACTAAGGGTCCCAAATCACATAGGCATCTGTTGAAAGTTATAGGGCCTGTAGAGCAAGGTAGAGTAAAGGAACCAGAATCCCTTAGCTTTTGAGGATTCACTTGCTTTGTGATGATGGCACTGCACTCTTGGCTAAGAATCACCATCCCTTGAACTTCTTTTATCCTTTCCATCACAACATCTTTCAAGAATTTCTGGTAAGGAGGAATCATCACAAATGCATCTATTAGAGGCATTCTAAGCTCAATCTCTCTAACTTGTTTGTCAAACAATGCCTTGTATTTTTCGACCATCTGCTTCTTAAATCTTCCTGGGAAAGGTAGTGGAGGTTTGTAAGGAGGAGGAATGAACCGGACTTCTTTTTCTTTGGAGGCAACTGGCTTAGTTTTTTCTTGAGAGGCTGCTCGATCGGGTGCTCGATCACCCACTCGGTCGAGTGTGTGGTCGAGTGTTGGGTCGAGTTCGATGGCGTTTTCATTTTGAGTTTCTTCTTGTTGAAAACTCTCCCCTTCTTGTTCACCACTGTCCTCAGTGTCTGGTAAAGCTCCCTCTCTTGTTGGTAGAACCCTTCCACTGCGTAGATTGATAGCATGAGCAGATTCTATAGAATGCATAATGGCCTTGCCTTTGTTATTTGGGACATTAGCTAGTTTATTCTACATAGTCACAATCCTGGAAGTAAGTGTGTCAAACTTGGCATGGAGTTCACAGTAAACATCTGATATCCTCCTGTTCAACTCAGCAAATCTGTTTGTTGCCTCAATCTTTCCTTGTGTTTGCCCAATCAACAACTGTTGCATCATTGCCCTTAAGTCTTGTTCTTGGCCTTGATTAGTCTGAAACCTTGGTGGGGGACACAACTGAGGCTGGAACACTTGATGTTGTTGTTTGGGGATGTAGTGTTGTTGCTGTTGAGGCTGTTGAGGTGGATAGACTTGGTCTTGAGGGTTGGCCACATTGGTACTCCTATAAAAGAGATTGTTGTTCTTGAAACCTCCTTGGTTGTAGCCTTTGAATCCTCCCTGGCGTTGCATGTAGCACAACTCAGCAAACTCAGTCTCCCCTTCTTGAACTGGAGCCTCTTCCTCACCAATGAAGTGAATAGACTTTTGTTGGCTAAGAAGGATCTTGTCAAGCTTCTCATTGACCATCTTCAAATCCCTCTTGTACTTGTCCTCTTGATCAGTTGATGATGACCTTATGGTTCTGTCATAGTCCTCATTATAGTTGCCATCTGATTGAGCAAGATTTTCAACCAACTCCCAGCCTTCTTCAACATTTTTGTTGAGGAAGTTTCCATTTGAGGCTGTGTCAAGAAGCATTCTGATCTTGGGAAGCACTCCTCTATACAAAGTACTTAAAAGGGACTCATTGCTGAAGCCATGGTGAGGACACTGAGTCTAGAATCCTTTAAACCTTTCCCAAGCTTCACAAAAACTCTCATTATTCCTTTGAGCAAACCCAGAAATTTCTTTTCTCAATCTAGCAGTTCTAGCATTGGAAAAGAATTTGGCCAAAAAAGCTTTTTTGCAAGCATCCCATGTGGTTATTGCTCCAAAAGGAAGAGTCTTCTCCCAAAGGTGAGCCTTATCTCCAAGTGAGAAGGGGAATAGCCTTAACTTGAATCCATCCTCACTGACTCCATTGATCTTAGTGAGACCACATATCCTATCAAATTCATCAAGGTGGTCCAGGGGATCTTCCATTGGCAACCCATGGAACTTGTTGGCTTGAATCATTGAGATCAATCCACTTTTGATCTCAAAGTTGTTGTTGGCAACAGTAGGAGGCACAATACCAGCTCTCTGGCTATGTGTGTTTGGTGCATCTCCAGCACCAATGTTTCTTGCTCTTGAAGCTTGTTGATCTTGTTGCTCCATTAGCACTTGTTGTTCTTGTTCCTGATAGATCCTTGTTTTCTGCTGCCTCAGGTCCCTTGGTGGTTTGTTGATGTGATCAAGGAGTCTCTGAAGATTGTGAGGACCCTTGGACCTTGTTTGCATCAACAGAGTCGAGGACAGACTCGGACAGGCACTCGGTCGAGCACAGGCTCGAGTGGGTGGTCGAGTCGACTGGGAACTGATGTCTATTTGTATCCGGCTTCTGACTCGATCAGGTGCTCGAGCACACACTCGGTCGAGTGGTGGTCGAGTTGGTACCTGAAACTCAAGCACAGACAAGCAGAAGAAGAAACGAGATCAGTAGTGAACAAGTTGATAAACGAACTTAATCTTAAACTTTTATGGATCCTAATTGTCACAAAAACACACTCAAATAGGCAACGGCGCCAAATTGAAACAAGTACTTTATTGGTGGTTGGTGTGAATGGTGATGAATGTATGCAATGAATGGATGAATGGTAAGGTGTTTCAATTCCCCTTATGCAGTTGCAGTATAAGAGGTGTCAATCCAATCTGAGTGTTTGTGAACAGTCAAGATGTGCATAAAGATCTAATTTAAGCCAGATGTATGATGTTCATATATTTTACCCTGTTTTCCCTTAGTATATTCACATCTTTTGCATCTTTTGCTATCCATTTTCACCATTATTGCATAGCTTTAGGACTAATCATGCATTAGAGTTTAGTTGCATTGCATTTGCATCTTTTCATGCATAAACAGGTGATTTTGAAGCTTAAGGAGCATGGAAGCAATGCTGAGGAAGAAGTGAAGCAATCATGAAGGGAAAGCAAGAGAGTTAAGGCTGAAATAACAAGGTCCGGAGTCCAACTCGATCGCACACTCGACCAAATACTCGACCGTGTGCTGAGGAGGACTCAACCGAGTGGAGAATGCACGAGAGAAGCCAGCTCGACCTGCCACTCGACCGAGCACATGTCGAGTTGACCGAGCCGTTGACTATTTTGTCTTTTAGCATTTTTAGGGCTTCCACTCCCCTCCTTTATAAAGCCTTGTACCTGCAGCCACAAAAGGAGTCAGCTGTTTAGATATTCTCTAAACCTAGTATTTACCCTTTTTGGGATTTATTCTTTTTGCTTTTTTATTTCCTAGATCTTGTACTTGAAAAAGACTAAATTCTTCAATATTGTGAGTTTAATAACTTTCTTAATATTGAGAATTCAAGTTTCATTTCTTTTTCAGTATTGTAGATCTTTGTTTCATCTTTCTAATGATGCAAGTTTCAATCTTTTCTGGGTTTATGATTTTGATGTTCATCATGTGTTCTTGTGAGTAGTAGCTTAGGATCTTGAGGATGGGTTAGGCTGGGCTGTGAATGAGGTTTGTTTGGCTTGATCAAGCTTGATTGTTGTAGATCTCTTCTAGGGTAGATGTTCTTAATGCTGATCCTATATCTGAGAGGGTAGGATCTGATTTCAAGCATCTTAGCATCACACCAATGTTTAAGAGGCATAGATAAGGCTAGATCTAGAGCTTACCATCTTGCTTGCTAAGAGATTAGAGGTTTTGTTTGGTATGAGACATATTTCTTACTGCCTGCTTGTGTAGATTCTTTACTATGTGAGAGCAAGTCTAGAAATGCATAGGTTTGATTGTTTCTTGACCATGAGAGTGGGAGAAGCTTGTCTTAGATACATATGTCTAGAGATTAGCTCATGTTGTTTGAGATTTGTTGATCAAGTTAGATAGCCTCAATCATTAGTCCAGCCCATGAATCCCTCCTCAAGTCCTTACTTGTTTATTGATTTTACAGTCTTAATCTTGTTGCTTGATTGTAGTTTGATTCGTCTTTGCATTACTCTGTTTTTATTGCATTACTCTGTTTCTGCGTTTAGTCTAGCTCGACCACTCACTCGACCTATACTCGGTCGAGTGCTTGCTCGAGTTCATCCCCAGGACTCTTGTTTATGCTTTGTGATTGTCTTTTTTCATTCTATTTGCATTTCTGTTGCATTTACTTAGCATCTTGTTCATTACTTGTCTTGCATTAGTTCTTTAGCATAGTTTATATTTCTGTTGGTTGCATCATTACTGTCTTAATCATCCTGTTTCATTTGCATTTAGTTCTTAGTTCTTTTAGTTTACTTTCTGCACTTTACATTTTCATCATAGGATTGTTAGTGACAAACATCCTTTACATCTGGCTTAAATTAGATCTTTATGCATATCTTGACTGTTCACAAACACTCAGATTGGATTGACACTTCTTATACTGCAACTGCATAAGGGGAATTGAAACACCTTACCATTCATCCATTCTTTGCATACATTCCTCATCATTCATCCATCTTTCACCACCCATACAAATACTTGTTTCAATTTGGCGCCGTTGCCTATTTGAGTGTGTTTTTGTGACAATTAGGATCCATAAAAGTCTAAGATTAAGTTCGTTTATCAACTTGTTCACTTCTGATCTTGTTTCTTCTTCTGCTTGTTTGTGATTGAGTTTCAGGTACCAGCTCGAGCATCAACTCGACCACCACTCGACCGAGTGTGTGCTCGAGCACCTGATCGAGTCAGAAGCCGGATACAAATAGACATCAGTTCCCAGTCGACTCGACCACCCACTCGAGCCTGCGCTCGACCGAGTGCATGTCCGAGTCTGTCCTCGACTCTGTTGATGCAAACAAGGTCCAAGGGTCCTCACAATCTTCAGAGACTCCTTGATCATATCAGCAAACCACCAAGGGACCTGAGACAGTAGAAAACAAGTATCTATCAGGAACAAGAACAACAAGTGATAATGGAGCATCAAGATCAACAAGCTCCAAGAGCAAGAAACATTGGTGCTGGAGATGCACCAAACACACATAACCAGAGAGCTGGTATTGTGCCTCCTACTGTTGCCAACAACAACTTTGAGATCAAAAGTGGATTGATCTCAATGATTCATGCCAACAAGTTCCATGGGTTGCCAATGGAAGATCCCCTGGACCACCTTGATGAATTTGATAGGATATGTGGTCTCACTAAGATCAATGGAGTCAGTGAGGATGGCTTCAAGTTAAGGCTATTTCCATTCTCACTTGGAGATAAGGCTCACCTTTGGGAGAAGACTCTTCCTACTGGAGCAATAACCACATGGGATGCTTGCAAGAAAGCTTTCTTGGCCAAATTCTTTTCCAATGCTAGAACTGCTAGATTGAGAAATGAAATCTCTGGGTTTGCTCATAGGAATAATGAGAGTTTTTGTGAAGCTTGGGAAATGGTTAAAGGATTCCAGACTCAGTGTCCTCACCATAGCTTCAGTAATGAGTCCCTTTTAAGCACTTTGTATAGAGGAGTGCTTCCCAAGATCAGAATGCTTCTTGACACAGCCTCAAATGGAAACTTCCTCAACAAAAATGTTGAAGAAGGCTGGGAGTTGGTTGAAAATCTTGCTCAATCAGATGGCAACTATAATGAGGACTATGACAGAACCATAAGGTCATCATCAACTGATCAAGAGGACAAGTACAAGAGGGATTTGAAGATGGTCAATGAGAAGCTTGACAAGATCCTTCTTAGCCAACAAAAGTCTATTCACTTCATTGTGAGGAAGAGGCTCCAGTTAAAGAAGGGGAGACTGAGTTTGCTGAGTTGTGCTACATGCAAAACCAGGGAGGATTCAAAAGCTACAACCAAGGAGGTTTCAAGAACAACAATCTCTCTAATAGGAGTACCAATGTGGCCAACCCTCAAGACCAAGTCTATCCACCTCAACAGCCTCAACAGCAACAAAACTACATCCCCAAACAACAACATCAAGTGTTCCAGCCCCCATTGTGTCCCCCACCAGGGTTTCAGACTAACCAAGGCAAAGAACAAGACTTAAGGGCAATGATGCAACAGTTGTTGATTGGGCAAACACAAGGAAAGATAGAGGAAGCCAAACAGATTTGCTGAGTTGAACAGGAGGATATCAGATGTTTACAGTGAACTCCATGCCAAGTTTGACACACTTACTTCCAGGATTGTGACTATGGAGAATCAACTAGCTAATGCCCCAAATAACAAAGGCAAGGCCATTATGCAATCTATAGAATCTGCTCATGCTATCAATCTACGCAGTGGAAGGGTTCTACCAACAAGAGAGGGAGCTTTACCAGACACTGAGGACAGTGGTGATCAAGAAGGGGAGAGTTTTCAACAAGAAGAAACTCAAAATGAAAACGCCATCGAACTCGGACCAACACTCGACCACACACTCGACCGAGTGTGTGATCGAGCACCCGATCGAGCAGCCTCTCAAGGAAAAACTAAGCCAGTTGCCTCCAAAGAAAAAGAAGTCCGGGTCATTCCTCCTCCTTACGAGCCTCCACTACCTTTCCCAGGAAGATTTAAGAAGCAGATGGTTGAAAAATACAAGGCATTGTTTGACAAACAAGTTAGAGAGATAGAGCTTAGAATGCCTCTAATAGATGCATTTGTGATGATTCCTCCTTACCAGAAATTCTTGAAAGATGCTGTGATGGAAAGGATCAAAGAAGTTCAAGGGATGGTGATTTTTTGCCAAGAGTGCAGTGCCATCATCACAAAGCAAGTGAATCCTCAAAAGCTAAGGGATCCTGGTTCCTTTACTCTACCTTGCTCTATAGGCCCTATAACTTTCAACAGATGCCTATATGATTTGGGAGCCTCAGTAAGCCTAATGCCTCTATCAGTTGCTAAGCGCCTAGGGTTTACAAGATATAAGCCATGCAATATATCCTTGATCTTGGCTGATAGATCAATAAGATTACCACATGGTGTTTTGGAGGATCTACCAGTTAGAGTTGGAGAAGTAGAAGTCCCAACAGACTTTGTGGTCTTGGAAATGGATGAAGAACCAAAGGATCCTTTGATACCAGGGAGACCTTTCCTAGCTACAGCAGGAGCAATAATTGATGTGAGACAAGGGAAGAATGATCTTAACTTGGGAAAGGACTTCAAAATGACATTTGACATTGTGGAGGCTATGAAGAAACCAACCATTGGAGGGCAAGTCTTTTGGACTGAAGAAATGGACAAACTATCAGAGGAATTGATGGAAGAACTAGCAGAACAAGATCACCTTAGAACTGTTTTAACCAAGAGTGGGGAGGAAGGATTCATTCATCAAGAAACCAAAGCTTATGAGAAGATATTGGACTCCAGTAGAGAATCAGACCACCCAGAGGTTTTTGAGGGATTACCAGCACAAAGAGAGGAAGTCTGGTCAGTTCAATTAGCAACTTTGGATAGCTCGACCATCAGCTCGACCACCCACTCGACCGAGTGCAACGCTGAGTCCTACACAAAATGATTGGTCCGAACTAAAGGCACCAAACGTAGAGCTCAAACCTCTCCCATCTGGGCTAAGGTATGTTTTTCTAGGTAAGAACTCTACCTATCCTGTGATAGTAAATGCTAAGTTGAGTGAAAATGAACTTGATTTACTAGTTGTAGAGCTAAAGAAGTATAGGAAAGCAATTGGTTATACTTTGGATGACATTCAAGGCCTTTCACCTAGTCTTTGCATGCATAGAATCCATCTTGAAAATGAATCCTACTCTAGTATTGAACCTCAAAGAAGGTTAAACCCCAACTTAAAAGAAGTAGTTAAAAAGGAGATCCTTAAGTTGCTTGATGCTGGTGTAATCTATCCTATCTCTGATAGTACTTGGGTTTCACCAGTTCATTGTGTCCCAAAAAAGGGAGGAAAAACTGTGGTAAAGAATGATCAGGATGAATTAATTCCCACTAGAACCATCACAAGACATAGAATGTGCATTGACTATAGAAAGCTTAATTCAGCTACTAGGAAATATCATTTTCCTCTTCCTTTCATTGATCAAATGCTGGAAAGATTAGCTAATCACACTCACTACTGTTTCTTGGATGGATATTCTGGATTTTTCCAAATTCCTATTCATCCCAATGATCAAGAGAAGACAACATTCACATGTCCATATGGTACTTTTGCTTATAGAAGGATGTCATTTGGATTATTTAATGCTCCAGTAACTTTTCAAAGATGCATGATGTCTATCTTCTCTGATCTCATTGAGGATGTTGTGGAAGTCTTTATGGATGATTTCTCTGTCTATGGAGACTATTTTCCTTCTTGTCTTGCTAATTTATGCAGTGTTTTAAAGAGATGTGAGGAGACAAATCTTGTTTTAAACTGGGAAAAGTGTCACTTCATGGTTGAAGAAGGGATAGTTCTTGGTCATAAGATTTCACCAAAGGGGATTGAGGTTGATAAGGCAAAGATTGAAGTCATGGTTCAACTCCAACCACCAAAAACAGTCAAGGACATAAGAAGCTTTCTTGGGCATGCTGGGTTTTATAGGAGATTCATCAAGGATTTCTCAAAGATAGCTAGGCCATTGACAAGGTTGCTATGTAAGGAGACTGAGTTCAACTTTGATGAAGATTGCTTGAAGGCCTTCAAGGAGATCAAAGCTGCTTTGATTTCAGCTCCGATAGTCCAAGCTCCAAATTGGGATCTTCCATTTGAGATTATGTGTGATGCTTCAGACTTTGCAGTAGGAGCAGTCCTAGGTCAGAAAAAAGATAAGAAGCTGCATGTGATTCACTATGCAAGTAGAACCTTGGATGAAACACAAGGAAGATATTCAACAACAGAGAAAGAGCTCTTAGCAGTGGTATTTGCCTTTGAAAAATTCAGAAGCTACTTAGTAGGGTCCAAGGTGATTGTGTACACTGATCATGCGTCTTTGAGGCACATCTACTCAAAGAAGGATACAAAACCAAGGTTGTTGAGATGGATTTTGCTTCTCCAAGAGTTTGACATGGAAATAGTTGATAAAAAGGGGATAGAGAATGGAGTAGCTGATCACTTGTCTAGAATGAGGATAGAAGAGGAGATTCCAATTGATGATTCAATGCCTGAGGAGAAACTGATGCTGATTGGGTCAACACGGCTCCCCACTCGACCTCTCACTCGAACAGGCACTCGGCCGAGTATGTTTGGGCACCCGATCGAGCAGGACGAGATGGAGGAGTGGATGGCACTTGAGAGTGAAGATCTGCCTTGGTATGCTGAAATAGTCAATTACAAGGTATGTGAAGAAGTTCCAGCAGATATGGACTCCTATTGGAAGAAGAAACTCCTCAAGGACATCAATGGATACTATTGGGATGAACCTTACTTATACAAGAAGGGATCAGATGGATTGTTTAGAAGGTGCATAGCAGAGAATGAAGTTGAAGGAGTATTAGGACATTTCCATGGTTCTGCCTATGGAGGCCATTTTGCAACTTTCAAGACAGCCCAAAAGGTCTTACAAGCTGGTCTATGGTGGCCTACATTGTTCAAGGACACTCACAAGTTCATCACAAAATGTGATGCTTGCCAAAGGATGGAGAATATCACAAGAAAGAATGAGATGCCTCAAAATCCAATTCTTGAAGTTGAGATATTTGATGTGTGGGGAATTGATTTCATGGGACCCTTTAGTCCCCCTTCAAATGGGAATGCCTACATCTTAGTAGCAGTGGACTATGTCTCCAAATGGGTGGAAGCCATTGCTAGCCCCACTAATGATCACAAGGTAGTTCTTAAACACTTTAAGAACATAATCTTTCCAAGGTAAGTGATGGAGGATCACACTTCATCAATAAGATCTTTGAAGGAATGCTAAGGAAGTATGGAGTCAAGCACAAGGTGTCTACAGCATATCACCCTCAGACAAGTGGGCAAGTTGAGGTGTCAAACAAACAGATCAAGGCCATTCTATCAAGAATAGTAGGAGCAACAAGGAAGGATTGGTCTAGTAAACTTGATGAAACACTTTGGGCTTATAGAACAGCTTTCAAAACACCTATAGGAAGAACCCCATTCCAGCTTGTGTATGGAAAATCTTGTCACCTTCCAGTTGAGGTTGAATACAAGGCTCTATGGGCAATCAAACTTCTGAACCTGGATCTTGAAACAGCACAAGCTAAGAGAAGCCTTGATTTGCATGAACTTGAGGAGATCAGATTGGAGGCTTATGAAAACTCCAAAATCTACAAGGAAAGGACTAAGGCTTTCCATGATAAGAAAATTCTCATAAAGGACCTTAGACCTGGAGACCAAGCCTCGCTTTACAATTCAAAACTCAAGTTATTCCCTGGGAAGTTGAAAAGTAGATGGGGAGGTCATTTTGAAATAAAGGAGGTTTTACCATAGAGAGCTGTCAGACTTCTCAACAAGGATGGTAGTGAGTTCACAGTTAATGGTCAGAGGGTTAAGAAGTATTTGGGAGAGAAAGAGACACATGAGAAGTGCTCAATACTTCTCATGGATGCCCCTCAAGTTTGAAGAGTCATAGAAGTCAAGCTTAGTGACTCTAAACAAGCTCACTAGGGAGGAAGTCCCTAAGGTATCTCTGTATATATTGCTTAGTATTTTGGTATTTTGACTTTTGTTTTGGTGTTTTCATGGTCAGGGAAGCAAGGGAGTCTAAACAGAAGAAGAGAGGGAGATCCGCAGTCCAGCTCGACCCCCCCCACTCGGACATGCACTCGACCGAGTCACGGTCGGTCGCCATCGTCGATCTGCCCCAATCCCCATCTCCAAGTCACCAACAAGACCCCAGCTACACCTTTGATAGCATGCAGGAGGATGTGGATAATTTCTTCTCCAATCCTTGAGGTAACACTATCACCTTTACATTGTACATACCATTGCATTTCATATTGTGTGTTTTGTTTTAAGTCTTGAATCCTCAAACAAATTTCTTTTGTGTGATTTAAGTTTGGGGGAGGGTTTGAGATAGCATTTGACATTGTGTTTTGTTTTCTTATTTCAAATTTTTAGCATCATCATGTTAGTATTTGCATAGCATCGAAGGCATAGAAAAACCCTAAAAATTTGAAAATTTTTTGCAAAAATCTTTATAAAAAAAAGAGTGTTCATGTAATTTGCTTTGCATATTCAAGTATTTTGTTTATCATATAGGACTGCTTGCATTAGGGATCTATGATGAGTATTTTCTTGTTAGCTTGCTCATTCACTAGACTAGGATCAATGCCCAAGTTAATAGTACTTTGATGCTAGTTGAGTGGTTAGAAGCATAAGATTGAACCAATCCTTGAATTCCTGCATTGTATTTGGTCTATATTGAAGCATGTTGTGATTTGACACCATTTCCTATCTATAAAAACCTAATATTGACTTTCAATTATCATTGTGTGCATTGCTTTAAACTCATGGATACCATATACATATTTGGATCATCTTTCTCCTTTTTACCACTCTTGTTGATCCAAGTAGCTGATTTCCTCATTAAGAATCAGTTTCCCCTACCCTTAACCAATCCTTCTTTCAAGCCATGTTTATTCTTGAGTGTGTGAGGCCTATTTTTGGGATTGAGCTTTGTAGAAAGTGTTAGGTTTGAACTGACAAGAGTAAAGCCTTGTGTAGTTCTAGTTTGCATTTTTCAAACTAGATAGGACTAGGTGGTTCATTTGTTGGGTTTGGGACTTGGCAGTTAAAGAAAGAAAAGAGAAAAAAAAAAAAGAGGAAGAGAAAAAGGGTAGAGTCTTTAAAAGGAGAGTGTGTTTAAGTAAAAGCGAAAGTCTAGTGAAAGGATGGGAAGTAAAAAAAAATTGTTGAAGATGGTTCTAGTTAAAGAAAAGAAAAGAAAGAAAAGAAAAGTCTAGCAAAAAGCTTGTATGTCTTAAGAATAAGAAGAAAAGAGAACCATAGCAAATAAGTAAGAATCCCCCATCCCACTAGGAAGATCAAATAAGAAACCTCTCCTAAGACTTGAAAACCAAAAGAGAAAAGGGTGAAAGAGAAAAGAAGAAGTTAAAAGGTAGCACTAGGATCATTGGGTTTAGATTGCTAGGATAAACACTTTGGGTACCTTTGGGTAGACAAGGTTTTATTCTTGTATGTCTCTAGGTGTTCTTACCTTTAGCATTCTTCTAAAGCTCAATCCATTTTTTATGAGAGAACCTTGATATTGATAAGCCCCACTCTAAAAAGAGACCATCATTGTCTCAAAGCCTTTACCTCCAAGCCAAATGAGTTTAAGCATTGCATAGAAATGATTCATGTTCTTGATTAATGAATGTTAAAGGAAATGGTTGATTTGAATGCATGTGGATATCTAAGGCTCAAATCAGTAAAGGTTGTGATATGCTTGTCTAATGTCTTTAAGTACAGCTCATTCAACTTGCATCATAGTACTAGTAACTTGGACATTGATTCTAGATGGTCTATTTGCAAGCTTTAGGAGCTGAGACTAAGTTTATGAGAGTTTTTGTGAAGCTTGGGAAAGGTTTAAAGGATTCCAGACTCAGTGTCCTCACCATGGCTTCAGCAATGAGTCCCTTTTAAGTACTTTGTATAGAGGAGTGCTTCCCAAGATCAGAATGCTTCTTGACACAGCCTCAAATGGAAACTTCCTCAACAAAAATGTTGAAGAAGGCTGGGAGTTTGTTGAAAATCTTGCTCAATCAGATGGCAACTATAATGAGGACTATGACAGAACCATAAGGTCATCATCAACTGATCAAGAGGACAAGTACAAGAGGGATTTGAAGATGGTCAATGAGAAGCTTGACAAGATCCTTCTTAGCCAACAAAAGTCTATTCACTTCATTGGTGAGGAAGAGGCTCCAGTTCAAGAAGGGGAGACTGAGTTTGCTGAGTTGTGCTACATGCAAAACCAGGGAGGATTCAAAGGCTACAACCAAGGAGGTTTCAAGAACAACAATCTCTTTTATAGGAGTACTAATGTGGCCAACCCTCAAGACCAAGTCTATCCACCTCAACAGCCTCAACAGCAACAAAACTACATCCCCAAACAACAACATCAAGTGTTCCAGCCTCAGTTGTGTCCCCCACCAGGGTTTCAGACTAACCAAGGCCAAGAACAAGACTTAAGGGCAATGATGCAACAGTTGTTGATTGGGCAAACACAAGGAAAGATTGAGGAAGCCAAACAGTTTGCTGAGTTGAATCAAAGACTCACATCACAGTACAATGATCTAAACATGAAGTTTGAGGGTCTTAACTCAAGAGTGAAGTATATGGAGAGTAACATTGCCTCTACTTCAGCTCCTAAACCCAACCAACTCCCTGGAAAATCTGTTCAAAATCCAAGAGAGTTCACAGCCAAGGCCATTCAAGTTCATGAGGAAGAAGTCACTGAGGACAGTGAAGTCCAAGTTTGGGGGAATTTATCAGTTACTGAAGCCCCAAGTGACGTTTTTGCAAAGCAACTGGAGTTCGACATTGCACTCGACCAGGTACTCGAACAGCCACTCGACCGTGTGCATGCTCGAGTGGTCGATCGAGCTGGAGACTCCGAAGCTGTCAAACCTGCTAAATACATTCCTCCTGCTTACAAGCCTCCACTACCATTCCCAGGGCGTTTCAAAGCACAGAGGATTAAGGAACTAAGGGAGATCATTGAGAAAAAAGAAATGTTGGCAAAGCAACAAGAGGATGAGAGGGTTTTGAAGGAAGAAGCTGTGGTTGAGAAACAAGAGGAAGTGTTGGCTTTACAAGAGGTCATCATTGCTTACCAAGAAGAGGAGAGAGGACCTGCCTTGGAACAGTTTGAACCATATCCTCTCTATAAGGACTTTTTGCTTGACTTGTCAAAGCAAAAGGCTCAAGCCCAAGATGAAAAGGATCTTGAAGACCTTGGAGGAGTTATCATCCCAATCAAGCTTAAGGATCCAGGTCCCTTCTATTTACCATGCACATTCAGTTACCTCCACTATAACCAATGCCTATGTGACCTAGGGGCTTCAATTAGTGTCATGCCCTACTCCATTGCACAAAAGCTTGGGAGGACAGATTTCAAACTCACAAACCTCCATGTATGCCTAGCTGATGGGTCAAACAGAGAGGTAGTTGGTAAGTTGGAGAATGTCCCTGTCAAGATAGGGAAGGCAAGAGTTCATACAGATTTTGTGGTTCTAGAGATGGATAAGGAACCTGAAGATCCAATCATTCTTGGGAGGCCATTCTTAGCCACTGTTGGAGCAATCATTGATGTCAAGGAAGGTCTTGTGACCTTGAACATTACTGAGGATATAGTTATGAGGTTCAACATCTTTAACCCAACCAACCTCCCTACAATCGATGATCAGCCTTTTACTATCAAGGATAAAGGTGGTCAAGAAGGCTTAAGTGATAAGGCAACTCCAAAGGCTGAGCACTCTCTTCAAGAAGAGTCTGTGGAAAAGCTTAAGAGGTCAGTTCAAGAGTTGACTAGTATGGTTGAGGATCTCAAAGTTAAGCTGAACAAGAGGTCTTGGAGGAAAGCAAGACCAAGGCTCAAAATCAAGAAGAAGTATGGTTTGTGTGTTAAGGTTGAGGTTATCAAGGATCAACTTCACAGTGACCAAGAGGTTCCAGGGAGGATTTCATCACCTCCTTGGTATCTAGACAAAGTCTAAGAAGGAAATCAAAGTCAAACTTAGTGACTTTAAACAAGCTCACTAGGGAGGAAGTCCCTAAGGTATCCTTTGTAAATATAGTTTATTTTCCTTGTAGTTTTGATGTGTTTTCTTTTATGTTTGTGTTGGACAGGCCTTTTAGCGAGAATGTAGTTGGGCAAGGAGAGATTTGGACTTGGAGAAGGAGACTCGCAAGCCCACTCGACCAGCCCACGAGAGGTACTCGACCGAGTTGGAAAGGAACTAAGGCCCATTTGATCTTCAAATCGCTAGAACGATCGAGTGGAGGGAAGAACAAGAAGAAAATTTTGAATTTTCAAACTTTGGTCAAGGGAGCTCGACCGTGTACAGTCGAGTGTGGGATCGAGTGGCAGCAAAAAGCAGGTCAAAGATTCCCAATTCGAATTTGAATGGTATGGACGCTCCACCCTTGTCCCCATGTCCCCTTAGCTTCTTTATATAGAGCTTGCACGAGATTATACCTCTCACACTCTCTCATTTGCTTAAAACAACTAAATTCAAGTTTTTAAATCTCTCCCAAGTTCATCTTGTGCTCAAGCTTTGTTCTTTCAAGTTTTTGGGTCACTAACCTATTAACTTTGAGCTTTGAGTCTATTCATTTCAGTTCTTTTTGAAAATGTCTTCAAGGATCACCAGGAAGTCTCAACAAATCGCTGCAAGCTCCATGGAACGTCGTGATGCTGGCCTTGAATCAAGAAGAAAAGCTAGAAAATCAACTCGACGCCCCACTCGATCATGCACTCGACCGAGTGGTGGTTCGAGCAGCCGGTCGAGCCAGATGCCGTGTCCAAGGAGAGAGTCAGTTGAGGAAGATCCTGAGAGGACTGAAAGTGAGGAGGAAAGGGAGCCAACTCTCAATGAGTTCATGAGGAGACACAAGGCCAAAGGGAAGAGGCCAACAGTTGAGGTTGAGCAAGAGGAGAGTGAAAATGAGAGTGAGGAAGAAAGTGAAGAAGAAGAGTTAATGGATGATGGGGAAGCAGAATCTTGTGGGTTGTCAAAGAGGCAGCTTAATGATTATTTTATGAGAATGGAGTTCTTGGGGACTAGATATCCTCACAAGGAAACCATGGAGAAGCTTGCCATTGATGAAGATGTGAAGTTTCTTTTTGAGAAAAGTAACTTAACCAAGTTCATGGGGCTTTCCATGGAGGGCTACAAGGAGGAAAGTTGTGAGTTTCTAGCCACTGTCAAGCTGCATACATATGCAAGGAAAGATCCTGAGGTTGGAGCTGGTCACATCACCTTCACAATCAAGGGGAAGAGGCATGAGCTTTCAATGAAAAAGATAGCCAATGTGTTTGGTTTTGAAGTTGGGAGCCATAGGAGCTTGATGATACCAAGAGAGGAGTCATTTCAGTTTGGGAAACCATTGGGGACAACAAACTCTACTCATCCTCCAATTCCAAGAGCTCACGGATAAGGAGCCCAGTCCTAAGGTACTTCCACAAAGCTCTTGCAAACACCTTCTTTGCAAGGAAGGAAACTGGGAATATCAATGAGGGAGAGCTTAAGATGATTGACATGGCTCTCAATGGGATCATCCTCAAAGCAAGAGATGGAACCATCATCCTTGGGAGCACTGTAGAGACTGATCTTTCAATGGTGCTCATTGACCACATGGTTTACTTGAGAAGTTGGGTAGGAAAGTTGGAAAACAAAGGATCCAGAGGAGCACTTACCATTGGAGGCATCATTACTCCAATTCTACAAGCTGCAAAGGTTCCACTTAGAGGAGAGAGGGTCTCACCAAGATGGATTGACTCAAGCTACCTCACCTCTACTCTCATCCTAGCTAAGGAGATGCATCAAGGAAATCACATCTTCAACTTTGAGCTACCAACGCTTGGGAAAAAGCAATTGATCTTGCCTAACCAAGAGCTCACCACCATTCAAGAAGGAGCCAACATTGACTTTTGGCCAGCTGAGGAGCACTTGTTTGATGGAGTTGTTCAACCTAGGGTTGAGGAAGCTGGGAATGCACAAGTGGCTGATGGGGAGGAGCAATTTTACTTTGAGGATTATGAGCCCAACCCAAAAGATAGTAGAGGAGTGAGGGAGAATAGCAAGAGGTTGACACTTTTGCAAAAGTGGAACAAGTGGCAAGGGAGGAGGTTTGATAAGCTGAATAAGAAGGTGACCAACATGGCTAAGTCCATCAAGGGCTTAAAGAAGGAGATTGCTGAGTTGAAGAGTGGGAATTCTTCACCTACACCATCAAGCCCTTTGAGGAGAAGTAGCTCAACTAGAGCACTTTCAAGAGTTGCGAACCCTGTGGAACCAGCTAGGGCTTCAATGTATGAGCCAAATCAGAGGAAGAGGAGCTCAAGTACCCAAAAAAAGCAGCTTTCGAGGCACTCGACCGGGTCACTCGAGCGCCCACTCGACCGAGCACCACCGACGTACTCGACCGAGTTCCAGCCCAGGCAACCATATGGCTTCCCACCTCCAGCTGCTTATCCAGGTTACCCTCCCATCCCACCCCAATACTTCATGGATCCAGCACTATACCACCAGTTCTACCAGCAGTTCTGCCAGCAGCAACGACAGAATTATGGCATCCGCAGTCCAGCTCGACCCCCCCACTCGGACACGCACTCGACCGAGTCACCATCGTCGAGCTGCCCCAGTCTCCATCTCCAAGTCACCAACAAGACCCCAACTACACCTTTGACAGCATGCAAGAGGATGTGGACAACTTCTTCTCCAATCCTTAAGGTACCAATATCACCTTCACTTGTAAATATCATTGCATTTCATACTTGTATTTTGTTTTGTCTTGAATCCTCTTTCAAATTTCTTTCACACAGAGGACTGTGTGATTTAAGTTTGGGAGAGGGTTTGAGATAACATTTGACATTGTGTTTTGTGATCTTATTTCAAATTTTTAGCATCCTCATATTTGTATTTGCATAAGCATCTAAGGCATATAAAAACCATAAAAATTTGAAAATTTTTGAAAAAATCTTTATAAAAAAAAGAGTGTTCATGTAGTTTGCATTGCATATTAGAATCTTGTTTAGCATGTTTCATGTAGGATTGTATAATATTTGCATTAGGGATCTATGATGAGTATTTCCTTGTTAGCTTGCTTATTCAATAGACTAGGATCAATGCCTAAGTTAATAGTACTTTGATGCTAGTTGAGTGGTTAGAAGTATAAGATTGAACCAAGCCTTGAATTCCTGCATTGTATTTGGTCTATATTGAAGCATGTTGTGATTTGACACCATTTCCTATCTATAAGAACCTAATATTGACTTTCAATTATCATTGTGTGCATTGCTTTAAACTCATGGATACCATATACATATTTGGATCATCTTTCTCCTTTTTACCACTCTTGTTGATCCAAGTAGCTGATTTCCTCATTAAGAATCAGTTTCCCTACCCTTAACCAACCCTTCTTTCAAGCCATGTTTATTCTTGAGTGTGTGAGGCCTATTTTGGGATTGAGCTTGGTAGAAAGTGTTAGGTTTGAACTGACAAGAGTAAAGCCTTGTGTAGTTCTAGTTTGCACTTTTCAAACTAGATAGGACTAGGTGGTTCACTTGTTGGGTTTGGGACTTGGCTGTTATTAAAAGAAAAAAAAAAGAGAAAAGAAAGAAAAAGGGTAGAGTCTGGAGATTGTGTTTAAGCAAGGTCTAGTGAACGGATGGGAAGAAAAAATTGTTGAAGATGGTTCTAGTTAAAGAAAAGAAAAGAAAGAAAAAAAAAAGTCAAAAAGCTTGTATGTGTTAAGAATAAGAAGAAAAGAGAACCATAGCAAATAAGTAAGAATCCCCATCCCACTAGAAAGACTTGAAAACCAAAAGTGAAAAGGGTGAAAGAGAAAAGAAGAAGTTAAAGGGTAGCACTAGGATCATTTGGGTTTAGATTGCTAGGATAAACACTTTGGGTACCTTTGGGTAGACAAGGTTTTATTCTTGTATGTGTCTAGGTGTTCTTACCTTTAGCATTCTTCTAAAGCTCAATCCATTTTTATGAGAGAACCTTGATATTGATAAGCCCCACTCTAAAAAGAGACCATCATTGTCTCTAAAACCTTTTACTACCAAGCCAAATAAGTTTAATCATTGCATAAATTGATTCATGTTCTTGATTAATGAATGTTAAAGGAAATGGTTGATTTGAATGCATGTGGATATCTAAGGCTCATTCAACTTGCATCATAGTACTAGTAACTTCGACATTGATTCTAGATGGTCTATTTGCAAGCTTTAGGAGCTGAGATCCCACTTTCAAACCTCACTTACCATCTTATGTCTTGCTTATTTGCTTGAGGGCAAGCAAAGACTAAGTTTGGGGGTGTTGATGTTCATATATTTTACCCTGTTTTCCCTTAGTATATTCACATCATTTGCATCTTTTGCTATCCATTTTCACCATTATTGCATAGATGTAGGACTAATCATGCATTAGAGTTTAGTTGCATTGCATTTGCATCTTTTCATGCATAAACAGGTGATTTTGGAGCTTAAGGAGCATGTAAGCAATGCTGAGGAAGAAGTGAAGCAATCATGAAGGGAAAGCAAGAGAGTTAAGGCTGAAATAACAAGTTCCGGAGTCCAACTCGACCGCACACTCGACCAGACACTCGACCGTGTGTTGAGGAGGACTCGACCGAGTGGAGGATGCACGAGAGAAGCCAGCTCGACCTGCCACTCGACCGAGCATAGGTCGAGTTGACCGAGCCGTTGACTATTTTGTCTTTTAGTATTTTTAGGGCTTCCACTCCTCTCCTATATAAAGCCTTGTACCTGCAGCCACAAAAAGAGTGCAGCTTTTTAGATATTCTCTAAACCTAGTATTTTACCCTTTTGGGAATTATTTTTTTTGCATTTTTATATTTCTTAGATCTTGTACTTGAAAAAGACTAAATTCTTCAATATTGTTGGTTTCATAACTTTCTTAATATTGAGAATTCGAGTTTCATTTCTTTTTCAATATTGAAGATCTCTGTTTTATCTTTCTAGTGATGCAAGTTTCATTATTTTCTGGGTTTTGGACTTTGTTCACCATGTGTTCTTGTGAGTAGTTTGCTTAGGATCTTGAGGATGGGTTAGGCTAGGTTGATCTTGTGGTTTGTTTGATTTGGTCAAGCTTGATTGTTGTAGATCTCTACTAGGCTAGATGTTCTTAATGCTGATCCTATATCTGAGAAGGTAGGGTTTGATTTGAAGCATCTTAGCATCACACCATTGTCTAAGGAGCATAGATAAGGCTAGATCTAGAGCTTACCATTAGGCTTGCTAAGAGATTAGAGGTCTTGTTTGGTTTGAGATGTATTGCTTAATGCCTGCTTATGTAGATTCTTTACTATGTGAGAGCAAGTCTAGAAATGCATAGGTTTGATTGTTTCTTGCCATGAGAGTGGATTAAACATGTCTTAGAATAGTATGTCTAGAGATTAGCTCAAAGTTTGTTTGAGGTTTGTTGACCAAGTTAAATAACCACAATGATTAGTTCAGCCCATGAATCCCTCCTTAGGACCTTCTTTGTTTATTGATATCTTAGTCTTAATCTTGTTGCTTGAATGTTGTTTGATTCGTTTTTGCATTGCTCTGTTTTTATTGTGTTGCTCTGTTTTCACGTTTAGTCTAGCTCGACCCTGTACTCGACCTACACTCGGTAAAGTGCTTGCTCGAGTTCCTCCCCAGAGCTTGTGTTTATGATTTGTGATTGTCCTGTTTCATTTCTGCTGCATTCATTTAGTTTTCTGTTCATTGCTTGTCTTGCATAGGTTTATTTCTTGCATTATAGTAGTTTCTATTTCTGTTTTAGCTTCATTACTGTTACAATCATTCTGTTCATTTACATTCAGCATCTAGTTCTTGTAGTTTTATTTTCTGCACTTTGCATTTTAATCATAGGATTGTTAGTGACAAACATCTTTTACATCTGGCTTAAATTAGATCTTTATGCACATCTTGACTGTTCACAAACACTCAGATTGGATTGACACCTCTTATAATGCAACTGCATAAGGGGAATTGAAACACCTTACCATCCATCCATTCATTGCATACATTCATCATCATTCACATTCACCACCATCAAAACCTTGTTTCAACGATCTTCTTTGCTGAAATTGTTTAAAAGTAGACATTAGTAAATCTCCTAATAGATAATATATTGATAATCCAATGTTAAAAAAATAAACTGTTTTTATTACCTCATAACATTAACTCTGTTTTGGACTTCATTTTGAGTGTCAACAATATAAAGTTGCTGAAACTTTGCATAATCACCAGGCTTTGGTTTTAAAGATCCCATCAAATGATAGTTTTCCCCTTGCAAAGCAAACATTGATGGACCACGTCCTTTTTTAACAGACCGGTCTACCTTGCCACCCAAAGATGTAAATGAGAAAAGCATGTTGTAAGGTCTTGTGTTCTCTTGAAAGTGACGTGACAAATCATCTTTATTTGTTAGTAGATTTCATAACATCTCTGGCGACTCTTTTAGCATAGGTAGAACAATTTGTCCATGCATACAACATCCACTACAGATTGGGTTATTAGTCTTCCTTTGTCTGTTAATCCTCTCTCCATACCAAAATATTGCACCACAATGAGTACAAGTATATTTAGGATCACCATCATCTACATATCCTGCCCATAAGTAATGTTTCCTCATTGACAACTTTTTCTGTTTATAAACGACTTTAAAAATATAAGTAAAAAAAATTACCTGCCTAGTAATTAACTGTATTCTTTGTACTTAAAGACTGGGTTCCAAATACTTTTTTAAAAGTTGTCTCAAACAGGGATAGCATATCGTAACGTTGTTTAGCTCCATTAAAAGATGACACTGGTGGTGTAAATTGATCAACAACATTTTCATCATCAGAAGCATATTCAGATGATGATGAAGTGTCTTCTCCTTGACTACTACAGTATAACACTTGATCATCATATTCTTCTTCAATATCTACAAAATAACAGCAAGAGATATTTTTCATTAATAAATGCATAATAAATATCGTAGTTATTTAATAAATATACCGCTATCTGAGTCCAGCTGCTCATATTGTTCCTCTTCTTCTTCATCTAAATTTGTCATTTTGGAGACTTCAGAAACCTTTCTTCTGTAAAAGTTGTTTTTTGATGCTTGAGTGGACAATCTCTCTGTGTATTATTGCGAAATTAAATTAAATAATTTAAAAAATGTACTAAATATATATAAGATAAAATGCCAAACATTTAAAACAATAAAAGTATAAGTTATGGTCTTAAACATAACCATACCTCTAGTTATAGTGCTATCTGCACTGAACTCATCTTGAGTCGAGTGTCTAATGTTTGTTTCTGTCATATTAGTACAATTTGTAGGTGTAGGATTGAATATTGTATTCTTTCCACTATTACACGAGTACTTCTGCTGCACTCACTACAAGAAAACATGGATTTGCCGACTACAAAAATAGTCACTAAACA
This sequence comes from Camelina laxa, assembly GCA_024034495.1. Classification (NCBI taxonomy): domain Eukaryota; kingdom Viridiplantae; phylum Streptophyta; class Magnoliopsida; order Brassicales; family Brassicaceae; genus Camelina; species Camelina laxa. The sequence continues at coordinate 20,943,680 of CM043882.1, read as the reverse complement.
GTCGCAAACTTCTTAGTTACGACTGATTGGCGACTGACTTACGTAGTCGCTAAACAGTGCGTCGCTTAAATAATCAGTCGCCAAATAGTCGACACGGAGCTACTAATTGGCGACTGATAATTGTGGTCGTTCTTCCCTCGCCAAACAGTCGCTCAATTTGCGACTGGATTTGCAACTCTTTAGCGACTGATCTGGTTACTCATTTGCGACTGTTTTGGTTACTGTTTTATGTACGTTTTGGTGACTGTTTTACGACTGTTTAATTATCATGCATTTTAAAAAATTCTAGTAAAAACGAATTATTTGATTTTGTAATAACAAAACTGATTATGAAAACTAAAATAAAACATAACAAACATGAAATTAAACAAACACATAAGTTTAATTTTACATCCAAACATAACAAGAGTACAAGTCACAAAGATTACAAAAGTCACAAGATTACAAAAGTTTTCATAAAGGAAGGAGGGATAGTGAAGGAACCTAACTTAAACATCAAAGAGGTTTGGGTCATTGCTTTGAGACTCGAGGAAGGCGACATAGTTTGGGTTAGTCTTGAGGTAGCTCACCAAGCGTGAGATCTCTGCTTGTTGCTCAGATGCAACCTGTAGAGCCTCAGCTGCAACGTGTGAAGCCTCTGCGTCACGCTCTGCGTCACGCTCTGCTTGTTGCTCTATTTTGCGGTTAGCTTCTTCAAGCTGTTGTTGCAGGCTTGTGAAAGTAGAAGACATTTCAGGGAACTTCCGCTTGCCCTTGATGAAACTCCCTAGGCTTCCAACCAAAGTATGCTCCTCTATCGTTTATGAAAGTAGACTGCATAACAAAATAGAGAAAAAGTTAACATCATTACTTACCAATGAAAGTTAATGATGCATATTAGAAAGAAGTAACATTACCTGAAGAAAGAGTTCATCATCTTCCTCGTGAGATAGCTCCGATCGACGTGATGTACCATCAGCTTGGTCGTCATTGTCCAGAGCAGCCAACTTAGCTTCCCTTTTTTGCTTATATGCCTCATGAACTGCTTGCGCCTTCCTATCCACAAAAGTCCCATCTTTTTTGGTATGAGTCCTAATGAAAACTTCAGGAATAGTTGGCGGTCTTCCCAATTCCACTTCCTGAAAAGTTAGACAATGAAAAGGTTAGATAATGAACCATCTGATGTAACTTATTAAACAATGAAAACTTATTAACTCACCATCTCTTGTTCGATTTGCAAGTAAGACTTCGGCCCTGATACATGCTTGTGAGGGCCAAGACCATTACGGTCAGACATTCGAGCTGCTGAAGTGGTTGCACTCTTTGCCATGGCTTCTTTTGTGTTCCAATAGTCACACATTTCTTTCCAAAGAATTATCTCAATCCAACTCGGTTTTGCTTGATCTCGCTGAGCTGCTGCCTTGAAAACCATGTCTTTCATACGGTTTTGACAAATGGTATAAAACTTTTCTTGAACGACACCGGTTAGTGAAGGATCCCAGGTGTGTGTTTTCTACAAAAGATGACTAGTGTTAGTGATACAAACAATCCAAAAAAACAAACTATAAATACAGAAATTAAATTGAAAGTAGTAGAAGTTACCGCGAATTCCAAGAAGTAGTTTTCTCTTCTTGCAGTAGGAACACAACCCCAACTGTAATATGGCCCATCAAACTTGTTTGTAAACACTTTTGTAATCTTTCGGGTAATCTTACCGTTGTCCTTACCAAACCTTATAAGACAAACAAATCGAAAGTTAAATTATAATCAACAACAAACCTACTAATCTACTCAACAACAAATCGACAACAACAACAAACCTACTAATATAATCAACAACAAACCTTCTAAACAAACCTTCTAATCCAATGAAACAAACCTACTAAAACAATAAAACAATCCTTTCAATTCTAATCACTCTAATCAATCTAATCTACACAAACAATCCTTACCAAGTAGTTCCACGCTCTAATGTGGGAGAGAGGACAGTGGTGTACAACTCACGGCCTGGCTGGACGAGCATGGCATGTAAAGAAGCGAGTACATCAGCTGGGAGTTGTGATTCCCTTGCACCGTCATCCTCAGAATCAGCTTGGTCTTCTTCTTCCTGATGCGAGTTCTGCGCTTGAGAACTGTGGTGCGATCCAGAGCCAGCTCGAAGTTGAGAAGACGGTGGACGATGATTTGAGACGTGAGGAGCCTGTCGAGGTAGCGGAGACTGTCGAGGTAGCGGAGATTGTCGAGGTAGAGTCGAGACCTCAGGAGACTGTCGAGGATGATTCGTGACTGATGGTTGAGGAGACTGTCGAAGTGGACTCGAGAATTCTGGTGGATCTGTCGCAGAGGCAAGAGGCTAAGGAAAAGGACGCCTGATTGGAGCTTCGCTATAAGGGGATGCTCCTGGAAAGCTCATCGAGTTCTGGAAAAGGTTTGTCGGAGGTGGATAGTCTCCGTAATGAGGCATCGGTCTCGCTGGAGGCTGGGGGATGGGACCGGAGTTCCCTGAGAATCAGTCTCTGGGTCTCGCTGGTTCACCGGCGTGAAGGCATATTGGCTGGGAAGAGTCGCGGGTCTTTGATTCGCCGGTTGTGAGGTTCCAGCGGTTCGATTTGAGGAGTTTCTTCTTCCTCCTCCTCTTTTCTTTACTCCGGCCATCAACAACAAAAGAGAAACAAGAACGGGATGAAGATTTAGGGTTCTCGATTGAGAGCAATTGAGATCTAGGGTTTTCTCGTGGAAGAAGAGAAATGAGGGATTAGGGTTTTCGCATGATGAATATGAGATCGAGGTGGGTTTGGGCCGTTTTCTTACGGACCAAATCTGATTTAAGGCCCAAATTAAATAAATCGGTCGCTAAATAGTAGCTGCGTAGTCGCAACTTTTGGCGACTGCAAAACCGGTCTCCAAATTAGTCACAAATTGGCGTCTAAAATGAGACATTATAAATTAGTTGTCCAATTAGCGTCTATTTGGCGACTGTTTTGTTTTTGTAGCTATTAAGTAGCAAAACAATCGCAATTCAGTCGCTAAATTTAGCGACTGAGTTTTAATTCGCAAATGGCAGTAGACAAATCCATGTTTTCTTGTAGTGACTTGGTCTATAAGTATTAAGTTAATATAACATTTTGATAAAATTTTAGATAATTAAAGTAGTTAGAGATATATGTTAACTTAATTTACCTGATAGAGCCGATGTTGCTCCTTTCCTTTTTGTTGAACTTGTAGCTCTTTCATTATATGAGTGATTAAAAGTGGGTTTCGAAGTTTGGGTTGCTGGATTTTTTCGAGAGTGGGCTTGTTTCCTGATATAAAGGAGTTATAAAATTACGTCTTGTAAACAAATAACATGACTAATAATATCACCATACTAATGATTCTGACTAATAATAAACATTTTTTAAAAATTAACCAAATTACCATTAAAAATATGGGACTGGTTTTCCCTGTACAATATGCCTTGGATTCCAAAGGTAGAAGAAGGTGTTCTATTCTCAACACCTAGTTGACAAAATTTTGAAAGCTCAAGTTATTAGTTTCTGCAAGTTAATCTAATTATATTTAAAATAAAAGAAAAAGTAGTTAAAAAAAAAAGTGTAGAATACCAGAAACTGTGTTACTTGTATTTGGAGATGAAAGTTGATGAGAAGATGGCCGATTAGAAATATCATTTAGAACTCTACCAAAAACAGAATTAATATTGACTGAAGATTGTGGCGTATTTGAAAAAATAACTGGACTTTGGACTTGATTCCCCGTATAGAGTTTACGGATTTTTGGTTCTCCTGGTTTGCCTTGATCTTGATTTTCGTCGACATCTTTTCTCTTCTTCATCGTCAACGACAAATACAAAAGATAGAAACACCTAGTTCATGATTTTAATAAATAGCTTCTTAGGCGCTATCTGTTATAAAAATAATATAGTTTGATTAAATTATTTTTGGAAGGAATGTATTCCGATACATTCTCATGAAATAGGCAAACTTATAAATTAAGAAATAATTTGTATAACAATTAATATTCTCAAATATTCTCGAGGATTTTATAAAAATATTTTCTAATTATTAATATAAAGGCAATAATAGTAGCGATGATAAAGTACACTAGGTAATAACCCGCACTATATGCGGTATAAAATAATTATTAAATATTTTTACTATAATTTTTGTTTACAAAATCTATAATATTTATCAGTAATTGGAATCTAAAATTCGATTGTGTAGTATATATATATATATATTCTTTTTTTGTATAATAATTAAAATTTAACCCATGAGAATTATTATAATATCAATCTTATATTATCATATCATATCATATGAACAGAGAGTTCTTAAAATTCATTTTAAAGATTTTATGAAAATGTAATTAAAGGATGTAATTAAGTTAAAAGAGAATAAAAGAATTTAATTTTGAGTGTTAATTATATTTTTGGAAAACGGATGTAAATATTATTAAAAGCTAATGACAAAAAAAAGAAATAGTGTCTGGAGCTCTGTGAATGCGACACGTAAGCATTTTGTGTGAAAATGCTTCTCTATTAATATATAGGGGATTATTCTCCGAAATTAAAGGTTGAGGATTACAACAACTTATTGAAGATACTAATTATAAGGAAATGTAAGATTATGGAATTAATGTGCAGATAATATTTTTGGCCAGTAAAACTACTAAGAAGAATCAATATCTTCTTCTTCTGTCCCTTCATAATCCTCATCATCTGATGTCTCATAATAACAAATTCTGAAAAAAGAAAATAATGTATAAATTAAACCAAATATGAAATTATATTAAAATTATTCAATAAAGACAATATGAACTTACAGTGCGGGATCTCTAGTAAATTCTTCGACCTCGTCACCAAGAAAAATATATGAACATCTATATTGAGACATTAGGCAATGAGCACCTAAAAAATGAAAAATATGGTTAAATATTACATTATAAATTTTTTGGACTGTGTTTAATAATAAACTTTGAATAAGAAGATAATACCTTCAAAGAAAGAGCTTCTCCAAAACATTAGCATACACATTATTTCACCACTTTCATAGTTAGTGTTCGCAATTATTCTATCCCATTTGTACATAAATTCCAAACAGGTTTCACCTACTGCAATACAATCAATCTCCTTGCGACTTAAAAGGAAAAAACAAGAAATAAATACATATATTTATGATCCAATTACTCTTTTTAAAAATTGCGAAAAAGACTAATTATAAGTAATTTTAAGATAAATAAAATGACTTACTCGATGTCAATAACAGTAAAAGGAACAACATTTTTTTTTACCATTGTATCCACCTTCATAATCAAGAAAAGTAATATAACTTCGTTCTCCTACTCGTGCAACCCTTCCATAAAAATCTACACAAAAAAAAATAAATAAAAAAAAAAGATAAATCAGAACAAAATGGTGAACATTGAACAAAAAAATACCAAAAATTTAAAAATTGAAAACATTATAGGGTTTATTAATTTACCAACACAACAGTTTCTCTCATCAGGTGTAGCATTCTGAAACTTTGTTCCATCTGTTAATTGAAAAAAATTGTCTGAGGACCTGGGAGGTATTGGGCTGATTTGTGTTTTGGCAGTAATCAATATTTCGAAGGGATTATTGCAATTCCTTGATGCTTGCTGACTTTCAACAACTTTGAACCTATAAAGAAGAAACCACTTTCCTTGTTTCAATATGTCTACGAATTCATCAAAATAATCTCGAGCTCTGATTTTGGCATCGATTCTTTTCCCTACATCAAAAATGGAAAAAAATGATATAAATATAATAAAAAAATAATATGCAGACCAAAAAATTATAAATTGAGTTTACCTTCTCATCCACCAAAATCAAACATTTAAAGATGGGTTGTCTGAATATTATATGGGGTGTCCACAACCGGAGTATTTTCACTGCAATACTCAATCTCTTCTTTGTCAGATTCAATTCCTCTATGAATGCAACCATGTTTATAATTTTCTTTGTTCTATTACTTGCATAGAAGAAGGAAGATGAAAGATGAGTGGTAGGTATATAAGGATATAATAAAAATCTGATAAATATATGATTTAAATGCTTGATGGGAGTAGTCAAAACTAAAAGTTCTGACTTTTCTTATTGGAATGGTAAAAATTTAGAGAATCAACTCTTCTTTATTTGAAAATGTGTCAAATTTTAAAAATTAGACTTTTAGACATCCATGCATTGGTTTAAATAATAAATATTCATTTATTTCTCGTTTTTGTTTTTATATGTTGTGTATGTATAAACAACCTTATATGTATGTTTCATAATATTCTCCACTAAGTGTTATAATTCATATATATAAGTAGTAATCATCACTTCTACTGTGGATCACGTGTTTTACTACAATCTATAGCAGGTTAGTACAAATATATGTTCTACATATAATTTTTAATCTACATAGGTCTTTAGCCATAAACAATGATATATGTTATCTTAGAAGCATAACATAAAAACAGTAGTAACCCGTGCATTTATATATTTACACTAAGAAAATAATAGTTATAGATAAGGACAATTCAAAAACTGAAAGAACTTAACTGATAATGTTTTTATAGAATATTAAATATTATGTATTAACATATGTAGATTAATTTTATGTCTTTAAACATCCACTATTTTATGTCTTTAGTAATCTCTCAAGTTCTCCTGTGGATCACTTAATCACTATAACCTATAGCAGGTTAGCAAAAAGATATGTTCTATATACAATTTTTACTCTACATAAGTCTTTTACCAAAGACGATGATATATGTTCTCTTATAAATATAACTAAAAAATTCTATGTACTAATTGTTATATTACAATAAATTTATAAAAAGAAACTAATAGTTACAAATAAGGACAATTCAAAAACTGAAAGAACTTAATTGGTCCATCATTTTATAGAATATTGGTTATTATGTATAAACATAAGTACGTAGATAAATTTTATATCTTAAAACAATATTTTAAACGGATAAAATAAATACTAATTTAAACAATTAGCACGATACTTAGTCTCCATCATCAAAAGTAATTAAGATATTGTAACAATTACGACTTAAAGATATCCTTAATTTAAGATAATTAACAACATAGTACCACACCACATAATAAGCGAAAGATTGTTTAACAACAACAAAAGTTCATTTAAGATCTAGAGTTCAAAAAGATAGATGTATAAACCAAAACATAGAAAAAGATGTTTATCCTTGATCCCATATTAGCACATGTTCCTCAGACGTCCTCTTCATTTGCCATTACATATGTTAAATAATGACGTGCAGCAAATTCAGAACTGCAGAAAAAATCACTGTAAGATATTTTTATTAAATAAAAAACTAATTTTAAAAAAATAATTCTTACTTGGCTTTGTGATTTTCCATACCCTCAATATTTGGTTGAATCAATAGTCTTGAGGAGCCATTACAATTGAGAATGCATGGTGCACCTACAAAACGAAAAGATATATGAGATTCTATTTACATTTTTATTATTACAAATAGTAAGAAAATAGACATACCTTCACTAACACCAAGTTTCCAGAATCGCAAAACACAAAACACTGGATCGGTTTTGTATGTAAGATGACATCCATTTTGTCTCCATTGATGCATGAAATTTGAAGCATAATCCCTCTTAGCACAACACTTGAAAGTTTCATTCCTATGTTTATAGTTGCAGTACATTATTATTTACTCGATTTAACTTTATCCTAAGATATTAACAATTGAGACTAAGCAAAAAAATTAAATAAATTTATTACCTGCCATTCAGGAGAGTGAAGACTACTTCATCATAGTCGTCGGCTATCCCATTTTCGGCACTGGCAGATCCATATATTCTTCTTTGCTTAACAGCAATTATACATCCAAAGACACCTAAAACGAAATAAACATTAAAATCAATTTTGATCAAAAATACAACGATTCTAACAAATTCTTAAGTTTAAAGACTAACCAAAAGGTGAGCCATCAATAGATCTTCCGTTTTTTTATGTCGTCAAAGTCTTTGAAACGAAAGAAGTGAGAGGGACTCACATCAGCGAGAATGATCATTTCCGTATCTTTCAAAGTTTTGATCTGGTAAGGATGTGTTGTGTTTCGATCCTTCAGTGTTGGTTTGATGACCATAAAATTGGATATCGAATACCATTCTCTATCGTAGATATACTGAGGAATTTCTTTCATCAGTGGAGTGTGGATGATAGTTGCTTCAATGGTGTTACCCTTGCATGTACAATAAAAAGATTGAATTCAGAGATATTATAAAATCAGTTCATGTGTGAGTAATTGGCTATACACTGTATATAAAACATACACCCAAAAAGTTCATTTTTTTACCTTTTCATCGACCAAAAGCATCACCCTTTTCGAGAAGAAGTCCCGGACAAACCAAGTGCTCAAGACCTTTGCGGTAATCCTCCAATCTGTCCTTCCCGGATGCAAATCAGAAATTTGTGTCGTTGCCATGGGAATCTCTGCTCGTTAATTCTTTGTTCTAAGAGATTTTTTGAGAAGGATTTTTTTTTTTTTTTTTTTTTGTGGTATGGGAAATTGAAAGGTATAGTATCTTTATAAGATATGAAGAGACCTTTCACTTCAGATGAAAAGAACTAAGATATTTTAACATTTTTAAATTATTTTCATAATTTATATATATGAATATTAATTAGTAACAAATTTAATTTCTTTGTGAAGATTGATTTGATCGCAATCAATCCACTCTGTTTATCAAGGGAAATATATATAATTAAAAATGTTTGGGAAACAATTAAGTTTCGTTGTTAATTTTATGTATTTAATGTGCTTATAACCATTTTGGTATTTGTTAATTAATTTTTTCCTCTCTGATTCTGGTGGTACCTGCTCAGTTTCCGACTGTATCCTCTTTTTTTGACCCAACCATCCAACCTTCCCAAAGTAATGGACCGGATCTCCGATTACTCCAACCCGACGTTTTTGTAAATTCAACCCGGTTAATCCCGGTTACGCCGCATGCGTTGAAGGAACTGAAAGGATCTAATCGTCGCCATCATAGCTGCATCACTAATCTGATGCGTAATCATGGATTGATGGCTAATCTCCCGCTATTTCAGCTCCGGGATGGGAACTAACGCTTACATTGCTTACACCGCCGTCGGTTTTCACGGATCCGGTTCAATCTCATACCGACCGCACTCGCTGCCGTGTTCATCGAAGGGTTGATATTTCTCTTCATCTCCGCCATAGGTTTCAGAGCAAAGCTCGCGAAACTCGTTCAAAACCGGTCAGAATCAGCTCCTCCGCCGGAATCGCTTTCCCTAGCTTTCATCGGTTTCCAAAACACTCAAGGAATCGGTTTAGTCGGTTATAGTCCATCAATCTCACTCGCCGCTTGTCCAACCTCGTCACGAGTCTCGTTAGCTCATTCGGCTAACGGAACCGTTAGTTTACTCGCCGGAGGAGCAGTTTCCGTATATCATGTGCGTTCACTTGACGAATGGAGTCTCCAACGCTTGGTTAGGTATAGTCGGATTCGTGATCATAGCTTATTGTTTGGTGAAGAACATCAAAGGAGCTATGATCTACGGGATCGTCTTCGTGACGGCGATCTCGTGGTTTCGTAACACAGAGGTAACATCGTTTCCGAACACATCGGCCGGAGACGCAGCTCACAATTATTTTAAAAAGATCGTTGATGTACACGTCATCAAACACACTGCCGGAGCTTTAAGCTTCTCCGGTATGAGCAAAGGACATTTTTGGGAAGCTCTGGTGACGTTCCTCTACGTAGATATATTAGATACGACGTCGTTTTGGGTCAAGACATAACATTCCTAATCAAAGGAAAGCGACGTTGTTTGCTACCCCTTCACACGTGGATTACACATCAGCTTGGCTTAACGGAGAAATTAACACTGTTACTAATTAATCACGTTTCTGTATAATTTAGCACAAAAACAATAGTTGAGGTATGTTATTCTGTTTTCCTAAAGTCGATGTATTTTTTAGCACAGGCCATAATCCGATGTATGAATCGAACACATGGACATTGTCCAGGTATGAAAAAGCCGTTTTTCCGAATCTCTGCTCGTTAATTCTTTGTTCTAAGAGATTTTTTGAGAAGGATTTTTTTTTTTTTTTTTTGTGGTGATGGGAAATTGAAAGGTGTTAATAGTATCTTTATAAAGATATGAAGAGACCTTTCACTTCATTTTATGAAAAGTTGCGACTCATAGATTTTATTTTAACATTTTTAAATTATTTTCATAATTTATGATATATGATATATTAATTTTGGTAAGCAAATTTCAAAAGATTGATATTGTGAAGATCTGATTATGATCGCAATCAAATCATAAATCTCTGTTTATCAGAGAAGGAAAATATATATAATTAAACAATAAAGTTAGGGGGGTAAAACAATTAAGTTTCGTTGTTAATTTTATGTATTTAATAGTGTGGATTTGATAACCATTTTGGTATTTGTTATGATTAATTTTTTTTCTTCCATAAATGACATTGATATATTCTCTTGCATAAAGATTAATTTTTTTTTCCGTAATTATTTTACAACGGTTTAGTTTTTTTTTATGAAGTATATTTAGTAATTTTAAGCATTGAATAGTGTGTATCTGATAACCATTTTGGTAGTTCTTATAGTTAATTTATTTGTCTTCCATTTTCGACATTGGTATATTCTCTTGCATAAAGATTATACTTTTCTTCTATAATAGATATTGAAGTTTTGATCTTTTTATTTTATTTAGTAGAAATATATTGTGATGTATGAAAACGTCAGTTTGATAAATGTATTACCTCTATACATTTATCGAAACCATAGTATATTAACCATAAACAAAAATCAAAAAAGAAAATAGGAAGGCAATTAAAGTTTTTCATAAAATGAAAATAGGAAGCCAATTTATTTTATAAAAATAGAAATCTTGATAGATAAATTAAGATACTTATAGCTGAAACATAGATAAGCAAGAAAATGAAAGGAATATTATATAAAATCTTCAAAAATAGTAAGATATCATTCTTCTAGTAATCCTCTAGCCAAACACGCTTCCTTGTAAGAGTCATAGACCACACCATCAAACGTCCTCAAATCTTCATCACATCTTGGTCCTTTCAGAAAACGGAAAAGAAGTTGCAAATGAACATGACCATGAAACTTACTTGGAATATAATATGTCCTAGTATTCGATACTGCCCTCATTCTTTTGATCCAACATTTTAGTTCGGAATTCCAAGTAAAAAATTTAGGTATATCCTCAAAAGTGAGTTCTCTTGCTAAAGATGAGTTGTGGTTTAGATCAAACCAAGCTAGAAGCAGTGGATCTTGGATGTTTTTCATTCTTTGGGTAAGGCCTTGATTGGTAGTGTATATAAGTGAGCATATAGATTTTAGAAAGCCAATCACGTTTTGTTTAGAAAGCATAAAGGAAGCATAAAAGGCTTTTAAATGCTCCATAGCCCAATGCTCCTAAACGAAGCATTTCCCAAGCATAATAGTTTTAAAATTACTAAAATACAATTTTACCCTCATTAATCACCTAGAGTTTATTATATTTGTGTATTTAAAATGTCTAATTTTGTAATTTTATGTCTAAATGATAACAGCTGTACCAATCGCATATCATTGTTAATAAATAATAGCATACAACTTATGCAGCATACTGCTCATGCTGCATAATGCTCATGCTCCATAATGCTAATGCTTCACTAACAGTTGTTCCAATCAAGGCCTAAGTAAAGCAATATGCCAGTGATGCTTTTGTTCCTTGTTTCTGTTGTGGTTTATATAAGTTAGACATCTAGGGTTTGTGTGATAATAAATAATAATAAACCACAATTAATCTTTTTGGTAGAAATAATATTCTCTGAAATATTCTCATTGTATAACTAAATCTTAACATACAAATAAGCAAAGTAGTTGTTTACAATTAAGGACGAAATCTCGAAGTATAATTAAATCTTATCAACCATATAAGCAAAGTAGTCGTTTCCTATAGAAATGACATTGTAAATATTACTTCGGTAGTATTTTTGGTAATTAATTTTTAATTATAAAAATTTAATAATCCTCTTTTTTTAAGTAAATTGTATTTAAAAGTAAATAAAATATACCAAAAGAACAATATCAAATTGAGTTATTGAGATTGAGCTAATTTGTTTGTATTTGGTTAAAAAGAATAATTGTCGGGATTTGTTTTTCACACATAATTTTCTTTCCCGATTTTTATAAAGAAATCAAAAAGTGTAATAAACAAATTAAATGGGTGATTTCTACATCACCATAAAAGAAACATAAAAAACCAACATACTAACATAAGGCAATTTCAAAAGAAGGAAAAAAAAATCAAATTTATCACTTAAGTTTAGAAATGAGGATTGCTTTATTTGTTATTATGTGATTTCTTTAGTTGTCCTTCTCAAAAGTCATAGCTGTCACATCAGGATCTCTGTTGAAAGATATTCTAAAAAAAACAAATACAATTGTTAGTAATAAGTATATTATAAAAAAAGAAAAAATATATATATATATATATATATAATTTCATGACATTAAGAGAATACTTGTTTCTAAAATCATAGACTTCTGTATATGGTGGATCAATTAGAATATTAGACATTGCAGGAACACTTTCAAGTTCGATTTTCTCACCTACAATTTGAATAAATTATGATGTTTCGTTATTAAGCAATCATGTAAATTGACATCATGGATTCAAAAAATATACCATTTGCAGAATACTTTGGCTTCCAGAAACGCAATACACCTATAATAGGAATTGTGAAGCTTCGAACCCAGTTTCGTCTAATATAGTCAGCATGTTCATTGTAAGCTAGACAATGAATCTCTTCGTCGCTATAAAATAATAGATTTGGGTAAATATCAAATTTAAAACAGTATCTGTATATATTATTTTCTTAAAAAGTTGTGTATTTGGAGAATTATTACTTTTCATTAATAAGATAAAAACGTATCACCCTGTCCATCCCATTAAATTGAATAGAAGATTCTTCGTCGAGATACCTAATAGGCTGCACACGGACTATTCGACCCATAATCTCTGCAAGTGATAAGTTTAGTAGGTTAAAATTAAACCAAAGAATACCAATAGAGTATACAAATCATTATTAATATATAGTAATACCTAAGCATTTGTTTCTGTCGGCATAATAACCATCAACAAATGTATCCCATGAAACATAGTCGATGAAATGATTGGTGGTCCTTGGTTCAGTGTATTCAACTCTCGTTTCTTCCTTGAATAGTATGCGAAGAGTAATATAGGGTAAACTGATAACCTTTCTGGTCTTGACCACTTGGAAAGTAGTTATGATTTTCCAAGCATCTTCTTCAAATTGATCCGAGAAATATTGGATCAAGTGATTTGGAATGGTTACGAACATTTTATCACCCTGTTTAATATAAATATAGAAAACGAAGAACAAAATGTTAGAAGAGAGAGAAATGTACATATGTGTTAAAAATTACAGTAATTTTTATAAAGAAGAATACTTTTACTTACAAAGATATCACAAACAATCATTTCAATACAGTCATCTTCTTCATCTCTTCGCCATTTACGAAGAACCTTCACACAAATACAACCATAAGAATCCCATGTATACATGTTACGTAGTCGATCAAAGCCGAGATTCATGATATCAGTTAAAGAAGGACACAAAAATTTTCTTTTTGGAACGAAGTTAAATAAGTATGCGCAAGATGAATATCAAGTATTGCAAAGAGGAATTTATATATAGGGTTAAAGATGCCTATTGAGATATTGAGATTCACCTAATTTGATCGTATTTCAGTAAAAGCGTAATTATCGGGCTTATATTCAATGTATTACGCAAAAAACTGTCATTAAAGGTGGCTTGCATGAACGTGAGGATGGCTTGCATGAATATTTTGAAAAAAAGAGAAAATTCAGTTATCAACTTGAATTTCCGCTGTATTCACCAAATAATGAATTAATAAGAGATGTGTATATATTGAATTTTTTTTCAAATTACACACAAAATCATGTACTGATTAAACTTACATTATTAGAAAGGTCATATTTAACAGTATTTTATATATATAATGTATAGAAGATAGAAATGATAAATCTTCATTATAATTTTATTCAATAATGAAATCATTAAAAATTTCAAAGAATAAACCATAAACATATAAAAATTATAACTCGAAATTATACATGCTTATCATAATCGATATAGAAGATAAAGATGATAAATCAACTTTCCGGAAAGTAATATAACAACGAAATCTTAGGTATAATTTTATTCAATAAGGAAATAAAAAATACCATAAACCATAAATGTGTCGAAATTCAAAATACTCAAAGTAAATAATAAAATCAAAGGAAATTAATTCAACAATGATTTTTAAAACGATTTTTAAAATGTTTTTAAACACCTTATAAACGCTTTTACAATGTTTTTAAAAACCTTGTAAAAGTTTTTATAAAGTTTTTAGAAGGGTTTTAAAAAGTTTTTAAACACCTTGTAAACGCTTTTAAAAACTTTTTAAAAACATTTACAAGGTTTTTGAAAGCGTTTACAATGTGTTTAAAAATCTTTTAAAAACCTTGTAAACGCTTTTAAAAGTTTTAAAATCGTTTACAATGTTTTTATAAGGTATAAATTTCAATATCTTTGGCGGGAAAAAATTTCGATTTTGGCGGGAAAATTTTTTTTTGGTGGGGAAAAAAATAATGTTTTTGACGTGAAAATTTTTTGATTTTGGAGGGAAAATTTTTTGGCGGGAAAATTTTTTGGCGGGAAAATTTTTTCGATTTTGATGACTGTATATTCTTGCTGTCACTCAAAAAAAAAGTAATTTGGTCATTTTGTATATAAAAGGAGTAGTTTTAAAAATAGTCAACATGAAAGTGTATTTTTAAAAAGAGGTATGAAAAAAGGCATTTTTGAGAATGCTCCAAGATTTTATTTGATGAATAATTTAATGAAAAAAATTAATATAGTAAGTTAGATGATATCAAATGATTCTTTAAAATATTCTTTTTAAGATTTTTAGAAATAATAAATCCTGACTATACAAATAATTTAAAACAATATTGTGTACTTCCGTTTTTTTATATAGAGGATAAGAAAGTCATTCCAGAAATCAATGGTTGTTTCACTTGTCGATTACAAAGATTTGAGACTTTTACAAAACTTTGTATTCATCCAAGTTCACATCATCTCACGAGCATGAGGAGTCTCCTTAGATTTAATAATGTCTCCATAAATTCAAGATCTAAACTTGGATGCGTATAAAGTTTTGAAACTGATCTCAGCTAAACAAAGTATCGTACATTTTTTATATGTATCCATAATCTGTTAGCCATGTTTATATTATATGCAAAGTTCACAAATAATTAATCTCGTTTCCTATTTTCTTTTCTACGTATATATATTTTTTTCATTTTCATTAGCAAAATTTTCTTTTTAGTTAATTATGTGAATTTGTATTTTAATAGCTATTGCCAACCTCACAGTTAGTTGAGATCCGGTTTGTGTACCATGTTTTAAGCTCTTTACGAGATTGAAGTTTCATTGATTCATTCAAAATTTCGTATACACATATATAGCAACGCTATGTGCATTAAATACGATCAACATGTGCTTAATTTACTCAACCGACCAACATTCTTATTAGAGTAGTTACTTTAAACACTTTTACGAATCACAAGATCATCATTTAACACACAAAATTAATAAGAAAATTTAAGTACTAGTTAGACTGCACGTTTGCATCTCTGGTAGTAAGTACAAGTTGATCCTCTTGGATTAACAGTTCCTATGCAATTACCGGCGATTCTACCATCACAAGTCGGCTGTTTCTGTAGAGTTTCGTAGCTTAAATACCTTCGTTGTTGCAGAATCCGCCTCACCACAGCCTCAACTCCTCCCTCATCATCCTTTATTCCCGCGGTTATGCATTCTTTGATGGTGTCTCCTGGGACACATCTGTTATATTTCAAGTCGCTAGTGACATTCCTTGCAGATCCGGTTGTCGAATCCTTTACGAGGAGAAGGAGGAGAAGAGAGACATTAAAGAAGAACGAATAGGAGAAAAATGATTTGGTCATGTGTTAAGCTAAAAGTTTGGAGATGTAGATTGAGCAAGAAGATAATCTATAACTCTCTCATCATATACTTGTATACAACATTAGTTTATTTATTTTTAGTAATCATGTTCATATTAATTATTGTCTTGTTGGTCTAATAATTGCGGTTGGAAATTGACTTCAATTGTTATATAGTAGGTTTGGTTAGACACCCATGTAATTAAATAATTGACTACCAGATGTTTAAACTTTGATATCATGACTACTGGAATCTCATCTAGTTTCTCTTCGGTTTCACCTTACACATGAATAGATTCATGAGAGCTATGGAGTGAGGATGTCGTCACTCTTCCGATCGAGTTTTGGACCTTCGCCAAACATACAAGGAAGACATCCTCATCTGCCATTTACTTAATTCGGGTGATGGACGTACGAGGGTTCATGTACTGCAGTACGTACAATGTTGTCGAAAGTTCATCAGAAACTCTTACTGTCAATTCCATCAATATCATGATGTATTTTTCTTCGTTGTCAAACTACTCTAATAATGATTATAATTTTTGTAAGGAACTGACTTAAACAGGATGAAATGTTAATGTATCAAGAAATTATTACATATTAGTTGGGGAAAAAATTAATAAAACAAAACTCGTTATGGCAAGAATTTGGTGGTGGTCCGGTTTTATCTCACATATGCTTTGTAGATGACCTCGTTATTTTTGTGGAAATGAAATCATCCGACCTTTTCTATTTAATAATAAATAATAAACTACAACTAGTGGTCCCATACCCATTAACCACCTAACCACAACCACAATTGACAGCGGAATAACAATACTAATATCCAATAAATATAAATAACCAATATTCATAACATATCCAATAACCAAATAACCAATCATCAGAAAATATGGAACCAGCAACCTAGTAATGTTTCTAATGACCCAATTCTAGCAACCTAGCAATGCCAAACAACATCCAATCGAGTCCCTAAAACATCCTCCTCTTCATTGCCTGGATTTCACGATCACACTTTGCCTTTACCTGCACCACAAACACAAATTGAGATGCATAAGTATTTTATAAACACTCAGTGAGGCAATCCTCCCATCTACTGGGCTATACACACAAGCAACAATAATTCCAATGTTCCAAACAATCAACAAACAAAGCATACAAACCACGAAAACAAACACCGACTCGCTGGAAGGGAGGTGTCGACCGACACTAGCTCAACGGTGTCGACCGACACTACCCCACAGTGTCGATCGATGTTGCTTCACTGGTGTCGACCGACACCAAGTGGTTTCGATCGACACTCCTCTGCATTCGCGATCCAGACGAAAACGAGAGTCAAATCTCGCCCCCAATCTCCACCAAATCGTCCAATACTCGAGACCCAAGCCTTATACATCCGTGGGAACCTGTAGCAATCAATCCTAGCAAGAAAAACACACAAACACAGCAACAAACAAGCAAGAACAAGGAATCACAGGCTTAGATTAGCCATGGTCATGCACTCACCTCTTTGCAGGAAGATTCAGACCAATAGCAACGAATCCAACCCTCCTAGCAAGCCTCTAGATCCTTCCTAGCTCCAAGTCTCTCAAGAACAGCCAAGGAATCTCCCAGTCTCACCCACAATCTCAAGAACACTTGATTTCTCTCTTTTTCCTCTCACAAACGATAAACAACGACCAAATAAAAGCCAAAACCCTTCCTTTCGTCGATTTCCGTTTAAGTATCTCGGTTCAATGGTTTTCCTTAAACCAAACTGACCAAAATCGACAGTTGAATCAATCTGGTCGAACTAAAATTTAATAGTGTTGACCGACACTACCTTGGTGTCGATCGACACCCACCCCCAAAGCACAGTATTTGGTTCGTGGGTGTTACAATTTTCCCCCACCAATCTAGATTCGTCCTCGAATCTCGAACAACCATCTGTCAAAGACTCCCGTGCAACCGTCTCCACGGCCCGCACTCCTCCGACCGATCTACGAAGGTCACCTCTAGGTGATAGGCTCACGCTCCAGTGTTATTTGCTCTCGAATTTCGGACTTTCCTTACTCATAAGCCTAAACCTTTAGTTTTTATTGGCTCCTCATCAGACCTAAGTCTGCATGCCATAATATTGGCTCCTCATCGGCCTAAACCTGCATGCCATAATATATAAGGAAATCCCAATACTCGTCTCTCGGGTTGCCACCCTACAGCGCGCCCCCGGATCATCATCCAAAGTCGATATACCAACCATACTCCCAAACCACAAAGTCTCAGAATATGGCAGTACTAGGAGAACCGAAGTTCCCCAAGAGTCGCGAGCAAACAATTCTTAACACGTCTGAGTCCTATCCCTAACCAGGTTCCCTTCCCGTGGCTCGCGTAAAACATCTCAATCTTCTACCAACCACATATGCTCTCACTGGAATACCTCATGACCACACAAGGATCATATACATTCCACAAGGGCCACCACAAAGGCCAACAAATGTCCTAAACAGGACCGCCACCAAGGCCAAACAAATATCCTAGATAGGACCGCCACCAAGGCCAAAGAAATGTCCTAAACAGGACCGCCACCAAGACCAAACATATGTCCTCAACAGGACCGCCACCAAGGCCACTTATCCCGAAGGACCGTCACAAAGACCACTTGTCCCGAATGACCGCCACTAAGGCCACTCATCCTGAAGGACCGTCACAAAGACATACATCCCGAAGGATTGCCTCAAGGCATATTGGCTAAACAGCCCGCCACAAAGGCCACACATGGCGAAACAGCCTGCCACCAAGGCCACACAACTGGCTAAACAGCCCACCACAAAGGCCAACAGCCTGCCACAAAGGCCACACAATGTCTCAAAGACCACCACACACAACACTAACTCAAAAGTCTGCCAAGAAGGCCACACGAGCCCCCAAGGCTCACAACCGCTAAAAATGGACAAATTATAACTCCCATACAACTTTCAATTTTTTGGACTTTCCACTTCTAGAAACTTTCCACTTTTGGAAATTTTCTATTTCAGAAACTTTCCTCCAAAAACCTCTCCACAAACTTCGTACCCCCGAGCACCCCTCATCTTGTTACAGAGTCGCACAAAACCACCCCAAGCGACCGAGTAACAAGAGAGATGGGCTGGAATACTCCATTCCCGCCCAGCCATAGATTATAGATGACCAGGAGCTCAAGTCGCGGTCTTTTATACCACTTCTTAAACCTTGCCTTCATCCTCGCCTCTGGCTCCCAAGACTGCTCCTCAACACCATCATAGTCTCATAGGACTCTCATCAAAGGAACTTTCTTCTTCCGAAGTTCCTTGACTCTCCTCTCGAGAACCCTCACTGGTCTCGCCTCTAATGTCATGTTAGGCTGAAGATCCTCAGGAATCTTAGCCAACAACTGATCATCCTCGCGGAGACACTTCCGCAACATCGACACATGGAAAACCTTGTGGAACGCACGCATAACCTCAGGCAACTCCAGCCTATATGCCACCGGTCCCAACCCGCCAACCACTCTGAACGGACCAATATACCTTTGACTCAACTTAGTCTCTGTCAATGACCTGTTCAGACCCCACAACATGGCCATCTTGAGGTACACTTTGTCTCCCACTTGAAACTCAACTTCTCTCCTCTTCTTATCAGCATAACTCCTCTGCCTATCCTGGGCTTCCTTCATGTTCAGCTTGAGAACCCGAATCTTCTCTAAGGTCTCCTGAACAAAACTAGCACCATATATGCTCCTCTCCCCCACCTGAGTCCAACATAACGGTGTACGACACGACCTCCCATACAAAGCCTCATAAGGAGCCATCCCAATACTCGCCTGATAACTGTTGTTGTAGGCAAACTCTGCCAAACACAGGTAATCCACCCAATGGCCACCCCAATCCAACACACTCATCATCAGCAAATCCTCCAACGTCTGGATCATCTCCTCTCTGACTTTCTATCTATCTGTGGATAAGTTATACTCATATGCACCTTAGTGCCCATCTCTACCTGAAATGCCTTCCAGAACACCAAAGTGAACTTAGGATCCCTATCGACACAATACTTGCACCCCATGCAACCTGACTATCTCCTTCACAAATTTCTTAGCTAAGACCGCTGCTCCATCAGTCTTCTTGATAGCATAAAGTGTGCCGAGTTAGTCAACCGGTCCACAATGACCCAAATAGCATCAAAGTCCAAGACACTGGCAACCTATCACGAAATCCATCGTGATCATATCCTACTTCCACTGAATGGGAAGACTCTTCAAGAACCCGCCGGAACCTGATGCTCAGCCTTCACTAGCTGACACACATCGCACCTCGAGATCCAACTAGCCACATCCTTCTTCATCCCGACCCAGTGATAGTACCTATTGAGGCACGGTACATCTTAGTCGCTCATGGATGAAATGGAAAACTTGCTCGAATAAGCCTCTCTCAGATCTCCCGCCTCAACTCCTCATCCTTGGGCACACAAATCCGCTCGTGTACCAAAATAATACTATTAGCTGAGACTGATACTCTGTATCCACAGCCTTTGAGGCATTCACCAGCCCCAAATCCTTCTCCTGAGCCAACCCACTCTACTCGAAGGTCTGCTCACGCCCGCCTCCAAACCCAATGGCTCCGAGAAATAGCACACAAACTCAATGCACTCGATCTCCTACCAGAGTCTCCATCTCTTGCTCCTGAGCCGAAGCTACCCTCTTCTGACTCATAGCATCTGCAACCAAGTTAGCCTTACCAGGTGAAAAGCTATCTCCAAATCGTAGTCCGCCACAAGCTCCATCCACCGCCTCTGCCTCAAGTTCAACTCAAGCTAAGTGAATATATACTTCAGGCTTTTATGATCTAAACACCTGTACTTTGCACCATAAAGATAGGATCTCCAAATCTTCAGGGCAAAACTACAGCAGCAATCTCTAAATCATGAGTAGGATAGTTGTCCTCATGCTTCCGCAACTGCCGCGGCGTAGGCAATCACCTTGCCATGCTGCATCAGCACACACCCCAAACCAACTCGATGCATCAGTATAAACCACATAGGGTTCCCCCTGCTCTAGCAAAGCCAACACTAGCGTAGTAGTCAACATCTTCTTCAGGCTTGCAAAGCCCTCTCACACTCTTGTGACCACAGACAAAAGGAACATCCTTCCCTGTCAACTTAGTCATAGGACGTGCTCGCTCGCAAAGCCCTGCACAAATCTTCTGTAATATCCTGTCAACCCAAGAAAACTCTTGATCTCAATGGCATTCTGCGGTCTAGGCCAATCTCTGATAGCCTGAATCTTCTCCGGATCTACAGAAACCCCATGCAGAAACAATGTGACCTAGAAAACTTATCTCACGCTGCCAGAAACTACACTTGCTCAACTTAGCAACAACTTCTGCTCCCGCAGCTTCTCTTAACTGCCCTCAAATGCACTGCATGCTCCTCTGGACTCTTAAAATAGACCAGATATCATCGATGAAGATGATGACAGACACGTCCAGAAACTCCTGAAACACGCTGTTCATCAACTCATAAACGCTGCTGCGCGTTAGTCAACCCAAAAGGCATCACCACAAACTCATAATGCCCATACCTCGTCCCGAAGCGTCTTCCTCACATCCGCCTCATCTATCGGTATCTGATGATAACCCGACGCCAGATCTACCTTTGAGAACCAAGTACACCCCTTAACTGATTCAACAACTCATCGATCCTGGGAAGAGGGTACTTGTTCTTCACAATGACCCGATTCAAACCCTGGTAATCAATACATAACCGAAAACTCCCATCCTTCTTCTTCACAAATAACACCGGTGCTCCCCATAGTGATAAGCTAGACGGATGAATCCCTTACTCAACAAATCCTAGCTGCTTCTTCAGCTCTGCCATCTCTGCTGAAGACATTCTATAAGGAGCCTTGGACAACGGCATCGTCCATGGTTCCAGTTCAATAGTAAAAGGATCCGACCGAGATGGTGGTAATCCCCTGCAATGACTGAAACACATCCTCAAACTCTCTTCCACTACCGGAATACCGCTAACCGTAGACTTCCCCACTGACTCTGGCATCGAATTAGTAACCAAATAAGCCTCACGGTCCTTCTCAATCATCTTCCCAGCCTGAATGGCCGAGATCCCGAGACTCCCGAAGTCGGTCTAACTCCCGAAAAACCAACTTCCCTCATGGATGCTCAAAGTCCACTCTACCCCGATAGCAATCCAAATGCACCTTATACCGATGCAACCAATCCATCCCGAGAATACATCATACAACTCCACCGGACTGATAAGCAATCCGCAGGCCACGACTCTCCTGCAACCTGAATATCAATTTCCTTTGCCCGGCCAATAACCCTCAGAAACTTGCCTCCTGCAACTCCGACAACTCTCGCACGTTCCCCGATCCTTTGATATCCGCACTCTCTGCACACTGGAGTAATGAAGCTATGAGTAGCTCCAGAATCAAACAGAACATGGGACTTAAACTCGCCCACCAACAAGTTCCCAACACAAACCTCATCTGTTGATAACCTAACACTTTATCACAAGCAAAACATAAAAAATCCGAACTACAAGAATTCACAAAGAGCACTCCGGCAATGTTCCACCAGGCTCGACCGTCATAAACCCGTGGCGCCTGCTCACCGTGCCACCTGCTGCTCCTCCCGGCTGCACCTGCTGCAACGCTAAGCATCGCTACCGGCTGCAACTTGGGGGACAAAAGGACCTCGATGTGCCCTGACTCCGCAATGATAGCATACACGAGCCGCTACTGCCTTGGAGCACTCCCTCTCGGGGACAACTAGCAACCAGATCCTTGCTTCCACACTCAAGCAACTCCTGCACCACTCGGCCTCTCGCGTAGTCTCCCATCTCCTCTGGTTCTCGCGGTGCAGGCTTCAGCGCTCTGAAACAAGTATTTTATGGTGATGAGGTGAAAGATGGAATAGATGATGATGAATGTATGCAATGATGGGTAAGGTGTTTCAATTGCCCTTATGCAGTTGCAGTATAAGGGTATCAATCCAATTTGAGTGTTGTAAACAGTTAAGATATGCATAAAGATCTAATTTAAGCCAAATGAAAAGGATGTTGCCACTAAACAATCCTATGGTGAAAGTGTAAAGTGCAGAAGGTAAACTAAATGAACTAAGAACTAAATGCAAATGAAATAGAATGATTAAGACAGTAATGATGCAATCAACAGAAACAGAAACTAAGATAAAGAACAAATGCAAGACAATAATGAACAGGACACTAAATGAATGCAGCAGAAATGGAACAGGAATGAAACAAGACAATCACAAATCATAAATAGCAGAGTTCTGGGGATGAACTGAGCCAGCACTCGACCGAGTGTAGGTCGAGTGAGTGGTCGAGCTAGACTAAACGCAGAAACAGAGCAATGCAATAAAAACAGAGTAATGCAAAGACAGATCAAACTACAATCAAGCAACAGGATTAAGACTGAAAAATCAATAAACAAAGAAGGACTTGAGGAGGGATTCATGGGCTGGACTAATGATTGAGGCTATCTAACTTGATCAACAAATCTCAAACAACATGAGCTAATCTCTAGACATATGAATCCAAGACAAGTTTCTCCCACTCTCATGGTCAAGAAACAATCAAACCTATGCATTTCTAGACTTGCTCTCACATAGTAAAGAATCTACACAAGCAGGCAGTAAGAAATATGTCTCATACCAAACAAAACTTCTAATCTCTTAGCAAGCAAGATGGTAAGCTCTAGATCTAGCCTTATCTATGCCTCTTAAACATTGGTGTGATGCTAAGATGCTTGAAATCAGATCCTACCTTCTCAGATATAGGATCAGCATTAAGAACATCTACCCTAGAAGAGATCTACAACAATCAAGCTTGATCAAGCCAAACAAACCTCATTCACAGCCCAGCCTAACCCATCCTCAAGATCCTAAACTACTACTCACAAGAACACATGATAAACATCAAAATCATAAACCCAGAAAAGATTGAAACTTGCATCATTAGATAGATAAAACAAAGATCTACAATATTGAAAAGAAATGAAACTTAAATTCTCAATATTAAGAAAGTTATTAAACTAACAATAATGAGAAATTTAGTCTTTTTCAAGTACAAGATCTTAGGAATAAAAAGCAAAAGGAATAAATCCCAAAAGGTAAATACTAGGTTTTTAAGAATATCTAAAAAGCTGACTAAAGCTGACTCTTTTGTGGCTGCAGGTACAAGGCTTTATATAGGAGGGGAGTGGAAGCCCTAAAAATGCTAAAAGACAAAATAGTCAACGGCTCGGTCAACTCGACCTGTGCTCGGTCGAGTGGCAGGTCGAGCTGGCTTCTCTCGTGCATTGTCCACTCGGTCGAGTCCTCCTCAGCACACGGTCGAGTGTCTGGTCGAGTGTGCGGTCGAGTTGGACTCCGGACCTTGTTATTTCAGCCTTAACTCTCTTGCTTTCCCTTCATGATTGCTTCACTCCTTCCTCAACATTGCTTCCATGCTCCTTAAGCTCCAAAATCACCTGTTTATGCATGAAAAGATGCAAATGCAATGCAACTAAACTCTAATGCATGATTAGTCCTAAAGCTATGCAATAATGGTGAAAATGGATAGCAAAAGATGCAAAAGATGTGAATATACTAAGGGAAAACAGGGTAAAATATATGAACATCAACACCCCCAAACTTAGTCTTTGCTTGCCCTCAAGCAAATAAGCAAGACATAAGAATGTAGGTGAGGTTTGAAAGTGGGATCTCAGCTCCTAAAGCTTGCAAACAGACCATCTAGAATCAATGTCCAAGTTACTAGTACTATGATGCAAGTTGAATGAGCTGTACTTAAAGACTTTAGACAAGCATGTCACAACCTTTACTGATTTGAGCCTTAGATATCCACATGCATTCAAATCAACCATTTCCTTTAACATTCATTAATCAAGAACATGAATCAATTCTATGCAATGCTTAAACTCATTTGGCTTGGAGGTAAAGGCTTTGAGACAATGATGGTCTCTTTTAGAGTGGGGCTTATCAATATCAAGGTTCTCTCATAAAAAATGGATTGAGCTTTAGAAGAATGCTAAAGGTAAGAACACCTAGACACATACAAGAATAAAACCTTGTCTACCCAAAGGTACCCAAAGTGTTTATCCTAGCAATCTAAACCCAAATGATCCTAGTGCTACCCTTTAACTTCTTCTTTTCTCTTTCACCCTTTTCTTTTGATTTTCAAGTCTTAGGAGAGGTTTCTTATTTGATCTTTCTAGTGGGATGGGGGATTCTTACTTATTTGCTATGGTTCTCTTTTCTTCTTATTCTTAAGACATACAAGCTTTTTGCTAGACTTTTCTTTTCTTTCTTTTCTTTAACTAGAACCATCTTCAACATTTTTTTGCTTCCCATCCTTTCACTAGACCTTGCTTAAACACAATCTCCTCTTAAAGACTCTACCCTTTTTCTTTCTTTTTCTCCTTTTTTTTTTTTTTTCTTTTCTTTTCTTTCAAGTCCCAAACCCAACAAATGAACCACCTAGTCCTATCTAGTTTGAAAAATGCAAACTAGAACTACACAAGGCTTTACTCTTGTCAGTTCAAACCTAACACTTTCTACCAAGCTCAATCCTAAAAATAGGCCTCACACACTCAAGAATAAACATGGCTTGAAAGAAGGGTTGGTTAAGGGTAGGGGAAACTGATTCTTAATGAGGAAATCAGCTACTTGGATCAACAAGAGTGGTAAAAAGGAGAAAGATGATCCAAATATGTATATGGTATCCATGAGTTTAAAGCAATGCACACATTGATAATTGAAAGTCAATATTAAGTTCTTATAGATAGGAAATGGCATCAAATCACAACATGCTTCAATTTAGACCAAATGCAATGCAGGAATTCAATGCTTGGTTCAATCTTATGCTTCTAACCACTCAACTAGCATCAAAGTACTATTAACTTGGGCATTGATCCTAGTCTAGTGAATGAGCAAGCTAACAAGGAAATACTCATCATAGATCCCTAATGCAAGCAGTCCTATATGATAAACAAAATACTTGAATATGCAAAGCAAACTACATGAACACTCTTTTTTTATAAAGATTTTTGCAAAAATTTTCAAATTTTTAGGGTTTTTCTATGCCTTAGATGCTATGCAAATATTAACATGATGATGCTAAAAATTTGAAATAAGAAAACAAAACACAATGTCAAATGCTATCTCAAACCCTCCCCCAAACTTAAATCACACAGTCCCTTGTGTGAAAGAAATTTGTTTGAGGATTCAAGACTTAAAACAAAACACACAATATGAAATGCAAATGGTATTTACAATGGAAAGGTGATAGTGTTACCTCAAGGATTGTAGAAGAAACTATCCACATCCTCCTGCATGCTATCAAAGGTGTAGCTGGGGTCTTGTTGGTGACTTGGAGAGGGGATTGGGGCAGCTCGACGATGGCGATCGACCGTGACTCGGTCGAGTGCATGTCCGAGTGGGGGGTCGAGCTGGACCGGGTCTATTTTTCCAAGTCCAATTCTCTCCAAACCCATCTACACTCTCATTAAACAGCCTGCCCAACACAAACATAAAACAAAAATATCAAAACTACAAGGAAAATAAAGCATATGTACAATGATACCTTAGGGACTTCCTCCTAGTGAGCTTGTTTAAAGTCACTAAGCTTGACTTCTTCTAGCTCTTCAAGCTTGATTTGGAGACCAAGGAGGTGATGAAATCCCCTGGTTCTACTTGATAACCTTGTGTTCCTTCTTGATCACTACTTCCTTAGCACTTGAACCATGTTTCTTCTTAAACTTGAGTCTTGGTCTTGCCTTCTTCAAAGACTCTTGTTGAGCTGAGCTTGAAGTTCCTTCACTAAACCAGCTAGCACTTGAACTGAACCCTTTAGTTCTTGGACAGTCTTAGCTTGGGCTGAACCTTTAATCCTAGGGTTCCCTCCTTCCTCAAAAACTTCACAACTAGCCTTTTTCTATCATAAAGTGCTGACCTTCAATAGTAGGCTGATGAGTAGTATTCTTGATGTCAAACTTCATAGTGAAGTCTTTAGCAAGGTGAAGGTTGATGGTTCCCATCTTAACATCAATTACAGCTCCAGCTGTGGCTAAGAATGGTCTTCCAAGATGAGAGGATCTTCTGGCTCTTGGTCCATGTTCATGATCACAAAGTCAGTTGGGATTCTTGCCTTTCCTATCTTGACTGGAAAGTTTTCAATTATCCCAAGCACATCCCTCTTGGATCCATCTGCCATGCCAATATAGAGGTTGCAAGGCTTAAAATATTCATATCCCAACTTCTCAGCCACTGAGTATGGCATTAAGCTCACTGAAGCTCCCAGATCACACAAGCATTTGTTGAAGTGCATGTAACTAATGGAGCAAGGTAGATCAAATGATCCAGGGTCTTCAAGTTTTGTTGGTATAACAGCTTCCCCAATCTCTCTTAAGTCCTTCATGTCTTGTTCCTGAGCTTTCATCTTGGATAATTCAAGCAGCATGTCCTTGTAGGAAGGATTCTGAACAAATTTGCTCAAGTCAGGCCCTCTCTCTTCCTTGTAAGCAATGGTAATCTCTTGTATAGCCATTACTTCCTCCTTCTTCTCAATGACAACCTCCTGTTGTATGGCCATTACTTCCTTTCTTTCAATCACAACTTCTTCCTTCTCAATGACTTCTTGTTGTTGTAAAGCTAACTCCTTCTCTTGTTGCAAAGCCAACTCTTCCCTTTTCTCAATAATTTCCCTGAGTTCTTTCAGCTTCTGTGCCTTGAAACGTCCTGGGAATGGTAGAGGTGGTTTGTAAGCAGGAGGAATGTACTTAGCAGGCTTAACAACTTCTGTGTCCTCAGCTCGATCGACCACTCATCAGCACTCGGTCGAGTGCAGTCCCGAGCACTTGGTCGAGTGCTTTGACGGATTCAGTCTGCTGTGCACAAGCTTCACCCTGGGCTTCAATAAATGACCAATCCTCCCCACCTTGAATCTCACTGTCCTCAGTGACAGCATCTTCATAGAGATTAAGAGCTTTAGCTGTAAACTCCCTTGGGTTTGGAATAGGTTCTTCAAGAAGTTGGTTTGGCTGAGGAGCTGAAGTGGAACAATGGAGCTCTCCATGTACTTGACCTTGAGTTTAGGTCACTAGAATAGGAATTCAACGTTTGGTTCAGCTCAGCAAACTGCTTTGCTACCTCAATCTGCCCAGTTGCTTGCCCAAGTAAAAGTTGTTGCATCATAGCTCTTAAGTCAGGTTCTTGGGCTTGTGAAGTTTGAAACACTGGAGGGTGACACCATTGAGCCTGGAATCCTGGTTGATGTTGCCATGGCAGAATGGAACATACTGTTGTGAAACATGATGACTGACTCGAACACTCGGTCGAGTACAGGCTCGAGTGGGTGGTCGAGTCGACTGGGAACTGATGTCTATTTGTATCCGGCTTCTGACTCGATCAGGTGCTCGAGCACACACTCGGTCGAGTGGTGGTCGAGTTGGTGGTCGAGCTGGTACCTGAAACTCAAGCACAGACAAGCAGGAGAAGAAATGAGATCAGTAGTGAACAAGTGATAAACGAACTTAATCTTAGACTTTTATGGATCCTAATTGTCACAAAAACACACTCAAATAGCAACAACGGCGCCAAATTGAAACAAGATTTTTATGGTGATGAGGTGAAAGATGGAATAGATGATGATGAATGTATGCAATGATGGGTAAGGTGTTTCAATTCCCCTTATGCAGTTGCAGTATAAGGTATCAATCCAATTTGAGTGGTTGTAAACAGTTAAGATATGCATAAAGATCTAATTTAAGCCAGATGAAAAGGATGTTGCCACTAAACAATCCTATGATGAAAGTGTAAAGTGCAGAAGGTAAACTAAATGAACTAAGAACTAAATGCAAATGAAATAGAATGATTAAGACAGTAATGATGCAATCAACAGAAACAGAAACTAAGATAAAGAACAAATGCAAGACAATAATGAACAGGACACTAAATGAATGCAGCAGAAATGGAACAGAATGAAACAAGACAATCACAAATCATAAATAAGCAGAGTTCGGGGATGAACTCGAGCCAGCACTCGACCGAGTGTAGGTCGAGTGAGTGGTCGAGCTAGACTAAACGCAGAAACAGAGCAATGCAATAAAAACAGAGTAATGCAAAGACAGATCAAACTACAATCAAGCAACGGGATTAAGACTGAAAAATCAATAAACAAAGAAGGACTTGAGGAGGGATTCATGGGCTGGACTAATGATTGAGGCTATCTAACATCAACAAATCTCAAACAACATGAGCTAATCTCTAGACATGAATCCAAGACAAGTTTCTCCCACTCTCATGGTCAAGAAACAATCAAACCTATGCATTTCTAGACTTGCTCTCACATAGTAAAGAATCTACACAAGCAGGCAGTAAGAAATATGTCTCATACCAAACAAAACTTCTAATCTCTTAGCAAGCAAGATGGTAAGCTCTAGATCTAGCCTTATCTATGCCTCTTAAACATTGGTGTGATGCTAAGATGCTTGAAATCAGATCCTACCTTCTCAGATATAGGATCAGCATTAAGAACATCTACCCTAGAAGAGATCTACAACAATCAAGCTTGATCAAGCCAAACAAACCTCATTCACAGCCCAGCCTAACCCATCCTCAAGATCCTAAACTACTACTCACAAGAACACATGATAAACATCAAAATCATAAACCCGAAAAGATTGAAACTTGCATCATTAGATAGATAAAACAAAGATCTACAATATTGAAAAAGAAATGAAACTTAAATTCTCAATATTAAGAAAGTTATTAAACTAACAATAAAGAGAAATTTAGTCTTTTTCAAGTACAAGATCTTAGGAATAAAAAGCAAAAGGAATAAATCCCAAAAAGGTAATAGGCTTTTTTTAAGAATATCTAAAAAGCTGACTAAAAGCTGACTCTTTTTGTGGCCAGGTACAAGGCTTTATATAGGAGGAGTGGAAGCCCTAAAAATGCTAAAAGACAAAATAGTCAACGGCTCGGTCAACTCGACCTGTGCTCGGTCGAGTGGCAGGTCGAGCTGGCTTCTCTCGTGCATTGTCCACTCGGTCGAGTCCTCCTCAGCACACGGTCGAGTGTCTGGTCGAGTGTGCGGTCGAGTTGGACTCCGGACCTTGTTATTTCAGCCTTAACTCTTTTGCTTTCCCTTCATGATTGCTTCACTCCTTCCTCAACATTGCTTCCATGCTCCTTAAGCTCCAAAATCACCTGTTTATGCATGAAAAGATGCAAATGCAATGCAACTAAACTCTAATGCATGATTGGTCCTAAAGCTATGCAATAATGGTGAAAATGGATAGCAAAAGATGCAAAAGATGTGAATATACTAAGGGAAAACAGGGTAAAATATATGAACATCACCGCCCCTGCTAGAACCACCATGCTGCTGAGCCTTACGAGGCTGGACTGCTGGACTAACCGCCACTGACTGTGCTCAGATGTCCTCCCCGATCTCTGCTGCAGCCTCAACCAGCTCTGCACGCGAGGCATAGCTCCGTCCTTTACAATAAACCCTCAAGTCATCACAGAGAGCCCTCATAAACCTCATGATCTGGGCCTCCTCAGACTCCATGCCTCGACCGCCATAACGCAGAAGTCGATCGAACTCCAAGTCTAGCTCCCGCACTGACCGTGTGCCTACTGAGACAACTGCAAAACTACACTCCATACGGTCCAATGCCTCTCTCGGAATATACTTGTGGTTGAAATCCTGCACTGTCAGCCCAAGTCATCTCCTTGCAACTTCCTAGCAGCCACTGGAACACTCCACCACACTGTATCACACTGGACTCTACGCCACCCAAACTCCTCGTGACATCTTAGAGTCTGGAAGTTATGTTCCACACTGTCTCCTCCACACATCAGCAAATGGATCCTAACACCACCGTAAAACCGTGCAGTCTCAAGAAGACGCATCTCCTCAACATAGACACATAACGAGAATGCGCTTCCTCCCCATCTGCAAGCCATCAAGTTGAGCCGCTCCTCTCGCCACCACAGGTGGCAATTACATGAACCTGAGAGCCGGTGCCACAGGTGGCAAACCCAAGCCCAACACCTCTTTGACAACAAGCCCGCAAGATCGGGACTCATGATCACACTTTGCCTTTACCTGCAAATCTTCACAAACACAAATTGAGATCCATGATATATTATGCAACACCGCTGAAGCAATCCTCCTATCTACTGGGCAAAAGCACACAAGCAACAATAATTCAATGTTCCAAACAACTCAACAAACAAAGCATACAAAACCAGGAAAACAAAAACCGAATGCCAAAGGAAAGAGTGTCGACCGACATTTGCCTGTAAACGGTGTCACCCATACTACCTCTGATGTTCATATTTTACCCTATTTTCCTTAGTATATTCACATCTTTGCATCTTTTTCTATCCATTTTCACCATTATTGCATAGCTTTAAGACTAATCATGCATTAGAGTTTAATTGTATTGCATTTGCATATTTTCATGCATAAACAGGTGATTTTGAAGCCATGAGCATGGAAGCAATGCTGAGGAAGAAGTGAAGCAATCAGGAAGGGAAAGCAAAGAGAGTTAAGGCTGAAATAAGGTCCAGAGTCCAACTCGACTCCGCACACTGACTGCACACTGACCGGTGCGGGAGGACTCGCCGAAAGTGGAGAATGCACGAGAGAAGCCAGCTCGACCTGCCACTCGATCGAGCACAGTCGATCGACCGAGCCGTTGACTATTTTGCCCTTTAGCATTTTAGGGCTTCCACTCCCCTCCTATATAAAGCCTTGTACATGCAGCCACAAAAGTATCCAGGTTTTTAGATATTCTCAAACCTATATTTACCCTTTTGGGATTTATTCTTTTTGCTTTTATTTTCCTAGATCTTGTACTTGAAAAAGACTAAATTCTTCAATATTGTTAGTTTAATAACTTTTCTTTAATATTGAGAATTCAAGTTGCATTTCTTTTCAGTATTGTGAATTTTTGTTTCATCTTTCTAATGATGCAAGTTTCAATCTTTTCTGGTTTATGATTTCTGATGTTCTATGTGTTCTTGTGAAAGAGTAGCTAGACTCTTGAGGATGGGTTAGCTGGGCTGTGAATGAGGTTTGTTTGGCTTGACAAGCTTGATTATTGTAGATCTCTAGGTAGATGTTCTTAATGCCGATCCTATATCCAGAGGGTAGGATTCATTTCCACATCTTAGCATCACATCAATGTTTAAGAGGCATAGATAAGGCTGATTCAGAGCTTACCATCTGTTGCTAAGAGATTACAAGAGGTTTTGTTTGGTATGAGACATATTTCTAATGCCTGCCATGTAGATTCTTTACTATGTGAGAGCAAGTCTAGAAATGCATAGGTTTGATTGTTTCTTGACCATGAGAGGAAGCTTGTCTAGATACATGTCTGAGACAGCTCATGTTGTTTGAGATTTGTTGATCAAGTTAGATAGCCTCAATCATTAGTCCAGCCCATGAATCCCTCCTCAAGTTCCTTGTTTATTGATTTTACAAATCTTAATCCCGTTGCTTGATTGTAGTTTGATCCGTCTTGTACACTCGTTTTTATTGCATTGCTCGTTTCTGCTAGCCCTGCTCGACCGTCTCTACTCACCTACACTCTGGCCGAAGTGCTTCTGCTCGGTTCATCCCCAGAACTCTTGCTTTGTGCCTTTGTGATTGTCTTGTTTCCTTCATTCTATTTGCACCTCCTGTTGCATTTGTTTAGTATCTAAGTCTTCATTACTCTGTCTTGATTTAGTTCTTTAGCATAGTTTCTACTTCGTTGGTTGCATCATTACCGGCCATAATCATCTCTTGCTTCATTTTGCATTTAGTCCATAGTTCTTATAGTTTACTTTCTGCATTTTTGCATCACAGGATTTTTAGTGACAAACATCCAGCATCTCGGCTTAAATTAGATCTTTTGGAGCATATCTTAAGGTTCTAATCCTATACAAGGACATAGCTATACAAGGAAGAGGAGAGAGGGCCTGACTTATTGCAAATTTGTTCGAATCCTTCCTACAAGGACATGCTGTATGAATTATCCAAGATGAAAGCTCAGGAACAAGACATGAAAGGACTTGGGAGAAATTGGGGGAAGCTGTTATACCAACAAAACTTAAGACCCTGATCATTTTTGATCACTTGCCCATTAGTTACATGCACTTCAACAAATGCTTCTGTGTGATCTGGGAGCTTCAGTGAGCCTAATGCCATATCGGCTGAAAAGTTGGGGTATGAATACTTTGCTTCTTGCACTTCAATCACATATTGCATCAGATGATCCAAGAGGGATGTGTCTTGGATAATTTGAAACTTTCCAGTCAAGATAGGAAGAGGAAAGCAAGAATCCCAACGATTTGTGATCATAACATGGACCAAGAGCCGAAGATCCTCTCATCTTGGGAGACCATTCTTAGCCACAGTTGGAGCTGTAATAGATGTTAAGATGGAACCATCAAAATTCATTGCTAAAGACTTCACTATGAAGTTTGACATCAAGAATACTATCACCACTATTGAAGGTCAACACTTTATGATAGGGAAAAAGGCTAGTTGTGAAGTTTTTAGGAGGAGGGACTCCTAGGATTAAAAGTTTCAGCCCAAGACAGACTATCCAAAGGTTCAAGGGTCAGTTCAAAGGTTGGCTTGTCTAGTGATGAATTTTCAAGAGAAATTCAACAAGAAGTCTTGGAAGAAGGCAAGACCAAGACTCAAGTTTAAGAAGAAACATGGTTCAAGTGCTAGGAAGTAGTGATCAAGAAGGAACACAGGGTTATCAAGTAGAACCAGGGGGGATTTCATCACCTCCTTGGTCTCCAAATCAAGCTTGAGAGCTATAAGAAGTCAAGCTTAGTGACTCTAAACAAGCTCACTAGGGTGGAAGTCCCTAAGGTATCCTTTGTAAATATGGTTTAATTTTTTAGTAGTTTTGATGTGTTTTCTTTTATGTTTGTGTTGGACAGGCTGTTTAATGAGAGTGTAGATGGGTTTGGAGAGAATTGGACATGGAAAAATAGACTCGCAAGCCAGCTCGACCCCCACTCGGACATACACTCGACCGAGTCACGGTCGGTCGCCATCGTCGAGGCCACAACCATCCCCTCTCCAAGTCACCAACAAGACCCCAGCTACACCTTTGATAGCATGCAGGAGGATGTGGATAGTTTCTTCTCCAATCCTTGAGGTAACACTATCACCTTTACATTGTAAATACCATTGCATTTCATATTGTGTGTTTTGTTTTAAGTCTTGAATCCTCAAACAAATTTATTTCACACAAGGGACTGTGTGATTTAAGTTTGGGGGAGGGTTTGAGATAGCATTTGACATTGTGTTTTGTTTTCTTATTTCAAATTTTTAGCATCATCATGTTAGTATTTGCATAGCATCTAAGGCATAGAAAAACCCTAAAAATTTGAAAAATTTTGCAAAAATCTTTTATAAAAAGAGTGTTCATGTAGTTTGCATTGCATATTCAAGTATTTTGTTTATCATATAGGACTGCTTGCATTAGGGATCTATGATGAGTATTTCCTTGTTAGCTTGCTCATTCACTAGACTAGGATCAATGCCCAAGTTAATAGTACTTTGTTGCTGTTGAGTGGTTAGAAGCATAAGATTGAACCAAGCATTGAATTCCTGCATTGCATTTGGTCTAAATTGAAGCATGTTGTGATTTGATGCCATTTCCTATCTATAAGAACCTAATATTGACTTTCAATTATCAATGTGTGCATTGCTTTAAACTCATGGATACCATATACATATTTGGATCATCTTTCTCCTTTTTACCACTCTTGTTGATCCAAGTAGCTGATTTCCTCATTAAGAATCAGTTTCCCCTACCCTTAACCAACCCTTCTTTCAAGCCATGTTTATTCTTGAGTGTGTGAGGCCTATTTTTGATTGAGCTTGGTAGAAAGTGTTAGGTTTGAGCTGACAAGAGTAAAGCCTTGTGTAGTTCTAGTTTGCATTTTTCAAACTAGATAGGACTAGGTGGTTCATTTGTTGGGTTTGGGACTTGGTAGTTAAAGAAAGAAAAGAAAAAAAAAAAAAAAAAAAGAGGAAGAGAAAAGGGTAGAGTCTTTAAAGAGGAGATTGTGTTTAAGCAAGGTCTAGTGAAAGGATGGGAAGTAAAAAAAATTTTTTGAAGATGGTTCTAGTTAAAGAAAAGAAAAGTCTAGCAAAAAGCTTGTATGTCTTAAGAATAAGAAGAAAAGAGAACCATAGCAAATAAGTAAGAATCCCCCATCCCACTAGAAAGATCAAATAAGAAACCTCTCCTAAGACTTGAAAACCAAAAGAGAAAAGGGTGAAAGAGAAAAGAAGAAGTTAAAGGGTAGCACTAGGATCATTTGGGTTTAGATTGCTAGGATAAACACTTTGGGTACCTTTGGGTAGACAAGGTTTTATTCTTGTATGTGGGTGTTCTTACCTTTAGCATTCTTCTAAAGCTCAATCCATTTTTATGAGAGAACCTTGATACTGATAAGCCCCACTCTAAAAAGAGACCATCGTTGTCTCAAAGCCTTTACCTCCAAGCCAAATGAGTTTAAGCATTGCATAGAATTGATTCATGTTCTTGATTAATGAATGTTAAAGGAAATGGTTGATTTGAATGCATGTGGATGTCTAAGGCTCAAATCAGTAAAGGTTGTGACATGCTTGTCTAAAGTCTTTAAGTACAGCTCATTCAACTTGCATCATAGTACTAGTAACTTGGACATTGATTCTAGATGGTCTGTTTGCAAGCTTTAGGAGCTGAGATCCCACTTTCAAACCTCACCTACCTTCTTATGTCTTGCTTATTTGCTTGAGGCAAGCAAGCAAAGACTAAGTTTTATGTCTTGCTTATTTGCTTGAGGGCAAGCAAAGACTAAGTTTGGGGGTGTTGATGTTCATATATTTTACCCTGTTTTCCCTTAGTATATTCACATCTTTTGCATCTTTTGCTATCCATTTTCACCATTATTGCATAGCTTTAGGACTAATCATGCATTAGAGTTTAGTTGCATTGCATTTGCATCTTTTCATGCATAAACAGGTGATTTTGAAGCTTAAGGAGCATGGAAGCAATGCTGAGGAAGAAGTGAAGCAATCAGGAAGGGAAAGCAAGAGAGTTAAGGCTGAAATAACAAGGTCCGGAGTCCAACTCGACCGCACACTCGACCAGACACTCGACCGTGTGCTGAGGAGGACTCGACCGAGTGGAGAATGCACGAGAGAAGCCAGCTCGACCTGCCACTCGATCGAGCACAGGTCGAGTTGACCGAGCCGTTGACTATTTTGTCTTTTAGCATTTTTAGGGCTTCCACTCCCCTCCTATATAAAGCCTTGTACCTGCAGCCACAAAAGTATCCAGCTTTTTAGATATTCTCTAAACCTAGTATTTACCCTTTTTGGGATTTATTCTTTTTGCTTTTTATTTTCCTAGATCTTGTACTTGAAAAAGACTAAATTCTTCAATATTGTTAGTTTAATAACTTTCTTAATATTGAGAATTCAAGTTTCATTTCTTTTCAGTATTGTAGATCTTTGTTTCATCTTTCTAATGATGCAAGTTTCAATCTTTTCTGGGTTTATGATTTTTGATGTTCATCATGTGTTCTTGTGAGTAGTAGCTTAGGATCTTGAGGATGGGTTAGGCTGGGCTGTGAATGAGGTTTGTTTGGCTTGATCAAGCTTGATTGTTGTAGATCTCTTCTAGGGTAGATGTTCTTAATGCTGATCCTATATCTGAGAGGGTAGGATCTGATTTCAAGCATCTTAGCATCACACCAATGTTTAAGAGGCATAGATAAGGCTAGATCTAGAGCTTACCATCTTGCTTGCTAAGAGATTAGAGGTTTTGTTTGGTATGAGACATATTTCTTACTGCCTTGTGTAGATTCTTTACTATGTGAGAGCAAGTCTAGAAATGCATAGGTTTGATTGTTTCTGACCATGAGAGTGGAGAAGCTTGTCTTAGATACATATGTCTAGAGATTAGCTCATGTTGTTTGAGATTTGTTGATCAAGTTAGATAGCCTCAATCATTAGTCCAGCCCATGAATCCCTCCTCAAGTCCTTCTTTGTTTATTGATTTTTCAGTCTTAATCCCGTTGCTTGATTGTAGTTTGATCTGTCTTTGCATTACTCTGTTTTTATTGCATTGCTCTGTTTCTGCTTAGTCTAGCTCGACCACTCACTCGACCTACACTCGGTCGAGTGCTGGCTCGAGTTCATCCCCGAACTCTTGTTTATGCTTTGTGATTGTCTTGTTTCATTCTATTTGCATTCCTGTTGCATTTGTTTAGTATCTTGTTCATTATTGTCTTGCATTAGTTCTTTAGCATAGTTTCTACTTCTGTTGTTGCATCATTACTGTCATAATCATCTTGCTTCATTTGCATTTAGTCCATAGTTCTTATAGTTTACTTTCTGCATTTTGCATCATAGGATTGTTAGTGACAAACATCCTTTACATCTGGCTTAAATTAGATCTTTATGCATATCTTAACTGTTCACAAACACTCAGATTGGATTGACACCTCTTATACTGCAACTGCATAAGGGGAATTGAAACACCTTACCATCCATCATTTCATTGCATACATTCATCATCATTCATCCATTCACCTCATCATACAAAAATACTTAGTTTCACTACCCCACGTTGTCGATCGAAAATGCTTCATTGGTGTCAACCGACACCAAGTGGTGTCGATCGACACTACCTCTGCATTCGCGATCCATAAGAAAACGAGAGTCGAATCTCGCCCCCAATCTCCACTAAATCATCCTATACTCGAGACCCAAACCTTATTCATCCGTGGGAACCTGTAGCAATCAATCCCAGAAGAAAACACACAAACACAGCAACAAACAAGCAAGAACAAGGAATCACATGCTTAGATTAGCCATGGTCATGCACTCACCTCTTTGCAGGAAGATTCAGACCAATAGCAACAAATCCAACCCTCCTAGCAAGCCTCTAGATCCTTCTTAGCTCCAAGTCTCTCAAGCAGCCAAGGAATCTCCCAATCTCACCCACAATCTCAAGAACACTTGATTCTCTCTTTTCCTCTCACAAACGATAAACGGCGACCAAATAAAAGCCAAAACCCTTCCTTTCGTCGATTTCCACTTAAGTATCTCGGTTCAATGGTTTTCCTTAAACCAAACCAACCAAAATCGACAATTGAATCAATCTGGTTGAACCAGAATTTATTGGTGTCGATCGACACCCACCTCCAAAGCACATAATTTGGTTCGCGGGTGTTACAGGAAACATCCCTGGCTTAGGTCCGAGTGATAAGGAAAGTTTTGGAGAGGTTTTGTTATGCGTCCGGATAGAAGGTTAGCTTGGAGAAATCCAAAATTTATTTTTTAGAGAATGTTCATAGAGACTTGGCTAACTGCATCAGTAAGGAGAGTGCAATAAAAGCCACTAAGGATCTTGGGAAGTATCTAGGCATGCCAATACTCCATAAACGGATCAACAAAGAGACTTTTAGTGATGTTGTTGAGAAAGTCTCTTCCTGATTATCAAGATGAAGGTGAGCCCTCGTGCACAGGAGGGTTACCCTTACAAAGGCATTTCTATCATCTATTCCAGTCCATTCGTGGGCAAGATCTCATTGCTAGCAATTACTCTTGAGAAGTTAGATGGTCTATCCAGATCTTTTTTGTGGGGTAGCACTGTTGAGAAACAGAGACTTCACTTGATTTCTTGGGATTGAGTTTGTCTCCCTAAATCGAATGGGGGGTTGGGAATCAAGAAGTTGAAGCAACAAAGCTTTGCTTGCAAAAGTAGGATGGAGGATATTGCATGATATGAAAGGTTTATGGGTACAGGTGTAGCGTAGTAAGTATCGGTTTGGTGATATTCATGACCCGTCTTGGCTTGTTGTTAAGAGTAATTGGTCTTCTACTTGGAGGAGTGTTGGAGTTGGGCTATGTGATTCCAGGGTTGAGTTGGGTGCTTGGGGACGGTCAAGTGTTTAAGTTTTGGGAGGATAAATGGCTGTTAGAGAAGCCCTTATGCGAGTTGGTTTCACATGTTTTAACGAATGATTATGGATCTAAAAAAGTACGAGATGTTTGGGTGAATGGTGCAGGGTGGAATTGGGCTTATGTGTGACAGCATGTGTCAGAGAATATAAGGTTGTGGATGCCAACAGTGGTCTTTGATGATGTTACAAGATCCAAGGATAGAATGTCTTGTGGAGCAAGTGCGGATGGTAAATTTACAGTGAAGTCCGCATATTGGACCCTTAGTCGCAATGAGGCACCTATGCAGCAAATGGAGAAGCGTGTTACTCGTGTGTGGAAAGTGGTGGCTCTTGAGAGAGTTCTAGTTTTTCTTTGGTTGGTGGTACATCAGGTGGTTAAGATAAATGTTGAGAGACGTAGGCGCCATCTGAGTAAAACAGGGTTATGCTTGGTCTGTTGTAGTGGTGATGAGTCCATGTTACATGTTCTCCGCGATTGTCCTATTATGATGGGGGTTTGGTCTAGACTTGTATCTCTGGGGAGGATCCAACGTTTTGGTTCTCAGAGAATCCTTGAATGGATCTATGATAACTTGAGTCCGAATGCAGAAACTGATGGTTGCCTGTGGTTGTCAATGTTTGCTTTGAGCGTTTGGTGGGGATGGAAGCGCCATTGTGCTACAGTTTTTAATACGCCAGGTGGTTGTTAGGACATAGTGACTTTTTTAGCACAGCTGGGAAAACGTCAGTTTGATAAATGTATGAAAACGCCAGGTGATGTATGAAAACGTCAGTTTGATAAATGTATTACCTCTATACATTTATCAAAACCATAGTATATTAACCATAAACAAAAATCAAAAAAGAAAATAGGAAGGCAATTAAAGTTTTTCATAAAATGAAAATAGGAAGCCAATTTATTTTATAAAAATAGAAATCATGATAGATAAATTAAAATACTTATAGCTGAAACATAGATAAGCAAGAAATTGAAAGGAATATTATATAAAATCTTCAAAAATAGTAAGATATCATTCTTCTAGTAATCCTCTAGCCAAACACGCTTCCTTGTAAGAGTCATAGACCACACCATCAAATGTCCTCAAATCTTCATCACATCTTGGTCCTTTCAGAAAACGGAAAAGAAGTTGCAAATGAACATGACCATGAAACTTACTTGGAATATAATATGTCCTAGTATTCGATACTGCCCTCATTCTTTTGATCCAACATTTTAGTTCGAATTCCAAGTAAAAATTAGGTATATCCTCAAAAGTGAGTTCTCTTGCTAAAGATGAGTTTGTGGTTTAGATCAAACCAAGCTAGAAGCAGTGGATCTTGGATGTTTTTCATTCTTTGGTAAGGCCTTGATTGGTAGTGTATATAAGTGAGCATATAGATTTTAGAAAGCCAATCACGTTTTGTTTAGAAAGCATAAAGGAAGCATAAAAGGCTTTTAAATGCTCCATAGCCCAATGCTCCTAAACGAAGCATTTCCCAAGCATAATAGTTTTAAAATTACTAAAATACACCCTCATTAATCACCTAGAGTTTACTATATTTGTGTATTTAAATGTCTAATTTTGAATTTTATGTCTAAATGGTAACAGTGTACCAATCGCATATCATTGTTAATAATAATAGCATACAGCTTATGCAAAGATACGCTTATGCTGCATAATGCTATGCTCCATAATGCTAATGCTTCACTAACAAGTTGTTCCAATCAAGGCCTAAGTAAAGCAATATGCCAGTGATGCTTTTGTTCCTTGTTTCTGTTGGGGTTTATATAGTTAGACATCTAGGGTTTGTGATAATAAATAATAATAAACCACAATTAATCTTTATGGTAGAAATAATATTCTCTGAAATATTCTCATTGTATAACTAAATCTTAACATACAAATAAGCAAAGTAGTTGTTTACAATTAAGGACGAAATCTCGAAGTATAATTAAATCTTATCAACCATATAATCAAAGTAGTCGTTCCTATAGAAATGACATTGTAAATATTATTTCGGTAGTATTTTTTGGTAATTAATTTTAATTATGTTCCTTGTGGAAATAAAATAGACCAAAAGAACAATATCAAATTGAGTTATTGAGATTGAGCTAATTTGTTTGTATTTGGTTAAAAAGAATAATTGTCGGGATTTGTTTTTCACACATAATTTTCTTTCCCGATTTTTATAAAGAAATCAAAGTGTAATAAACAAATTAAATGGGTGATTTCTACATCACCATAAAAGAAACATAAAAAACCAACATACTAACATAAGGCAATTTCAAAAGAAGGAAAAAAAATCAAATTTATCACTTAAGTTCAGAAACTGAGGATTGCTTTCTTTGTTATTATGTGATTTCTTTAGTTGTCCTTCTCAAAAGTCATAGCTGTCACATCAGAATCTCTGTTGAAAGATATTCTAAAAAAAAGCAAATACAATTGTTAGTAATAAGTATATTATAAAAAAAGAAAAAAAATATATATATATATATATATATATATATATATATAATTTCATGACATTAAGAGAATACTTGTTTCTAAAATCATAGACTTCTGTATATGGTGGATCAATTAGAATATTAGACATTGCAGGAACACTTTCAAGTTCGATTTTCTCACCTA
The DNA here is from genome assembly GCA_024034495.1 of Camelina laxa. Taxonomy (NCBI): domain Eukaryota; kingdom Viridiplantae; phylum Streptophyta; class Magnoliopsida; order Brassicales; family Brassicaceae; genus Camelina; species Camelina laxa. The sequence goes on along the minus strand of CM043882.1, from coordinate 20,901,974 downwards.
CAATTTGAATAAATTATGATGTTTCGTTATTAAGCAATCATGTAAATTGACATCATGGATTCAAAAAATATACCATTTGCAGAATACTTTGGCTTCCAGAAACGCAATACACCTATAATAGGAATTGTGAAGCTTCGAACCCAGTTTCGTCTAATATAGTCAGCATGTTCATTGTTGTAACACCCGCAAACCATTTTCTGGGAATTTTGGTGAGGGTGTCGATCGACACCACAGAGGGAGCGTCGATCGACACCAGTTGTGGCCGGTTTGGTCGGTTCAATTTTAATTGTCCGGTTTGTGTGGTTGGTTTAGGAAATCCCTAAATCGAGTTATTAGGGGTAGAAAACGACCTAGGGTCGTGTTATTTTGGTGTTTCGCCGTTTTTGAGAGAAAACACAAGGAGAGAGTGTTCTTGAGCTTTTGGGAAGAGTTTGAGAGATTCCTTGCTGTTCTTGGGAGATCTAAGGCTGGGAAGGTGCTAGAAGCTTGCTAGGAGTGAGGGATTCGTTCTTATTGGTCAGAAACTTCCTGCAAAGAGGTGAGTGCATGACCATGGCTTATCTAAGCTAAGATTTCTAGTTTCTATGTGATTTGGTGCTTATGTGGTTGTTTCCTTGAGTTCCCTATGCTATTTCGTTGCTATCTGGGCTGGGTTTGGCTTCTGGGAGTGCAAGGAGCGGATTGGAGAAGATTGGAGGCGAGATTCGGAGTTTCTGATCGAGGGAAATCGCTGCTCGGTATCGGTGTCGGTCGACACCAGTTGGGGTGTCGGTCGACACCAACGCGAGGACGGCTCGGGACTTTGGCGAGTGTCGTTCGATGCCATGTGGAGGCGTCGGTCGACACAAACTAGGGTTTTCGGGAGTGTCGGGCAGGGTGTCGGTCGACACCAGTTTGGCGTCGGTCGACACCAGATAGTCGTGACGATCGACACCATCTGGTGTCGGTCGACACCCCTTGTTCAGTTGCGATGGATGTTGCATGCGTTGTATATTGCCTGGTTTGTTTTATTGATTGTTGTTTGTGGCTTGTAGAGATCTTATTGCTTGTGTGTATAGCCCAGTAGATGGGAGGATTGCCTCACTGAGTGTTTATCAAATACTCATGCATCTCAATTTGTGTTTGTGGTGCAGGTAAAGGCAAAGTGTGATCGTGGAATCAAAGGCAATGAAGAGGAGGATGTTCTAGGGACTCGATTGGATGTTGTCTGGCATTTGCTAGGGTGCTAGAGTTGAGTCATTAGAAACATTGCTAGGTTGCTGGTTTCATGTTTCTTGTTGTTTGGTATTGAGATATTGCCTTGCTATAATATTGGTTTATTATTGGGTTATTATTGGTTATTGATTATGTTTTCCGCTGTTGAATGTGTTGTGGTTAGGTGGCTAGTGGGTATGGGACCACTAGCTGTAGTTGTTTAATATATTATATTTATTATTTATTTATTAAAAAAAAAAAAAAAGGTTGGTCGTTTCATTTTGGTATCAGAGCCCTTACGGTTCTAGGTTTGGGTTCACTAGGTTTCTGTTGTAGATGTTTGGGATTGCATGTCTTGGTTGATTATGTGAGTTAGTCAATTGTGTGTGGCATGGAGTCTTAGAACATCCTCTTCGAGCCGAGTGTGTGATTCCACGGTGAGTTTATGTTTCTGTGTTATAATAGAAATTGTTTGCTTAGCCTTCTGTCCATGGTAGTGCAGATGGTTAGAGAGGGTGCTGTGGCTGGTCGAGGTCGTGGACGCGGACGTGGTCGTGGACGCGGACGTGGTCGTGGTAGGGGCAGAGTCCCAGTGGTTAGTGAGACCGAGGACCAGAGTGTGACAGCTGAGGGTGTTGGCGAGTCGCAGGGTGTTCCGGGGGATTCCGTGAGTGTGGCGAGGGGGCGGTGTTGATGCTCCAGTGGCCGGTGATGCTAGGGTCCCGGGTGTGGGGGTCCCAGCGGGTGGAGTCCCTGGTGTTGACCTTGCGGCTTTGCTAGCACAGGTGTTAGAGCGGTTACCACCAGTGGTACCGGCTCAGGCTCAGGTAGTGCCACCAGTGGTGGCGGAGGAGCGGCAGCCAGTGGCTGCGGATGCGGGGGTCCATGCTCGTTATCTCAGCATGTTGACAGAGATGGGTCGGTTGCGTACTGAGCAGTTTTCAGGAGGTGTAGATCCTACTGCTGCGGATGCGTGGAGGACGAGAGTGGAACGTAACTTCCACACTCTGAGATGTCCTGAGGAGTTTTGGGTGGACATAGGGGTCTACTTTTTGAGTGGTGATGCTGAGTTGTGGTGGAGATCTGTGGCTGCTAGGAGGGTGCAGCGGGAGATGACTTGGGCTGACTTCGTTTTGGAGTTCAACCGCAAGTATTTTCCTAGAGAGGCATTGGATCGTTTGGAGGTGCAGTTCCTTCAGTTGTCTCAGGGGACACGGTCAGTGCGGGAGTTGGACTTGGAGTTCAGTCGACTTCTTTGTTATGGAGGTCGGGCTATGGAGCCTGAGGAGGCTCAGATCAGGAGGTTCTTGAGGGCTCTACGTGATGACTTGAGAGTTCACTGTAGAGGGAGGAGTTATGCTACGCGTGCAGAGCTGGTTGAGACTGCAGCAGAGATTGAGGAGGATATCCGGGCACAGTCAGTGGCGGTAGCTCCAGCAGTTCAGCCTAGTAAGGCTCAGCAGCAGGGTGGTTCTAGCAGGGGCGGTAGGCATGCTCAGGGAACCAAGAGGAAGTGGGAGGCTACGCAGAAGCCGAGTGGTGCGGGTTGCTTCGGTTGTGGGAGCAGGGATCACAGGGTTGCTAGTTGTCCCAAGAGGAGTGTTCCGACGGCAGGACCTCGGTGTGTTATCATTGTAGGGAGACAGGGCACATCAAGCCTTTTGTCCCAAGCTGCAGCCGGCAGCAGTGGCAGCGTTGCAGCAGGTGCAGCCTGGGGTCAGCAGGTGGCACGGATTGAGCAGGGGCCTCGGGTTTACACGACAGTGGAGACTGGTGGAACCAGTGCCGGGCGATCACAGTATAATTTCTGGTACTTAATCTTTGTGAATTTTAGTAGGGTCAGATTTTATGTTCCTGTGATAAAGTGTTAGGTTCTCAACACATGAGGTTTGTGTAGGGACCTTGTTGGTGGGCGGGTTTAAGTCCCACGTTATGTTTGATTCTGGAGCTTCGCATAGCTTCATTACTCCAGAGTGTGCAGAGTGTGCGGGGATCAGCGGGGATCCTGGAGAGCGCACAGGAGTTGTTAGAGTTGCGGGAGGCAAGTTCCTGAGTTATTGGACGAGCTAGAGGAATTGATATTCAGATCGCAGAGAGTCATGGCCAGCGGATTTGCTTATCAGTCCCGTGGAGCTGTATGATGTTATTCTCGGGATGGATTGGATGCATCGGCATATGGTGCATTTAGATTGCTATCGGGGTAGAGTGGAGTTTGAGCGACCAGGAGGGAAGTTGGTTTTCAGGGTATTAGACCGACTTCAGGGAGTCTCGTGATCTCAGCCATTCAGGCTGGGAAGATGATCGAGAAGGGCCGTGAGGCTTATTTGGTCACTATATCTATGCCAGAGTCAGTGGGGAAGTCTACGGTTAGCGGTATTCCAGTAGTGGAGGAGTTTGAGGATGTGTTTCAGTCTCTGCAAGGATTACCACCATCTCGGTCGGATCCTTTTACCATTGAACTGGAACCGGGGACGACACCGTTATCCAAGGCTCCTTACAGGATGGCTCCAGCAGAGATGGCAGAGCTGAAGAAGCAGCTAGAGGATTTATTGAGTAAGGGATTCATCCGTCCTAGTGTGTCACCGTGGGGAGCGCCGGTGTTGTTTGTCAAGAAAAAGGATGGGAGTTTCCGGTTGTGTATTGATTAGGGGTTTGAACCGGGTCACTGTGAAGAACAAGTACCCTCTCCCGAGGATTGACGAGTTGTTGGATCAGTTGAGGGGTGCTACTTGGTTCTCCAAGGTGGATCTGGCATCGGGTTATCATCAGATACCGATAGATGAGGCAGATGTGAGGAAGACTGCTTTCAGGACGAGGTATGGGCATTATGAGTTTGTGGTGATGCCTTTCGGGTTGACTAACGCACCAGCAGCGTTTATGAGATTGATGAACAGTGTGTTTCAGGAGTTTCTGGATGTATCTGTCATCATTTTCATCGACGATATCCTGGTTTATTCTAAGAGTCCTGAGGAGCATGCAGTGCATTTGAGGGCAGTTATGGAGAAGCTGCGGGAGCAGAAGTTGTTTGCCAAGTTGAGCAAGTGTAGTTTCTGGCAGCGTGAGATGGGCTTTCTGGGTCACATTGTTTCTGTTGAGGGGTTTCAGTAGATCCAGAGAAGATTCAGGCTATCGAGATTGGCCTAGACCGCAGAATGCCACAGAGATCAGGAGTTTCCTTGGATTGGCAGGTTACTACAGGAGATTTGTGCAAGGGTTTGCAAGCAGAGCACGTCCTATGACTAAGTTGACAGGGAAGGATGTTCCTTTTGTCTGGTCAGAAGAGTGTGAGGAAGGCTTTGCAAGCCTGAAGGAGATGTTGACTACTGCGCCAGTGTTGGCTTTGCCTGAGCAGGGAGAACCCTATGTGGTTTATACAGATGCATCTAGAGTTGGGTTGGGTTGTGTTCTGATGCAGCATGGGAAGGTGATTGCTTATGCTTCGCGGCAGTTGCGGGTGCATGAAGGCAACTATCCTACTCATGATTTGGAGATGGGTGCTGTAGTTTTTGCCCTGAAGATTTGGAGATCTTATCTTTATGGTGCAAAGGTACAGGTGTTCACAGATCATAAGAGCCTGAAGTATATATTCACTCAGCCTGAGTTGAATTTGAGACAGAGGCGGTGGATGGAGCTTGTGGCAGATTATGATTTGGAGATAGCCTATCATCCTGGTAAGGCTAACACGGTTGCAGATGCTCTGAGTCGGAAGAGGGTAGCTTCGGCTCAGGAGCAGGAGATGGAGTCTCTGGTAGGGGAGATCAGTGCTTTGAGCTTATGTGCTGTTTCACAGGAACCGTTGGGTTTGGAAGCAGTAGATAGAGCAGATCTTCTGAGTAGAGTGCGGTTGGCTCAGGAGAAGGATTTGGGGCTAGTGAATGCCTCTAAGGATGTGGATTCAGAGTATCAGGTCTCAGATAATGGTACTATCTTGGTGCACGGTCGTGTGTGTGTGCCCAAGGATGAGGAGTTGAGACAGGAGATTCTGAGAGAGGCTCATGCGAGCAAGTTATCCATTCATCCAGGAGCGACCAAGATGTACCGTGACCTCAAGAGGTACTATCATTGGGTCGGGATGAAGAAGGATGTGGCTAGTTGGGTTTCGAGGTGCGATGTATGTCAGCTAGTGAAGGCTGAGCATCAGGTTCCTGGCGGGTTACTGAAGAGTTTACCCATTCCTGAGTGGAAGTGGGATATGATCACTATGGATTTCGTGGTAGGATTGCCAGTGTCACGGACCTTTGATGCTATTTGGGTCATTGTGGACCGGTTGACTAAGTCAGCACATTTTCTGGCCATTAAGAAGACTGATGGAGCAGCGGTCTTGGCTAAGAAGTATGTGAGGGAGATAGTCAGGTTGCATGGGGTGCCAGCAAGCATTGTGTCTGATAGGGATTCTAAGTTCACTTCGGTGTTCTGGAAGGCATTTCAGGCAGAGATGGGCACTAAGGTGCATATGAGTACAGCTTATCATCCCCAGACTGATGGACAGTCAGAGGACGATCCAGACGCTGGAGGATTTGCTGAGGATGTGTGTGTTGGATTGGGGTGGCCATTGGGCAGATCATCTGAACCTGGTAGAGTTTGCTTACAACAACAGCTATCAGGCAAGTATTAAGATGGCTCCTTATGAGGCTTTGTATGGGAGGCCATGTCGTACACCATTATGCTGGACTCAGGTGGGGGAGAGGAGCATGTTTGGTGCTAGTTTTGTTCAGGAGACCTCAGAGAAGATTCGGGTTCTCAAGCTGAACATGAAGGAGGCTCAGGATAGGCAGAGGAGTTATGCAGATAGGAGGAGAGATCTTGAGTTTCAGGTAGGAGACAGAGTGTACCTCAAGATGGCCATGTTGCGGGGTCCGAACAGGTCATTGTCAGAGACTAAGTTGAGTCCGAGGTATATGGGTCCATTCAGAGTGATTGAGCGGGTTGGACCAGTGGCATATAGATTGGAGTTACCTGAGGTGATGCGTGCATTCCATAAGGTTTTCCATGTGTCTATGTTGCGGAAGTGTCTCCGTGAGGGAGAGGAGGTGTTGGCTAAGATTCCTGAGGATCTTCAGCCTAACATGACTTTGGAGGCGAGACCAGTGAGGGTTCTCGAGAGGAGGATCAAGGAACTTCGGAAGAAGAAGATTCCTTTGATGAGAGTCCTTTGGGACTGTGATGGTGTTGAGGAGCAGACTTGGGAGCCTGAGGCAAAGATGAAGGCAAGGTTCAAGAAGTGGTATGAGAAGCAAGCCGCGACTTGAGCTTGTTTAGCCGGGTCCCATCTGTATCCGTGGCTGGAGCGGGAATGGAGTATTCCAGCCCATCTCTCTTGTTACTCGGTCGCTTGGGGTGGTTGGTTGTGCGACTCAGTAACAAGATGAGGTGGTGTTTGGGGTACAAAGTTTCCGTGAGGCGGGGTTGTGAAGAGAAGTTTCCAAAAGTGGAAAGTTTCCAAAAATGGAAGGTGCTAAATATGGAAAGTTTTATGGGAGTTAGAATTTGTCCATTTTAGCGGTGGAGAGCCTTAAAGGGGGCTTGAGTGTGGCCTTAGTGGCGGACTTTTGAGTCAGTGTGCCCGTGTGTGGCGGTCTTTTTAGACATTGTGGGGTCTTTGTGACGGGCTTTTAGCCAGAGTGTCTTTGCGACGGTCCTCGTTAGGACATTTGTGTGGCCTTGGTGGCGGTCCTTTGTAGGACGTTTGTTTGGCCTTTGTGGCGGTCCTTTTTAGGACGTTTGTTTGGCCTTTGTGGCGGGCTGTTTAGCCAGAGTGTCTTTGTGACGGTCCTTCGGGACAGATGGTCTTTGTGACGGTCCTTCGGGACAGATGGCCTTTGTGGCGGGCTGTTTAGCCAGAGTGCCTTGGTGGCGGTCCTTTTTAGGACATTTGTTTGGCCTTGGTGGCGGTCCTCTTTAGGACATTTGTTTGGCCTTGGTGGCGGTCCTCTTTAGGACATTTGTTTGGCCTTGGTGGCGGTCCTCTTTAGGACATTTTGTTTGGCCTTTGTGGCGGCCCTTGTGGCGTATATGATCCTTGTGTGGTCATGAGGTATTCCAGTGAGGGAATATGTGGTTGGTAGGACATTGAGATGTTTTACGCGAGCCACGGGAAGGAAACCTGGATAGGGATAGGACTCGGACGTGTTCAGAATCGTTTGCTCGCGACTCTTGGGGGACTTAGGTTCTCCTAGTACTGCCATTTTCAGAGACTTTGTGGCTCGGGAGAATGGTTGGTATATCGACTTCGGATGACGATCCGGGCGCGCTGTAGGGTGGCAACCCGAGAGACGAGTTTGGACTTTTCCTTATATATTATGGCATGCGGGCTTCGGCCTGATGAGGAGCCAACATTTGGCATGCAGACTTAGGTCTGATGAGGAGCCAATAAAAACTCAAGGTTTAGGCCTATGAGTAAAGGAAAGTCCAAAAAGTCAAGAGCAAATGACGCCTGGAGCGTGAGTCTATCGCCTAGAGGAGACCTTCTGTAGATCGGTCGGAGGAGTGCGGGCCGTGGAGACGGTTGCACGGGAGTCCTTGACTGATGGTTGTTCGAGATTCGAGGACGAATCTAGATTGGTGGGGGAGAATTGTAACACCCGCAAACCATTTTCTGAATTTTGGTGAGGGTGTCGATCGACACCACAGAGGAGTCGATCGACACCGTTGTGGTCGGTTTGGTCGGTTCAATTTTAATTGTCGGTTTGTGTGGTTGGTTTAGGAAATCCCTAAATCGAGTTATTAGGGTGAAAACGACCTAGGGTCGTGTTATTTTGGTGTTTCGCCGTTTTTGAGAGAAAACACAAAGAGAGAGTGTTCTTGAGCTTTTGGGAAGAGTTTGAGAGATTCCTTGCTGTTCTTGGGAGATCTAAGGCTGGGAAGGTCTAGAAGCTTGCTAGGAGTGAGGATTCGTTCTTTTGGTCGAATCTTCCTGCAAAGAGGTGAGTGCATGACCATGGCTTATCTAAGCTAAGATTTCTAGTTTCTATGTGATTTGGTGCTTATGTGGTTGTTTCCTTGAGTTCCCTATGCTATTTCGTTGCTATCTGGGCTGGGTTTGGCTTCTGGGAGTGCAAGGAGCGGATTGGAGAAGATTGGAGGCGAGATTCGGAGTTTCGATCGAGGGAAATCGCTGCTCGGTATCGGTGTCGGTCGACACCAGTTGGGGTGTCGGTCGACACCAACGCGAGGACGGCTCGGGACTTTGGCGAGTGTCGTTCGATGCCATGTGGAGGCGTCGGTCGACACAAACTAGGGTTTTCGGGAGTGTCGGGCAGGGTGTCGGTCGACACCAGTTTGGCGTCGGTCGACACCAGATAGTCGTGACGATCGACACCATCTGGTGTCGGTCGACACCCCTTGTTCAGTTGCGATGGATGTTGCATGCGTTGTATATTGCCTGGTTTGTTTTATTGATTGTTGTTTGTGGCTTGTAGAGATCTTATTGCTTGTGTGTATAGCCCAGTAGATGGGAGGATTGCCTCACTGAGTGTTTATCAAATACTCATGCATCTCAATTTGTGTTTGTGGTGCAGGTAAAGGCAAAGTGTGATCGTGGAATCAAAGGCAATGAAGAGGAGGATGTTCTAGGGACTCGACTGGATGTTGTCTGGCATTTGCTAGGGTGTTAGAGTTGAGTCATTAGAAACATTGCTAGGTTGCTGGTTTCATGTTTCTTGTTGTTTGGTATTGAGATATTGCCTTGCTATAATATTGGTCTATTATTGGGTTATTATTGGTTATTGATTATGTTTTCCGCTGTTGAATGTGTTGTGGTTAGGTGACTAGTGGGTATGGGACCACTAGCTGTAGTTATTTTAATATATTATATTTATTATTTATTTATTAAAAAAAAAAAAGGTTGGTTGTTTCAATTGTAAGCTAGACAATGAATCTCTTCGTCGCTATAAAATAATAGATTTGGGTAAATATCAAATTTAAAACAGTATCTGTATATATTATTTTCTTAAAAAGTTGTGTATTTGGAGAATTATTACTTTTCATTAATAAGATAAAAACGTATCACCCTGTCCATCCCATTAAATTGAATAGAAGATTCTTCGTCGAGATACCTAATAGACTGCACACGGACTATTCGACCCATAATCTCTGCAAGTGATAAGTTTAGTAGGTTAAAAATTAAACCAAAGAATACCAATAGAGTATACAAATCATTATTAATATATAGTAATACCTAAGCATTTGTTTCTGTCGGCATAATAACCATCAAAAAATGTATCCCATGAAACATAGTCGATGAAATGATTGGTGGTCCTTGGTTCAGTGTATTCAACTCTCGTTTCTTCCTTGAATAGTATGCGAAGAGTAATATAGGGTAAACTGATAACCTTTCTGGTCTTGACCACTTGGAAAGTAGTTATGATTTTCCAAGCATCTTCTTCAAATTGATCCGAGAAATATTGGATCAAGTGATTTGGAATGGTTACGAACATTTTATCACCCTGTTTAATATAAATATAGAAAACGAAGAACAAAATGTTAGAAGAGAGAGAAATGTACATATGTGTTAAAAATTACAGTAATTTTTATAAAGAAGAATACTTTTACTTACAAAGATATCACAAACAATCATTTCAATACAGTCATCTTCTTCATCTCTCTTTCGCCATTTACGAAGAACCTTCACACAAATACAACCATAAGAATCCCATGTATACATGTTACGTAGTCGATCAAAGCCGAGATTCATGATATCAGTTAAAGAAGGACACAAAAATTTTCTTTTTGGAACGAAGTTAAATAAGTATGCGCAAGATGAATATCAAGTATTGCAAAGAGGAATTTATATATAGGGTTAAAGATGCCTATTGAGATATTGAGATTCACCTAATTTGATCGTATTTCAGTAAAAGCGTAATTATCGGGCTTATATTCAATGTATTACGCAAAAAACTGTCATTAAAGGTGGCTTGCATGAACGTGAGGATGGCTTGCATGAATATTTTGAAAAAAAGAGAAAATTCAGTTATCAACTTGAATTTCCGCTGTATTCACCAAATAATGAATTAATAAGAGATGTGTATATATTGAATTTTTTTTCAAATTACACACAAAATCATGTACTGATTAAACTTACATTATTAGAAAGGTCATATTTAACAGTATTTTATATATAAAATGTATACAAGATAGAAATGATAAATCTTCATTATAATTTTATTCAATAATGAAATCATTAAAAATTTTAAAGAATAAACCATAAACATATAAAAATTATAACTCGAAATTATACATGCTTATCATAATCGATATAGAAGATAAAGATGATAAATCAACTTTCCGGAAAGTAATATAACAACGAAATCTTAGGTATAATTTTATTCAATAAGGAAATAAAAAATACCATAAACCATAAATGTGTCGAAATTCAAAATACTCAAAGTAGATAATAAAATCAAAGGAAATTAATTCAACAATGATTTTTAAAACGATTTTTTAAATGTTTTTAAACACCTTATAAACGCTTTTACAATGTTTTTAAAAACCTTGTAAAAGTTTTTATAAGGTTTTTAAAAGGGTTTTAAAAGGTTTTTAAACACCTTGTAAACGCTTTTAAAAACTTTTTAAAAACATTTACAAAGTTTTTCAAAGCGTTTACAATGTGTTTAAAAATCTTTTAAAAACCTTGTAAACGCTTTTAAAAACCTTTTCAAAGCGTTTACAAGGTTTTTATAAAGTATAAATTTCAATATTTTTGGCGGGAAAAAATTTCGATTTTGGCGGGAAATTTTTTTTTTGGTGGGGAAAAAAATAATGTTTTTGACGTGAAAAATTTTTAATTTTGGCGGGAAAATTTTTTGCGGGAAAATTTTTTGGCTGGAAAATATTTTCGATTTTGATGACTGTATATTCTTGCTGTCACTCAAAAAAAGGTAATTTGGTCATTTTGTATATAAAAGAAGTAGTTTTAAAAATAGTCAACATGAAAGTGTATTTTAAAAAAGAGGTATGAAAAAGGGCATTTTTGAGAATGCTCCAAGATTTTATTTGATGAATAATTTAATGAAAAAAATTAATATAGTAAGTTAGATGATATCAAATGATTCTTTAAAATATTTTTTTTAAGATTTTTAGAAATAATAAATCCTGACTATACAAATAATTTAAATCAATATTGTGTATTTCCGTTTTTTTATATAGAGAATAAGAAAGTCATTCCAGAAATCAATGGTTGTTTCACTTGTCGATTACAAAGATTTGAGACTTTTACAAAACTTTGTATTCATCCAAGTTCACATCATCTCACGAGCATGAGGAGTCTCCTTAGATTTAATAATGTCTCCATAAATTCAAGATCTAAACTTGGATGCGTATAAAGTTTTGAAACTGATCTCAGCTAAACAAAGTATCGTACATTTTTTATATGTATCCATAATCTGTTAGCCATGTTTATATTATATGCAAAGTTCACAAATAACTAATCTCGTTTCCTATTTTCTTTTCTACGTATATATTTTTTTTTCATTTTCATTAGCAAAATTTTCATTTTAGTTAATTATGTGAATTTGTTTTTTAATAGCTATTGCCAACCTCAGAGTTAGTTGAGATCCGGTTTGTGTACCATGTTTTAAGCTCTTTACGAGATTGAAGTTTCATTGATTCATTCCAAAATTTCGTATACACATATATAACAACGCTATGTGCATTAAATACGATCAACATGTGCTTAATTTACTCAACCGACCAACATTCTTATTAGAGTAGTTACTTTAAACACTTTTACGAATCACAAGATCATCATTTAACACACAAAATTAATAAGAAAATTTAAGTACTAGTTAGACTGCACGTTTGCATCTCTGGTAGTAAGTACAAGTTGATCCTCTTGGATTAACAGTTCCTATGCAATTACCGGCGATTCTACCATCACAAGTCGGCTGTTTCTGTAGAGTTTCGTAGCTTAAATACCTTCGTTGTTGCAGAATCCGCCTCACCACAGCCTCAACTCCTCCCTCATCATCCTTTATTCCCGCGGTTATGCATTCTTTGATGGTGTCTCCTGGGACACATCTGTTATATTTCAAGTCGCTAGTGACATTCCTTGCAGATCCGGTTGTCGAATCCTTTACGAGGAGAAGGAGGAGAAGAGAGACATTAAAGAAGAACGAATAGGAGAAAAATGATTTGGTCATGTGTTAAGCTAAAAGTTTGGAGATGTACATTGAGCAAGAAGATAATCTATAACTCTCTCATCATATACTTGTATACAACATTAGTTTATTTATTTTTAGTAATCATGTTCATATTAATTATTGTCTTGTTGGTCTAATAATTGCGGTTGGAAATTGACTTCAATTGTTATATAGTAGGTTTGGTTAGACACCCATGTAATTAAATAATTGACTACCAGATGTTTAAACTTTGATATCATGACTACTGGAATCTCATCTAGTTTCTCTTCGGTTTCACCTTACACATGAATAGATTCATGAGAGCTATGGAGTGAGGATGTCGTCACTCTTCCGATCGAGTTTTGGACCTTCGCCAAACATACAAGGAAGACATCCTCATCTGCCATTTACTTAATTCGGGTGATGGACGTACGAGGGTTCATGTACTGCAGTACGTACAATGTTGTCGAAAGTTCATCAGAAACTCTTACTGTCAATTCCATCAATATCATGATGTATTTTTCTTCGTTGTCAAACTACTCTAATAATGATTATAATTTTTGTAAGGAACTGAATTAAACAGGATGAAATGTTAATGTATCAAGAAATTATTACATATTAGTTGGGGAAAAAATTAATAAAACAAAACTCGTTATGGCAAGAATTTGGTGGTGGTCCGGTTTTATCTCACATATGCTTTGTAGATGACCTCGTTATTTTTGTGGAAATGAAACGATCCGACCTTTTTTATTTAATAATAAATAATAAACTACAACTAGTGGTCCCATACCGATTAACCACCTAACCACAACCACAATTAACAGCAGAATAACAATACTAATATCCAATAAATATAAATAACCAATATTCATAACATATCCAATAACCAAATAACCAATCATCAGAAAATATGGAACCAGCAACCTAGTAATGTTTCTAATGACCCAATTCTAGCAACCTAGCAATGCCAAACAACATCCAATCGAGTCCCTAAAACATCCTCCTCTTCATTGCCTGGATTTCACGATCACACTTTGCCTTTACCTGCACCACAAACACAAATTGAGATGCATGAGTATTTTATAAACACTCAGTGAGGCAATCCTCCCATCTACTGGGCTATACACACAAGCAACAATAATTCCAATGTTCCAAACAATCAACAAACAAAGCATACAAACCACGAAAACAAACACCGACTCGCTGGAAGGGAGGTGTCGACCGACACTAGCTCAACGGTGTCGACCGACACTACCCCACAGTGTCGATCGATGTTGCTTCACTGGTGTCGACCGACACCAAGTGGTTTCGATCGACACTCCCTCTGCATTCGCGATCCAGACGAAAACGAGAGTCAAATCTCGCCCCCAATCTCCACCAAATCGTCCAATACTCGAGACCCAAGCCTTATACATCCGTGGGAACCTGTAGCAATCAATCCTAGCAAGAAAAACACACAAACACAGCAACAAACAAGCAAGAACAAGGAATCACAGGCTTAGATTAGCCATGGTCATGCACTCACCTCTTTGCAGGAAGATTCAGACCAATAGCAACGAATCCAACCCTCCTAGCAAGCCTCTAGATCCTTCCTAGCTCCAAGTCTCTCAAGAACAGCCAAGGAATCTCCCAGTCTCACCCACAATCTCAAGAACACTTGATTTCTCTCTTTTTCCTCTCACAAACGATAAACAACGACCAAATAAAAGCCAAAACCCTTCCTTTCGTCGATTTCCGTTTAAGTATCTCGGTTCAATGGTTTTCCTTAAACCAAACTGACCAAAATCGACAGTTGAATCAATCTGGTCGAACTAAAATTTAATAGTGTTGACCGACACTACCCTTGGTGTCGATCGACACCCACCCCCAAAGCACAGTATTTGGTTCGTGGGTGTTACAATTTTCCCCCACCAATCTAGATTCGTCCTCGAATCTCGAACAACCATCTGTCAAAGACTCCCGTGCAACCGTCTCCACGGCCCGCACTCCTCCGACCGATCTACAGAAGGTCACCTCTAGGTGATAGGCTCACGCTCCAGGTGTTATTTGCTCTCGAATTTCGGACTTTCCTCTACTCATAAGCCTAAACCTTTAGTTTTTATTGGCTCCTCATCAGACCTAAGTCTGCATGCCATAATATTGGCTCCTCATCAGGCCTAAACCTGCATGCCATAATATATAAGGAAATCCCAATACTCGTCTCTCGGGTTGCCACCCTACAGCGCGCCCCCGGATCATCATCCAAAGTCGATATACCAACCATACTCCCAAACCACAAAGTCTCAGAATATGGCAGTACTAGGAGAACCAAAGTTCCCCAAGAGTCGCGAGCAAACAATTCTTAACACATCTGAGTCCTATCCCTAACCAGGTTCCCTTCCCGTGGCTCGCGTAAAACATCTCAATCTTCTACCAACCACATATGCTCTCACTGGAATACCTCATGACCACACAAGGATCATATACATTCCACAAGGGCCGCCACAAAGGCCAACAAATGTCCTAAACAGGACCGCCACCAAGGCCAAACAAATATCCTAGATAGGACCGCCACCAAGGCCAAAGAAATGTCCTAAACAGGACCGCCACCAAGACCAAACATATGTCCTCAACAGGACCGCCACCAAGGCCACTTATCCCGAAGGACCGTCACAAAGACCACTTGTCCCGAATGACCGCCACTAAGGCCACTCATCCTGAAGGACCGTCACAAAGACCATACATCCCGAAGGATTGCCTCAACAGGCATATTGGCTAAACAGCCCGCCACAAAGGCCACACAATTGGCGAAACAGCCTGCCACCAAGGCCACACAACTGGCTAAACAGCCCACCACAAAGGCCAACAGCCTGCCACAAAGGCCACACAATGTCTCAAAGACCACCACACACGGGCACACTAACTCAAAAGTCTGCCAAGAAGGCCACACGAGCCCCCCAAGGCTCACAACCGCTAAAAAATGGACAAATTATAACTCCCATACAACTTTCAATTTTTTTGGACTTTCCACTTCTAGAAACTTCCCACTTTTGGAAATTTTCTATTTCAGGAAACTTTCCTCCAAAAACCTCGCCTCACAGAAACTTCGTACCCCGAGCACCACCTCATCTTGTTACAGAGTCGCACAACCAACCACCCCAAGCGACCGAGTAACAAGAGAGATGGGCTGGAATACTCCATTCCCGCCCCAGCCATAGATTATAGATAGGACCAGGCTAGGCAAGCTCAAGTCGCGGCTTGCTTCTTATACCACTTCTTAAACCTTGCCTTCATCCTCGCCTCTGGCTCCCAAGACTGCTCCTCAACACCATCATAGTCTCATAGGACTCTCATCAAAGGAACTTTCTTCTTCCGAAGTTCCTTGACTCTCCTCTCGAGAACCCTCACTGGTCTCGCCTCTAATGTCATGTTAGGCTGAAGATCCTCAGGAATCTTAGCCAACAACTGATCATCCTCGCGGAGACACTTCCGCAACATCGACACATGGAAAACCTTGTGGAACGCACGCATAACCTCAGGCAACTCCAGCCTATATGCCACCGGTCCCACCCGCTCAACCACTCTGAACGGACCAATATACCTTTGACTCAACTTAGTCTCTGTCAATGACCTGTTCAGACCCCACAACATGGCCATCTTGAGGTACACTTTGTCTCCCACTTGAAACTCAACTTCTCTCCTCTTCTTATCAGCATAACTCCTCTGCCTATCCTGGGCTTCCTTCATGTTCAGCTTGAGAACCCGAATCTTCTCTAAGGTCTCCTGAACAAAACTAGCACCATATATGCTCCTCTCCCCCACCTGAGTCCAACATAACGGTGTACGACACGACCTCCCATACAAAGCCTCATAAGGAGCCATCCCAATACTCGCCTGATAACTGTTGTTGTAGGCAAACTCTGCCAAACACAGGTAATCCACCCAATGGCCACCCCAATCCAACACACTCATCATCAGCAAATCCTCCAACGTCTGGATCATCCTCTCTGACTTTCTATCTATCTGTGGATGATAAGCTATACTCATATGCACCTTAGTGCCCATCTCTACCTGAAATGCCTTCGAGAACACCAAAGTGAACTTAGGATCCCTATCAGACACAATACTCGCTGGCACCCCATGCAACCTGACTATCTCCTTCACAAATTTCTTAGCTAAGACCGCTGCTCCATCAGTCTTCTTGATAGCATAAAGTGTGCCGAGTTAGTCAACCGGTCCACAATGACCCAAATAGCATCAAAAGTCCAAGACACTGGCAAACCTATCACGAAATCCATCGTGATCATATCTCACTTCCACTCTGGAATGGGAAGACTCTTCAGCAACCCGCCTGGAACCTGATGCTCAGCCTTCACTAGCTGACACACATCGCACCTCGAGATCCAACTAGCCACATCCTTCTTCATCCCGACCCAGTGATAGTACCTATTGAGGACACGGTACATCTTAATCGCTCATGGATGAATGGAAAACTTGCTCGAATAAGCCTCTCTCAGGATCTCCTGCCTCAACTCCTCATCCTTGGGCACACAAATCCGCTCGTGTACCAAAATAATACTATTAGCTGAGACCTGATACTCTGTATCCACAGCCTTTGAGGCATTCACCAGCCCCAAATCCTTCTCCTGAGCCAACCGCACCCTACTCAGAAGGTCTGCTCTGTCAGCCGCCTCCAAACCCAATGGCTCCTGAGAAATAGCACACAAACTCAATGCACTGATCTCTCCTACCAGAGTCTCCATCTCCTTCTCCTGAGCCGAAGCTACCCTCTTCTGACTCATAGCATCTGCAACCAAGTTAGCCTTACCAGGGTGAAAAGCTATCTCCAAATCGTAGTCCGCCACAAGCTCCATCCACCGCCTCTGCCTCAAGTTCAACTCAGGCTAAGTGAATATATACTTCAGGCTTTTATGATCTGTAAACACCTGTACTTTTGCACCATAAAGATAGGATCTCCAAATCTTCAGGGCAAAAACTACAGCAGCAATCTCTAAATCATGAGTAGGATAGTTGTCCTCATGCTTCCGCAACTGCCGCGAAGCGTAGGCAATCACCTTGCCATGCTGCATCAGCACACACCCCAAACCAACTCTGGATGCATCAGTATAAACCACATAGGGTTCCCCCTGCTCTAGCAAAGCCAACACTAGCGTAGTAGTAAACATCTTCTTCAGGCTTGCAAAGTCCTCCTCACACTCTTGTGACCAGACAAAAGGAACATCCTTCCCTGTCAACTTAGTCATAGGACGTGCTCTGCTCGCAAAGCCCTGCACAAATCTTCTGTAATATCCTGCCAACCCAAGAAAACTCTTGATCTCAATGGCATTCTGCGGTCTAGGCCAATCTCTGATACCCTGAATCTTCTCCGGATCTACAGAAACCCCATATGCAGAAACAATGTGACCTAGAAAACCCATCTCACGCTGCCAGAAACTACACTTGCTCAACTTAGCAATCAACTTCTGCTCCCGCAGCTTCTCTAGAACTGCCCTCAAATACACTGCATGCTCCTCTGGACTCTTAAAATAGACCAGGATATCATCGATGAAGATGATGACAGACACGTCCAGAAACTCCTGAAACACGCTGTTCATCAACCTCATAAACGCTGCTGGCGCATTAGTCAACCCAAAAGGCATCACCACAAACTCATAATGCCCATACCTCGTCCTGAAAGCAGTCTTCCTCACATCTGCCTCATCTATCGGTATCTGATGATAACCCGACGCCAGATCTACCTTGGAGAACCAAGTACACCCCTTAACTGATTCAACAACTCATCGATCCTGGGAAGAGGGTACTTGTTCTTCACAATGACCCGATTCAAACCCTGGTAATCAATACATAACCGAAAACTCCCATCCTTCTTCTTCACAAATAACACCGGTGCTCCCCATAGTGATAAGCTAGGACGGATGAATCCCTTACTCAACAAATCCTCTAGCTGCTTCTTCAGCTCTGCCATCTCTGCTGAAGACATTCTATAAGGAGCCTTGGACAACGGCATCGTCCATGGTTCCAGTTCAATAGTAAAAGGATCCGACCGAGATGGTGGTAATCCCTGCAATGACTGAAACACATCCTCAAACTCTTCCACTACCGGAATACCGCTAACCGTAGACCTCCCCACTGACTCTGGCATCGAATTAGTAACCAAATAAGCCTCACGGCCCTTCTCAATCATCTTCCCAGCCTGAATGGCCGAGATCCCGAGACTCCCCGAAGTCGGTCTAACTCCCTCGAAAACCAACTTCCCTCATGGATGCTCAAAGTCCACTCTACCCCGCTAGCAATCCAAATGCACCTTATGCCGATGCAACCAATCCATCCCGAGAATACATCATACCACTCCACCGGACTGATAAGCAATTCCGCAGGCCACGACTCTCCTGCAACCTGAATATCAAGTTCCTTTGCCCGGCCAATAACCCTCAGAAACTTGCCTCCTGCAACTCTGACAACTCCCGCACGCTCCCCGGGATCTCCTTTGATATCCGCACTCTCTGCACACTCCGGAGTAATGAAGCTATGAGTAGCTCCAGAATCAAACAGAACATGGGACTTAAACCCGCCCACCAACAAGTTCCCAACACAAACCTCATCTGTTGATAACCTAACACTTTATCACAAGCAAAACATAAAATCTGAACTACAGTAATTCACAAAGTTAAGTACCTCCGGCACTAGTTCCACCAGGCTCGACCGTCATGTAAACCCGTGGCGCCTGCTCAATTCGTGCCACCTGCTGCCCTCCCGGCTGCACCTGCTGCAACGCTGCCACTGCTACCGGCTGCAACTTGGGACAAAAGGACCTGATGTGCCCTGACTCCCTGCAATGATAGCATACACGAGCCGCTACTGTCGGAGCACTCCTCTTGGGACAACTAGCAACCTTGTGATCCTTGCTTCCACACCCGAAGCAACTCGCACCACTCGGCCTCTGCGTAGTCTCCCATCTCCTCTTGGTTCCCTGCGCAGGCTTGCCGCCCCTGCTAGAACCACCATGCTGCTGAGCCTTACGAGGCTGGACTGCTGGACTAACCGCCACTGACTGTGCTCGGATGTCCTCCCCGATCTCTGCTGCAGCCTCAACCAGCTCTGCACGCGAGGCATAGCTCCGTCCTTTACAATAAACCCTCAAGTCATCACAGAGAGCCCTCATAAACCTCATGATCTGGGCCTCCTCAGACTCCATAGCCCGACCGCCATAACGCAGAAGTCGACTGAACTCCAAGTCTAGCTCCCACACTGACCGTGTCACTTGAGACAACTGCAAAAACTACACCTCCATACGGTCCAATGCCTCTCTCGGAATATACTTGTGGTTGAAATCCTGCACGAAGTCAGCCCAAGTCATCTCCCGCTGCAACTTCCTATCAGCCACTGAATTCCACCACACCTGTGCATCACCAGTCAATTGGTGGACCCCTACGTCCACCCAAAACTCCTCAGGACATCTTAGAGTCTGGAAGTTATGTTCCACACTCTTCCTCCACGCATCTGCAACAGTAGGATCTGTACCACCAGAAAAACCGTGCAGTCTCAAGAAGACGCATCTCCCTCAACATAGACACATAACGAGAATGCGCTCCCCATCTGCAGCCACTGGCTGCCGCTCCTCCGCCACCACAGGTGGCACTACATGAACCTGAGCCGGTGCCACAGGTGGCAACCGCTCCAACACCCTTACTAACAAGCCCGCAAGATCAAGACCATGATCACACTTTGCCTTTACCTGCACCACAAACACAAATTGAGATCCATGAGTATTTTATAAACACTCAGTGAGGCAATCCTCCCATCTACTGGGCTATACACACAAGCAACAGTAATTCCAATGTTCCAAACAATCAACAAACAAAGCATACAAACCAGGAAAACAAACACCGACTCGCTGGAAGGGAGGTGTCGACCGACACTGGCTCAACGGTGTCGACCGACACTACCTGATGTTCATATATTTTACCCTGTTTTCCCTTAGTATATTCACATCTTTTGCATCTTTTGCTATCCATTTTCACCATTATTGCATAGCTTTAAGACTAATCATGCATTAGAGTTTAGTTGCATTGCATTTGCATATTTTCATGCATAAACAGGTGATTTTGAAGCTTAAGGAGCATGGAAGCAATGCTGAGGAAGAAGTGAAGCAATCAGGAAGGGAAAGCAAGAGAGTTAAGGCTGAAATAACAAGGTCCGGAGTCCAACTCGACCGCACACTCGACCAGACACTCGACCGTGTGCTGAGGAGGACTCGACCGAGTGGAGAATGCACGAGAGAAGCCAGCTCGACCTGCCACTCGATCGAGCACAGGTCGAGTTGACCGAGCCGTTGACTATTTTGTCTTTTAGCATTTTTAGGGCTTCCACTCCCCTCCTATATAAAGCCTTGTACCTGCAGCCACAAAAGTATCCAGCTTTTTAGATATTCTCTAAACCTAGTATTTACCCTTTTTGGGATTTATTCTTTTTGCTTTTTATTTTCCTAGATCTTGTACTTGAAAAAGACTAAATTCTTCAATATTGTTAGTTTAATAACTTTCTTAATATTGAGAATTCAAGTTTCATTTCTTTTTCAGTATTGTAGATCTTTGTTTCATCTTTCTAATGATGCAAGTTTCAATCTTTTCTGGGTTTATGATTTCGATGTTCATCATGTGTTCTTGTGAGTAGTAGCTTAGGACCTTGAGGATGGGTTAGGCTGGGCTGTGAATGAGGTTTGTTTGGCTTGATCAAGCTTGATTGTTGTAGATCTCTTCTAGGGTAGATGTTCTTAATGCTGATCCTATATCTGAGAGGGTAGGATCTGATTTCAAGCATCTTAGCATCACACCAATGTTTAAGAGGCATAGATAAGGCTAGATCTAGAGCTTACCATCTTGCTTGCTAAGAGATTAGAGGTTTTGTTTGGTATGAGACATATTTCTTACTGCCTGCTTGTGTAGATTCTTTACTATGTGAGAGCAAGTCTAGAAATGCATAGGTTTGATTGTTTCTTGACCATGAGAGTGGGAGAAGCTTGTCTTAGATACATATGTCTAGAGATTAGCTCATGTTGTTTGAGATTTGTTGATCAAGTTAGATAGCCTCAATCATTAGTCCAGCCCATGAATCCCTCCTCAAGTCCTTCCTTGTTTATTGATTTTACAGTCTTAATCCCGTTGCTTGATTGTAGTTTGATCCGTCTTTGCATTACTCTGTTTTTATTGCATTGCTCTGTTTCTGCGTTTAGTCTAGCTCGACCACTCACTCGACCTACACTCGGTCGAGTGCTGGCTCGAGTTCATCCCCAGAACTCTTGTTTATGCTTTGTGATTGTCTTGTTTCATTCTATTTGCATTCCTGTTGCATTTGTTTAGTATCTTGTTCATTACTTGTCTTGCATTAGTTCTTTAGCATAGTTTCTACTTCTGTTGGTTGCATCATTACTGTCATAATCATCTTGCTTCATTTGCATTTAGTCCATAGTTCTTATAGTTTACTTTCTGCATTTTGCATCATAGGATTGTTAGTGACAAACATCCTTTACATTTGGCTTAAATTAGATCTTTATGCATATCTTAACTGTTCACAAACACTCAGATTGGATTGACACCTCTTATACTGCAACTGCATAAGGGGAATTGAAACACCTTACCATCCATCATTTCATTGCATACATTCATCATCATTCATCCATCTTTCACCTCATCATACAAAAATACTTAGTTTCAATTTGGCGCCGTTGCCTATTTGAGTGTGTTTTTGTGACAATTAGGATCCATAAAAGTCTAAGATTAAGTTCGTTTATCAACTTGTTCACTACTGATCTTGTTTCTTCTTCTGCTTGTCTGTGCTTGAGTTTCATGTACCAGCTCGACCACCAACTCGACCACCACTCGACCGAGTGTGTGATCGAGCACCTGATCGAGTCAGAAGCCGGATACAAATAGACATCAGTTCCCAGTCGACTCGACCACCCACTCGAGCCTGTACTCGACCGAGTGCCTGTTCGAGTCCGTCATCATGATTCACAACAGTATGTTCCATTCTGTACCATGGCAACATCAACTAGGATTCCAGGCTCAATGGTGTCACCCTCCAGTGTTTCAAACTTCACAAGCCCAAGAACCTGACTTAAGAGCTATGATGCAGCAACTTTTACTTGGGCAAGCAACTGAGCAGATTGAGGTAGCAAAGCAGTTTGCTGAGCTGAACCAAACGTTGAATTCCTATTCTAGTGACCAAAACTTCAAGGTCAAGTACATGGAGAGCTCCATTGCTCCTACTTCAGCTCCTAAGCCAAACCAACTTCTTGAAGAACCTATTCCAAACCCAAGGGATTTTACAGCTAAAGCTCATAATCTCTATGAAGATGCTGTCACTGAGGACAGTGAGATTCAAGGTGGGGAGGATTGGTCATTTATTGAAGCCCAGGGTGAAGTTTGTGCACAGCAGACTGAATCCGTCAAAGCACTCGACCAAGTGCTCGAGACGGCACTCGACCGAGTTGACTGATCGAGTGGTCGATCGAGCTGAGGACACAGAAGTTGTTAAGCCTGCTAAGTACATTCCTCCTGCTTACAAACCACCTCTACCATTCCCAGGACGTTTCAAGGCACAGAAGCTGAAAGAACTCAGGGAAATTATTGAGAAAAGGGAAGAGTTGGCTTTGCAACAAGAGAAGGAGTTAGCTTTACAACAACAAGAAGTCATTGAGAAGGAAGAAGTGATGGCTTTGAAGGAAGAAGTTGTGATTGAAAGAAAGGAAGTAATGGCCATACAACAGGAGGTTGTCATTGAGAAGAAGGAGGAAGTAATGGCTATACAAGAGATTACCATTGCTTACAAGGAAGAGGAGAGAGGGCCTGACTTGAGCAAATTTGTTCAGAATCCTTCCTACAAGGACATGCTGCTAGAATTATCCAAGATGAAAGCTCAGGAACAAGACATGAAGGACTTAAGAGAAATTGGGGAAGCTGTTATACCAACAAAACTTGAAGACCCTGGATCATTTGATCTACCTTGCTCCATTAGTTACATGCACTTCAACAAATGCTTGTGTGATCTGGGAGCTTCAGTGAGCCTAATGCCATACTCAGTGGCTGAAAAGTTGGGGTATGAATACTTTAAGCCTTGCAATCTCTATATTGGCATGGCAGATGGATCCAAGAGGGATGTGCTTGGGATAATTGAAAACTTTCCAGTCAAGATAGGAAAAGCAAGAATCCCAACTGATTTTGTGATCATGAACATGGACCAAGAGCCAGAAGATCCTCTCATCTTGGGGAGACCATTCTTAGCCACAGTTGGAGCTGTAATAGATGTTAAGATGGGAACCATCAAACTTCACCTTGCTAAAGACTTCACTATGAAGTTTGACATCAAGAATACTACTCATCAGCCTACTATTGAAGGTCAACACTTTATGATAGGGAAAAAGGCTAGTTGTGAAGTTTTTGAGGGAGGAGGGACTCCTAGGATTAAAAGTTCAGCCCAAGACAGGACTATCCAAAGGTTCAAGGGTTCAGTTCAAAGGTTGGCTTGTCTAGTGATGAATTTTCAAGAGAAATTCAACAAGAAGTCTTGGAAGAAGGCAAGACCAAGACTCAAGTTTAAGAAGAAACATGGTTCAAGTGCTAAGGAAGTAGTGATCAAGAAGGAACACAGGGGTTATCAAGTAGAACCAGGGGGATTTCATCACCTCCTTGGTCTCCAAATCAAGCTTGAAGAGCTATAAGAAGTCAAGCTTAGTGACTCTAAACAAGCTCACTAGGGAGGAAGTCCCTAAGGTATCCTTTGTAAATATGGTTTAATTTTTTAGTAGTTTTGATGTGTTTTCTTTTATGTTTGTGTTGGACAGGCTGTTTAATGAGAGTGTAGATGGGTTTGGAGAGAATTGGACATGGAAAAATAGACTCGCAAGCCAGCTCGACCCCCCACTCGGACATACACTCGACCGAGTCACGGTCGGTCGCCATCGTCGAGCTGCCACAATCCCCCTCTCCAAGTCACCAACAAGACCCCAGCTACACCTTTGATAGCATGCAGGAGGATGTGGATAGTTTCTTCTACAATCCTTGAGGTAACACTATCACCTTTACATTGTAAATACCATTGCATTTCATATTATGTGTTTTGTTTTAAGTCTTGAATCCTCAAACAAATTTCTTTCACACAAGGGACTGTGTGATTTAAGTTTGGGGGAGGGTTTGAGATAGCATTTGACATTGTGTTTTGTTTTCTTATTTCAAATTTTTAGCATCATCATGTTAGTATTTGCATAGCATCTAAGGCATAGAAAAACCCTAAAAATTTGAAAATTTTTGCAAAAATCTTTATAAAAAAAGAGTGTTCATGTAGTTTGCATTGCATATTCAAGTATTTTGTTTATCATATAGGACTGCTTGCATTAGGGATCTATGATGAGTATTTCCTTGTTAGCTTGCTCATTCACTAGACTAGGATCAATGCCCAAGTTAATAGTACTTTGATGCTAGTTGAGTGGTTAGAAGCATAAGATTGAACCAAGCATTGAATTCCTGCATTGCATTTGGTCTAAATTGAAGCATGTTGTGATTTGATGCCATTTCCTATCTATAAGAACCTAATATTGACTTTCAATTATCAATGTGTGCATTGCTTTAAACTCATGGATACCATATACATATTTGGATCATCTTTCTCCTTTTTACCACTCTTGTTGATCCAAGTAGCTGATTTCCTCATTAAGAATCAGTTTCCCCTACCCTTAACCAACCCTTCTTTCAAGCCATGTTTATTCTTGAGTGTGTGAGGCCTATTTTTGGGATTGAGCTTGGTAGAAAGTGTTAGGTTTGAGCTGACAAGAGTAAAGCCTTGTGTAGTTCTAGTTTGCATTTTTCAAACTAGATAGGACTAGGTGGTTCATTTGTTGGGTTTGGGACTTGGTAGTTAAAGAAAGAAAAGAAAAAAGAAAAAAAAAAAAAGAGGAAGAGAAAAAGGGTAGAGTCTTTAAAGAGGAGATTGTGTTTAAGCAAGGTCTAGTGAAAGGATGGGAAGTAAAAAAAAAATTTTGAAGATGGTTCTAGTTAAAGAAAAGAAAAGTCTAGCAAAAAGCTTGTATGTCTTAAGAATAAGAAGAAAAGAGAACCATAGCAAATAAGTAAGAATCCCCCATCCCACTAGAAAGATCAAATAAGCAACCTCTCCTAAGACTTGAAAACCAAAAGAGAAAAGGGTGAAAGAGAAAAGAAGAAGTTAAAGGGTAGCACTAGGATCATTTGGGTTTAGATTGCTAGGATAAACACTTTGGGTACCTTTGGGTAGACAAGGTTTTATTCTTGTATGTGTCTAGGTGTTCTTACCTTTAGCATTCTTCTAAAGCTCAATCCATTTTTTATGAGAGAACCTTGATACTGATAAGCCCCACTCTAAAAAGAGACCATCGTTGTCTCAAAGCCTTTACCTCCAAGCCAAATGAGTTTAAGCATTGCATAGAATTGATTCATGTTCTTGATTAATGAATGTTAAAGGAAATGGTTGATTTGAATGCATGTGGATGTCTAAGGCTCAAATCAGTAAAGGTTGTGACATGCTTGTCTAAAGTCTTTAAGTACAGCTCATTCAACTTGCATCATAGTACTAGTAACTTGGACATTGATTCTAGATGGTCTGTTTGCAAGCTTTAGGAGCTGAGATCCCACTTTCAAACCTCACCTACCTTCTTATGTCTTGCTTATTTGCTTGAGGGCAAGCAAAGACTAAGTTTGGGGGTGTTGATGTTCATATATTTTACCCTGTTTTCCCTTAGTATATTCACATCTTTTGCATCTTTTGCTATCCATTTTCACCATTATTGCATAGCTTTAGGACTAATCATGCATTAGAGTTTAGTTGCATTGCATTTGCATCTTTTCATGCATAAACAGGTGATTTTGAAGCTTAAGGAGCATGGAAGCAATGCTGAGGAAGAAGTGAAGCAATCAGGAAGGGAAAGCAAGAGAGTTAAGGCTGAAATAACAAGGTCCGGAGTCCAACTCGACCGCACACTCGACCAGACACTCGACCGTGTGCTGAGGAGGACTCGACCGAGTGGAGAATGCACGAGAGAAGCCAGCTCGACCTGCCACTCGATCGAGCACAGGTCGAGTTGACCGAGCCGTTGACTATTTTGTCTTTTAGCATTTTTAGGGCTTCCACTCCCCTCCTATATAAAGCCTTGTACCTGCAGCCACAAAAGTATCCAGCTTTTTAGATATTCTCTAAACCTAGTATTTACCCTTTTTGGGATTTATTCTTTTTGCTTTTTATTTTCCTAGATCTTGTACTTGAAAAAGACTAAATTCTTCAATATTGTTAGTTTAATAACTTTCTTAATATTGAGAATTCAAGTTTCATTTCTTTTTCAGTATTGTAGATCTTTGTTTCATCTTTCTAATGATGCAAGTTTCAATCTTTTCTGGGTTTATGATTTCGATGTTCATCATGTGTTCTTGTGAGTAGTAGCTTAGGACCTTGAGGATGGGTTAGGCTGGGCTGTGAATGAGGTTTGTTTGGCTTGATCAAGCTTGATTGTTGTAGATCTCTTCTAGGGTAGATGTTCTTAATGCTGATCCTATATCTGAGAGGGTAGGATCTGATTTCAAGCATCTTAGCATCACACCAATGTTTAAGAGGTATAGATAAGGCTAGATCTAGAGCTTACCATCTTGCTTGCTAAGAGATTAGAGGTTTTGTTTGGTATGAGACATATTTCTTACTGCCTGCTTGTGTAGATTCTTTACTATGTGAGAACAAGTCTAGAAATGCATAGGTTTGATTGTTTCTTGACCATGAGAGTGGGAGAAGCTTGTCTTAGATACATATGTCTAGAGATTAGCTCATGTTGTTTGAGATTTGTTGATCAAGTTAGATAGCCTCAATCATTAGTCCAGCCCATGAATCCCTCCTCAAGTCCTTCCTTGTTTATTGATTTTACAGTCTTAATCCCGTTGCTTGATTGTAGTTTGATCCGTCTTTGCATTACTCTGTTTTTATTGCATTGCTCTGTTTCTGCGTTTAGTCTAGCTCGACCACTCACTCGACCTACACTCGGTCGAGTGCTGGCTCGAGTTCATCCCCAGAACTCTTGTTTATGCTTTGTGATTGTCTTGTTTCATTCTATTTGCATTCCTGTTGCATTTGTTTAGTATCTTGTTCATTACTTGTCTTCCATTAGTTCTTTAGCATAGTTTCTACTTCTGTTGGTTGCATCATTACTGTCATAATCATCTTGCTTCATTTGCATTTAGTCCATAGTTCTTATAGTTTACTTTCTGCATTTTGCATCATAGGATTGTTAGTGACAAACATCCTTTACATCTGGCTTAAATTAGATCTTTATGCATATCTTAACTGTTCACAAACACTTAGATTGGATTGACACCTCTTATACTGCAACTGCATAAGGGGAATTGAAACACCTTACCATCCATCATTTCATTGCATACATTCATCATCATTCATCCATCTTTCACCTCATCATACAAAAAAACTTAGTTTCACTACCCCACAGTGTCGATCGATACTGCTTCATTGGTGTCAACCGACACAAGATGGTGTCGATCGACCCTACCTCTGCATTCGCGATCCAGAAGAAAACGAGAGTCGAATCTCGCCCCCAATCTCCACTAAATCGTCCTATACTCGAGACCCAAACCTTATTCATCCGTGGGAACCTGTAGCAATCAATCCCAGCAAGAAAAACACACAAACACAGCAACAAACAAGCAAGAACAAGGAATCACATGCTTAGATTAGCAATGGTCATGCACTCACCTCTTTGCAGGAAGATTCAGACCAGTAGCAACAAATCCAACCCTCCTAGCAAGCCTCTAGATCCTTCTTAGCTCCAAGTCTCTCAAGAACAGCCAAGGAATCTCCCAATCTCACCCACAATCTCAAGAACACTTGATTTCTCTCTTTTTCCTCTCACAAACGATAAACGGCGACCAAATAAAAGCCAAAACCCTTCCTTTCGTCGATTTCCACTTAAGTATCTCGGTTCAATGGTTTTCCTTAAACCAAACCAACCAAAATCGACAATTGAATCAATCTGGTTGAACCAGAATTTATTGGTGTCGATCGACACCCACCTCCAAAGCACATAATTTGGTTCGCGGGTGTTACAGGAAACATCCCTGGCTTAGGTCCGAGTGATAAGGAAAGTTTTGGAGAGGTTTTGTTATGCGTCCGGATAGAAGGTTAGCTTGGAGAAATCCAAAATTTATTTTTTAGAGAATGTTCATAGAGACTTGGCTAACTGCATCAATAAGGAGAGTGCAATAAAAGCCACTAAGGATCTTGGGAAGTATCTAAGCATGCCAATACTCCATAAACGGATCAACAAAGAGACTTTTAGTGATGTTGTTGAGAAAGTCTCTTCCTGATTATCAAGATGAAGGAGTCGCTTCCTCAGTTTGGCAGGGAGGGTTACCCTTACAAAGGCATTTCTATCATCTATTCCAGTCCATTCCGTGGGCAAGATCTCATTGCTAGCAATTACTCTTGAGAAGTTAGATGGTCTATCCAGAGCTTTTTTGTGGGGTAGCACTGTTGAGAAACAGAGACTTCACTTGATTTCTTGGGATTGAGTTTGTCTCCCTAAATCGAATGGGGGGTTGGGAATCAAGAAGTTGAAGCAACAAAGCTTTGCTTGCAAAAGTAGGATGGAGGATATTGCATGATATGAAAGGTTTATGGGTACAGGTGTAGCGTAGTAAGTATCGGTTTGGTGATATTCATGACCCGTCTTGGCTTGTTGTTAAGAGTAATTGGTCTTCTACTTGGAGGAGTGTTGGAGTTGGGCTATGTGAGGGAGTGATTCCAGGGTTGAGTTGGGTGCTTGGGGACGGTCAAGTGTTTAAGTTTTGGGAGGATAAATGGCTGTTAGAGAAGCCCTTATGCGAGTTGGTTTCACATGTTTTAACGAATGATTATGGATCTAAAAAAGTACGAGATGTTTGGGTGAATGGTGCAGGGTGGAATTGGGCTTATGTGTGACAGCATGTGTCAGAGAATATAAGGTTGTGGATGCCAACAGTGGTCTTTGATGATGTTACAAGATCCAAGGATAGAATGTCTTGTGGAGCAAGTGCGGATGGTAAATTTACAGTGAAGTCCGCATATTGGACCCTTAGTCGCAATGAGGCACCTATGCAGCAAATGGAGAAGCGTGTTACTCGTGTGTGGAAAGTGGTGGCTCTTGAGAGAGTTCTAGTTTTTCTTTGGTTGGTGGTACATCAGGTGGTTATGACAAATGTTGAGAGACGTAGGCGCCATCTGAGTAAAACAGGGTTATGTTTGGTCTGTTGTAGTGGTGATGAGTCCATGTTACATGTTCTCCGCGATTGTCCTATTATGATGGGGGTTTGGTCTAGACTTGTATCTCTGGGGAGGATCCAACGTTTTGGTTCTCAGAGAATCCTTGAATGGATCTATGATAACTTGAGTCCGAATGCAGAAACTGATGGTTGCCTGTGGTTGTCAATGTTTGCTTTGAGCGTTTGGTGGGGATGGAAGCGCCATTGTGCTACAGTTTTTAATACGCCAGGTGGTTGTTAGGACATAGTGACTTTTTTAGCACAGCTGGGAAATGAGGTGGTTCTTGCACATGTGGCTTTGATGGGGAATCATAATGCTGTTGGGAGGGAAGAAAGAATGATCAAGTAGACACCACCTGGGAGGGCTGGATGAAGTTAAATACTGATGGTGCATCCCGTGGGAATCCGGGGTTAGCTGCGGCAGACAGATTTTTACGGGATGGAGAAAAGAATTGGTGTGTCGGTTTCTCGTTGAACATAGGTATATGCTCAAGTGTAATTTCACGTTTTTCTAGTGGGACTGCGCGCCCACATTTTTATTCAAGTGTAATTTCACGTTTTTCTTTTTAATAAATTCGGGAGTTTAACCTCTTTTCCGACTAAAAAAAGAAGAGAAATTTCACAACGGTATTAAAATGATTTAAGACAATCTTAATCACATATTCACATGATTGGAGCAATCTTACAATCCTGGTTTTCGTAAATAATATTCATAAAACACAATAAGGAATTGAATTGACACTCAGAGTTCACAAATTATAATTTTTATCATTATAAAAATGAATATCTTACACTATCCAAATGAATATATGTAAAAAATTTGTAAACACAACTCTCTATAAACGTCTAATACAATAAAATAAAAATTAGTAATTTATTTAAAAAAATTCATAAGAAATTACCGACGATAATTATATATTTATTTTAGCGATATTTGTGAAATCTATAATATTATTAATTTATAATATTATTGGAGCTATATTTTTATAAGAACGTTTTTTAATTATGAATTTATATTTTATCGAATTGTTTTAATGTTTGCATAGAGTCAATTCAAATTGGAAGAATTTATTAATTTATAGTGTTTATTAATTTATGTAATATTAAATTGTTAATCATATAAACGTTTTAATCGTGTTGTCAAAAAAAAATGTTTTACGTATATTATATAAGCAACCCGGTATATGAGGCCACATGTATACAAGTTGTATTATGCTTCTCTTATTCGGTGTTAGATGCCAGCACGTAAATCGGTGCTTTCTTTGTTTGTCATCTGACTAGCTAGGAGTTGTAAGCTCTAATTTGAACTATTTCAATTATCAAATCATATGATCGTTCGATTGTCAAGTTTTCTAGACGGATTCTTCAAATATTATTACGGTGAGTGAGGCAGTCTTCTTCTCGGTGGCCAAGCCTTCTCTAACCTTCTACTTGAGTTTATTTCTCTTTAAAATCGGTTTAAACTCTTGAAGATTGGTTTGGGTAACCAGCTCCCCCTCTTAATTTTTTTTTTTTTGGTTTATAAAAGAAGAAATATGACATTTTAGATATTTCGGGTTGTTGACAAAAAATAAAATAAAATAAATATTTTGGGTTTGAATTGTGACAGCGGCCAAAGCAAACAAGTCCGTCAACAAATTATACCATTTTTTATTTACCATTTACAAGCTTAGTCTGCAGTGGTGCGGTCCAAAAGATACAGAAAGAAAATCATAACGGACTAACTGCAGACTATTTTTGTATATAAATAAAGTTGGTCAGCAACAGTCTGCTATCTATCATATTCTTGGGGCGGATTAAACCGTTGACGGATTTGGCCGTCCCGACCGCAGACATCTTCAGACCCTTCATTTATAATAAACACAATCGATTTCGACAAGGATGAATTTATTACTATTTTTATATTTTTGGACAAGTATGAATTGATTTCCATGAATCTTTACAAACATTTTATAGTGGCCTATACATTATTATAGGGATTGGTTGACTGTGATATATGCGTTCACTTTGGAGGAATCGTAAAGCATTGACTATAAGAAATTGAAAGTAATGTTTGTTGCAAAGTTTTATAGTATCCTTATCCTTTTGCATATATGTCCACTTGATTCACAGCTTCTATGATCCTCTCTCAAAGAGAACTCATACATCAAATTAGTTCATAAATATCAAAAAGAGAGCAAGCCCATGAGGTCCTCTAGAACATATAGGGGCAATTGTCTAATTGGGCCTTTGTCCCACAAAAAATTTGACATTGAGCATTTTTGTCCATGCTTCTAGATTTAGGCTTTTCTTTGACAAAAAATGACTGTTGTATCCTTGGTGTAGATGCACGGGATTTTGCTTTGAAAGTTGTTCATTGTGTCGACCATTTTGGTGGCTTATGGTTCAAATTTGGAATCTTTTCAAACAGGACATGGTCTAGTGAGTTGTAATTAGATGGCTGCCATGTTAAGCAAAGAGCAATATGTGTTTTGCACTGATAAGACGATAAAACGAGTGTTTACAACAACGACAATTCTCGATAATCAATCCCAAATATCAATGACATACACAACAAAATAAAACACACATAGCTCTACTTCATTAATAAAATAATTATACCCTAAGGATTGTAATTAAGGGAAACCAAGGACCGCATGAAAGACACATGTATTAAGGAAAAAATTATACCCTAAGGATTGTGACTAGGGAACCCAAGG
Organism: Camelina laxa; assembly: GCA_024034495.1. NCBI lineage: Eukaryota > Viridiplantae > Streptophyta > Magnoliopsida > Brassicales > Brassicaceae > Camelina > Camelina laxa. Next base: position 20,869,646 of record CM043882.1, on the reverse strand, counting down.
ACCAAATGAAACACATGTATTAAGGAAAAAACTATACCTTAAGGATTATAACTAGGGAACCCAAGGACCAAATGAAACACATGTATTAAGAAAAAAACTATACCCTAAGGACAATTACCAGAGGAACCCAAGAAATAAATGAAACTCGCTCTAAATAGAACACTAAACCCTAAGGTTATACAACTGAAAGAACCCAAACACCAAATGAAACAATAAAATAGACTTAAAGGACTACATGTATATGTGAGCCTAAACACAAATAACACAATCGATTGAACAAGATATGCAGCATATAGACGACAAAAATCTTTCAGAACAAGCAAATAAGTAAACCCGATGGTCAAGAAGCATATGAAACCATAACGTATCCTATAGGGCAAGTGAAGCAATAGTAAACGGTAATAACAAGATAAGAGATAAAGCCAAGTAAAGTTAACATAAGCTTAAGCAGGAACAACAAACAGAACCCGATCAGAACTGAGATGGCAAAATAAATCACAGATCCAATGAGGCAATGACAGCATAAGAGAGGAATCCATGGACAATAAGCATTAATTAGAGTTGTCTATTTAACAAACAGATTACAACTAGTAAGGAGACATATCAAAATCAAAAGGACAAATTATACGCATCTGGCTATATAGACCATACAGAAGAGAGAGAGTAAATTATAAAAATTAGAGGTCTAGTTGAAGGCTTACACCTGATGACAGTGAAGTACTACGTTGGATCTAAGATCCCTCCGAACGACACCACAAACCAAAACTACCGGTTCGAATATGTTATAACTATGGTTGAGCACGGTCGTGACGAGCTGAAATCATGGCGTGTCTTCGTCAAATTTGCACACCGAGAGATCCTCGTGTCTGCATCGAACGTTGTACTCTCTGACGGCTCGAGCTTACCACTGAGTGTCGAAAACGGCACCGTGTTCGCTGGTTATCCTTCGTCGGATTTGAAATCGGCTATTCAGACTGCGGGTGATGTCACTCAGATGCAAGCTCGTGTTGAGTCGTTGGGACTCAGTTTGGAGTTGCGCCAACTACTGAAGTCCAACCTACCTACGCCGGAAACTGCTCGGAAATCCTTGAGTTGCAATTGAAACTATTTGAAGACTTGGAATAGCAGATCCGATTGAAGTTCTGGTATGATGATATTGGTAGATTCTGGAGATTGTGGACTTCAAATCTACCGATTTAGACAACCAAGCAGATGAGATATATCTCTAAATCAGAAAGCGGATCTGAGGTTACAATTTTATTTTCTGCTAATTTCATATAAGAAGCGTCATCAATGATCAATGTCGGAAGGAGGAAGCAAAGAGAAAAAAAAAAAAACTAAAACAATTATAATTGGACTGCAATTTTAGAGGGTTAATTATGTAATTTAGCAACAGAAAAATGCTAATTCCAGAAGCACGGACAGAAAAGCCGAATCAGACAATACTCTTGGGATTAAATGCTTATCTCGTAAATTTCTCAGAACATATATAATAAAACAAATTTTGTAGTCTATGTCCTAGTACTGTCATTTTTATGAACAATTTATTTCTGCTAAAACAAGAAAAATAAAAGAGAGATACAGACATAGCCTTAGAAGGATACAAAAGAAACAGAAACAAAATCACAAAATGAAACAAAAAAAATACAAAGGGAAGAGAGATCTCATGAGCCACTTTAGAACACCTGTTAGTGAATATGATAATGAAGATACTTGTGAGAAAGGTGTTAAGTAGGGGTGGTCCTGGCTATCTCAAGTAGAAGTTTATGCAAAGCTTGTGGCTTGGAGAAGAAAGGAGCATGGTCAGAGCCTTTTAACCGGTAAACTTTTTCAGGTGGACTACTATTGATCATGTTATCTTGGAGAGTCACTGGTATGGCATTGTCTTCTAGCGTTTCTATGTAGTACCGTCTAACTGATCCATAATTAGCATCTGAAAGAAAGAGTTTCTCAAGAACCGGCCCAAATGGGATTGACCTCATTGACACAGAAGCCAATGCAACGTCCTTTGAAGGGCTTTGGTTAAACAAAAGGTCTTTGAGAAGAGATTTGTCTAAGTCAATTGCTGTTGGAGGGTTCTCATTACCATTTGTATAGATAAAAATCTGTGCTTTCCTCATTAAATCGTTCGGACCAGCCTGCAATGTGTTTATGTCATAATCACAGTTAATATAAGGCGCGGCGCAAAGATTGGAACAGGAGAAGAGAGAAATGAGAAAGCAAACCTTAAGAGAGAACATATCGAGTGTGCTTTGACCGTTGGTTAACATCGCTGCAGCGAGGTAAACCACTTTCGAAATCTTTGAAGGAAACAGTTCCATTGCATAAGATATACAAGCTCCACCAAAATCGTGACCGACCAAGATCACCTGCAAGTTTTACACACAACATTTTCAAGATTTCGAAAAAAGAATTTGGAGGGAAGGTGTGGAAATGGATGCAGATAGAAACAGAACCTTCTCTCTTATGGGAAGCTTTTCGAGAACATCGGTAAGTGGCTTCACATACAGAGACAAACTGGCAATGTCATTTATATTGATTGAGTTAATACCGCAACCAGCTAAGTCTATTGCGGTAACTTTGAAACCATCTTCCTCAAGAAGTGCAATGGTTTTGTACCAACACCAAGCACCAAATCCTCCTCCATGGATGAGGACAAAATGGTTTGTTTCCAAGTCATCTAGCTTCACACCCTTACACATAGACCAGGAAAAAAAAAATTAACTTCCACATAAAGAATGAACCCAAAATGTATAAAATCATTTCCTAATTTGCAGGATGGTTAGGTTTGTTTGGACCTTAGGAAACACACAAATTGAATCATGTATACGAGATTAAGATGAACAAATTGTCAAACATAAATGAATAGAACAACAAATGCAGCGGATGTTTCCAAGTTTACATCATTAAGATAATTCTTTCAACATTACCTATTTCAGAATATAGTCTCATATTGTCACCACAATCACACCATTAATCATAATCAATGAAACAAAGATAAGAGTCACCAGGTTTCAAGACTGAACACCAACCTCTACTACAATACTCAAAAGACTTACATTGCTCTGCAACCACTAAATCAGTTGAGCCAACAAGAATTATAAAAACTATAGACACATCATTAAATGCCAAGAAAAGAAACTAATCAAGATTAACATCACTAAGTCTAATTAAAGTCACAGTGAAGAAGAAGTAAAGAACCTGATTAAGAAACTGGTGAGGCTGTAACAGAGGATCTGTAGAAGACCTTGACCTCGAACTCGAGCTACGAGGCAACTGATTCTTCTTCGAACCAGAACCAGGATAACGCTGAGACGCTGACCGATCAAACGGCAAGGATCCTCCGCCGTTCTGCTGTCGGAACAAGATAGCAGCAGCAGCAAGAGCGTGTTCTTGAATCACAGCATCTTCGAACTTGATGTCTCTCCTAGAAGAAGACCTGACCCGGTTGCTATTAAGACCCAACCTGGAACCGGTAGAAGATTGTCCTTTCGTGATGGGTCGTTTCTTTTTCACGGGTATAGGCGGAGCAAACAAAGAACAGAGATTTCCCATTGTTTGAACATGAGAGAAAAGAGTGTGAAAAACTTAAAAAGGTTTGAGCTTTATGGAGTTTTCAGAGAGAGAAAGAGAGAGTGTGACGTGGGGGATTCAGGTGAAAGTGGTGGCGAGAAAGTGGAATGGGAGAAGCTGGCAACTTTTTAATGGCTTTCTCTGAGAGTCTATAACCGTGAAGGGGAGAGAGGGACCATTGCTTTAAGGGGAGAGAGAGACCATCTCCAATGATCTCTATTTCTACCACTAAACTTTAAGTAATTTTTTGCTTGAATGAATCTCTATTTTCATCTCTATAATAGAAATTGCTATTTTTTTTTTCTATTTTTAGGAGAACTCTATTTTCTCCTCTGTTTAAACTATTTTATTTGTAAAATAGTCTTTTTAATCTTTAACTTTTTTCATTTATGACCAAAATAAATAAAAAAGTATTTTTAAGAACTAATAAAATAAATTTAAATATAAATATTTATTCTAAATATTGAGACTACCATTTGCAAAAAATAATTTAATAATTTATATAAATAATTGATCATTTGTGGGAAAAATACAATTGTGTTGATTGTTAAAAATCTAGTATATTTTATAATTTTTGTATATGTAATGCTCTTTATAATAATAAATTCTTAATTTAAATAAAAATAATAATTTTATGAAAATATTACAAAATTTAAAGTAAAATGGGTTAGTTAGCAATTTTTATAAATAAAAGGTGTTAATTACAAAATAAAAATAGTATCTATTTAGAATATTTTTATAGAGGAAAAAATAAGGAAAACCATTGGAGCAAAACTCATCTCTATTATAGAGATCCTCTATTATAGAGGAAAAAATAGGAAAAACTATTGGAGATGGTCTTAGAGCCTTAGACCATCTCCCATGTAAATCTGAAATGTCACATTTTTTTTTCTTATGTCACTTTTGAGTTTTATTTTGAAGATTGTAAATTGGAAAAATATATGTATTGTCACCGAGCACCAAGTCGAATTGGCCGAGCCGCCTAGCTATTTTTTCTTTTAGCATTTGTAGGGCTTCCACTACTTTTCCTATAAAAGGACCTTGTACCCTTCAGCCACCAAGAGTCCAGCTTTTTAGATAGTCAAAAACCTAGTTTTTATGTTTTTGGGAATTATTCCTTTTGCACTTTTATTTTTTTAGATCTTGTACCTTCTTTTGAAGGAGAAAACATAAGATTCTTAGATTTTGTTGGTTCCATAACTTTCAAAATATTAAGAATTCGTGTTTGATTCCTTCTTCATTATTGTAGATCTTTGCTTTGTCTTTCATTTGATGCAAGTTTCAGTATTTTCTGGGTTTAAGATTTTGTTGTTCATCATGTGTTCTTGTGAGTAGTTGCTTAGGATCTTGAGGATGGGTTAGGCTGGATTATGTTTGAGGTTTGTTTGATTTGGTCAAGCTTGATTGTTGTATATCTCTTCTAGGCTAGATGTTCTTAATGCTGATCCTATAACTGAGAGGATAGGATTTGATCTCAAGCCTCTTAGCATCATACCAATGTTTAAGGAGCATAGATAAGGCTAGATCTAGAGTTTACCATTAAGCTTGCTAACAGATTAGAGGTCTTGTTTGGTATTTGAAATATTGCTTAATGCATGCTTGTGTAGATTCTTTACTCTGTGAGAACAAGTCTAGAGATGCATGAGTTTGATTGTTTCTTGCCATGAGAGTGGATTAAACATGTCTTAGAAAATATTGTCTAGAGATTAGCTCAAGTTGTTTGAGATTTGTTGACCAAGTTAGATGACCTCAGTCATTAGTCCAGCCCATGAATCCCTCCTCAAGGCCTTCCTTGTTTATTGATTTCTTAGTCTTAGTCCTGCTGCTTGCTTGTTGTTTGATTTGCTTTCATATTACTTTGTTTTTCTTGTGTTGCTCTGTTTTCTCGCGTTTGTCCAGCTCGACCCTGCACTCGATCTACACTCGATCGAGTGCTTGCTCGAGTTCATCCCTAGAACTTTTGTTTATGATTTGTAGTTGTCCTGTCTTACTTCCTGTTTTATTCTAGTTGCATTTCTGTTGGATTCACTTAGTGTCATGTTCAATACTTGCATTAATATAGTTTCTAGCTTCATAATTGTCATAATCATTATGTTCCATTTACATATAGCATATAGTTCTAGTAGCTTTACATTCCGCACATTACATTTCATTGTAGGATTGTTAGTGACAAACATCCTTTACATTTGGCTTGACTTAGACATATATGCAGATCCTGATTGCTTACAAACTCTTAGATTGGATTGACACCTCTTGTACTACAATTGCATAAGGGGAATTGAAACACCCTGCCATCCATTCATTCATATCTCATCATTCCATCACACCATCATTCATCCACCCAAAATATATGTTTTTCAATTTGGCGCCGTTGCCGATTTGAGTGTGTTTTTGTGACAATTAGGATTCATAGAAGTCTAAGATTAAGTTCCTTTATCCACTTGTTCACTACTGATCTTGTATCTTCTACTGCTTGTCTGTGATTGAGTTTCAGGTACCAGCTCGACCACCAACTCGACCACCACTCGACCGAGTGTGTGATCGAGCACTTGATCGAGTCAGTAGCCGGATACAAATAGACATCAGTTCCCAGTCGACTCGACCACCCACTCGAGCCTGTGCTCGACCGAGTGCCTGTCCGCGTCTGTACTCGCGCCTATTGATGCAAACAAGGTCCAAGGGTCATCACAATCTTCAGAGAGTCCTTGATCACATCAACCGACCACCAAGGGACCTGAGGCAACAGAGAACAAGGATCTATCAGGAACAAGAACAACAAGTGCTAATGGAGCAACACGATAAACAAGCTCCAAGAGCAAGAAACATTGGTGCTGGAGATGCACCAAACACACATAACCAGAGAGCTGGTATTGTGCCTCCCACAATAGCAAACAACAACTTTGAGATCAAAAGTGGACTGATCTTAATGATTCAAGCCAACAAGTTCCATGGGTTGCCAATGGAAGATCCCCTGGACCACCTTGATGAATTTGATAGAATATGTGGTCTCACAAAGATTAATGGAGTGAGTGAGGATGGATTCAAGTTAAGGCTATTCCCCTTCTCACTTGGAGACAAGGCTAACCTTTGGGAGAAGACTCTTCCTAGTGGAGCAATAACCACATGGGATGCTTGCAAGAAGGTTGTCTTGGCCAAGTTCTTTTCCAATGCTAGAACTGCTAGATTGAGAAATGAAATTTCTGGGTTTGCTCAAAGGAATAGTGAGAGTTTTTGTGAAGCTTCGGAGAGGTTTAAAGGATTCCAGACTCAGTGTCCTCACCATGGCTTCAGCAATGAGTCCCTCCTAAGTACTTTGTATAGAGGAGTGCTTCCCAAGATCAGAATACTTCTTGACACAGCCTCAAATGGAAACTTCCTCAACAAGAATGTGGAAGAAGGCTGGGAGTTGGATGAAAATCTTGCTCAGTCAGATGGAAACTACAATGAGGACTATGACAGAACCATAAGGTCATCATCAACTGATCAAGAGGACAAGTACAAGAGGGATTTGAAGATGGTCAATGAGAAGCTTGACAAGATCCTTCTTAGCCAACAAAAGTCTATTCACTTCATTGGTGAGGAAGAGGCTCCAGTTCAAGAAGGGGAGACTGAGTTTGCTGAGTTGTGATACATGCAAAACCAGGGAGGATTCAAAAGCTACAACCAAGGAGGTTTCAAGAACAACAATCTCTCTTATAGGAGTACCAATGTGGCCAACCCTCAAGACCAAGTCTATCCACCTCAACAGCCTCAACAGCAACAAAACTACATCCCCAAACAACAACATCAAGTGTTCCAGCCTCAGTTGCGTCCCCCACCAAGGTTTCAGACTAACCAAGGCCAAGAACAAGACTTAAGGGCAATGATGCAACAGTTGTTGATTGGGCAAACACAAGGAAAGATTGAGGAAGCCAAACAGTTTGCTGAGTTGAATCAAAGACTCACATCACAGTACAATGATCTAAACATGAAGTTTGAGGGTCTTAACTCAAGAGTGAAGTATATGGAGAGTAACATTGCCTCTACTTCAGCTCCTAAACCCAACCAACTCCCTGGAAAAGCTGTTCAAAATCCAAGAGAGTTCACAGCCAAGGCCATTCAAGTTCATGAGGAAGAAGTCACTGAGGACAGTGAAGTCCAAGTTTGGGGGAATTTATCAGTTACTGAAGCCCCAAGTGACGTTTTTGCAAAGCAACTGGAGTTCGACATTGCACTCGACCAGGTACTCGAACAGCCACTCGACCGTATGCATGCTCGAGTGGTCGATCGAGCTGGAGACTCCGAAGCTGTCAAACCTGCTAAATACATTCCTCCTGCTTACAAGCCTCCACTACCATTCCCAGGGCGTTTCAAAGCACAGAGGATTAAGGAACTAAGGGAGATCATTGAGAAAAAAGAAATGTTGGCTAAGCAACAAGAGGATGAGAGGGTTTTGAAGGAAGAAGCTGTGGTTGAGAAACAAGAGGAAGTGTTGGCTTTACAAGAGGTCATCATTGCTTACCAAGAAGAGGAGAGAGGACCTGCCTTGAAACAGTTTGAACCATATCCTCTCTATAAGGACTTTTTGCTTGACTTATCAAAGCAAAAGGCTCAAGCCCAAGATGAAAAGGATCTTGAAGACCTTGGAGGAGTTATCATCCCAATCAAGCTTAAGGATCCAAGTCCCTTCTATTTATCATGCACATTCAGTTACCTCCACTACAACTAATGCCTATGTGACCTAGGGGCTTCAATTAGTGTCATGCCCTACTCCATTGCACAAAAGCTTGGGAGGACAGACTTCAAACTCACAAACCTCCATGTATGCCTAGCTGATGGGTCAAACAGAGAGGTAGTTGGTAAGTTGTAGAATGTCCCTGTCAAGATAGGGAAGGCAAGAGTTCATACAGATTTTGTGGTTCTGGAGATGGATAAGGAACCTGAAGATCCAATTATTCTTGGGAGGCCATTCTTAGCCACTGTTGGAGCAATCATTGATGTCAAGGAAGTTCTTGTGACCTTGAACATTGCTGAGGATATAGTTATGAGGTTCAACATCTTTAACCCAACCAACCTCCCTACAATTGATGATCAGCCTTTTACTATCAAGGATAAAGGTGGTCAAGAAGGCTTAAGTGATAAGGCAACTTCAAAGGCTGAGCAATCTCTTCAAGAAGAGTCTGTGGAAAAGCTTAAGAGGTCAGTTCAAGAGTTGACTAGTATGGTTGAGGATCTCAAAGTTAAGCTGAACAAGAGGTCTTGGAGGAAAGCAAGACCAAGGCTCAAAATCAAGAAGAAGTATGGTTTGTGTGTTAAGGGTGAGGTTATCAAGGATCAACTTCACAGTGACCAAGAGGTTCCAGGGAGGATTTCATCACCTCCTTGGTATCTAGACAAAGTCTAAGAAGGAAATCAAAGTCAAGCTTAGTGACTTTAAACAAGCTCACTAGGGAGGAAGTCCCTAAGGTATCCTTTGTAAATATAGTTTATTTTCCTTGTAGTTGGGTAAGGAGAGATTTGGACTTGGAGAAGGAGACTCGCAAGCCCACTCGACCAGCCCACGAGAGGTACTCAACCGAGTTGGAAAGGAACTAAGACCCATTTGATCTTCAAATCGCAAGAACGATCGAGTGGAGGGAAGAACAAGAAGAAAATTTTGAATTTTCAAACTTTGGTCAAGGGAGCTCGACCGTGTACAGTAGAGTGTGGGGTCGAGTGGCAGCAAAAAGCAGGTCAAAGATTCCCAATTAGAATTTGAATGGTATGGACGCTCCACCCTTGTCCCCTTGTCCCCTTAGCTTCTTTATATAGAGCTTGCACGAGATTATACCTCTCACACTCTCTCATTTGCTTAAAACAACTAAATTCAAGTTTTAAAATCTCTCCCAAGTTCATCTTGTGCTCAAGCTTTGTTCTTTCAAGTTTTTGGGTCACTAACCTATTAACTTTGAGCTTTGAGTCTATTCCTTTCAGTTCTTTTTGAAAATGTCTTCAAGGATCACCAGGAAGTCTCAACAAATCGCTGCAAGCTCCATGGAACGTCGTGATGCTGGCCTTGAATCAAGAAGAGAAGCTGGAAAATCAACTCGACGCCCCACTCGATCATGCACTCGACCGAGTGGTGGTTCGAGCAGCCGATCGAGCCAGATGCCGTGTCCAAGGAGAGAGTCAGTTGAGGAAGATCCTGAGCGGACTGAAAGTGAGGAGGAAAGGGAGCCAACTCTCAATGAGTTCATGAGGAGACACATGGCCAAAGGGAAGAGGCCAACAGTTGAGGTTGAGCAAGAGGAGAGTGAAAATGAGAGTGAGGAAGAAAGTGAAGAAGAAGAGTTAATGGATGATGGGGAAGCAGAATCTTGTGGGTTGTCAAAGAGGCAGCTTTATGATGCTTTTATGAGAATGGAGTTCTTGGGGACTAGATATCCTCACAAGGAAACCATGGAGAAGCTTGCCATTGATGAAGATGTGGAGTTTCTTTTTGAGAAAAGTAACTTAACCAAGTTCATGGGGCTTTGCATGGAGGGCTACAAGGAGGAAAGTTGTGAGTTTCTAGCCACTGTCAAGCTGCATATATATGTAAGGAAAGATCCTGAGGTTGGAGCTGGTCACATCACCTTCACAATCAAGGGGAAGAGGCATGAGCTTTCAATGAAAAAGATAGCCAATGTGTTTGGTTTTGAAGTTGGGAGCCATAGGAGCTTGATGATACCAAGAGAGGAGCTCTATTCAGTTTGGAAAACCATTGGGGACAATAAACTCTACTCATCCTCCAATTCCAAGAGCTCAAGGATAAGGAGCCCAGTCCTAAGGTACTTCCACAAAGCTCTTGCAAACACCTTCTTTGCAAGGAAGGAAACTGAGAATATCAATGAGGGAGAGCTTAAGATGATTGACATGGCTCTCAATGGGATCATCCTCAAAGCAAGAGATGGAACCATCATTATTGGGAGCATTGTAGAGACTGATCTTGCAATGGTGCTCATTGACCACATGGTTTACTTGAGAAGTTGGGTAGGAAATTTAGAAAACAAAGGATCAAGAGGAGCACTTACCATTGGAGGCATCATTACTCCAATTCTACAAGCTGCAAAGGTTCCACTTAGAGGAGAGAGGGTCTCACCAAGATGGATTGACTCAAGCTACCTCACCTCTACTCTCATCCTAGCTAAGGAGATGCATCAAGGAAATCACATCTTCAACTTTGAGCTACAAACACTTGGGAAAAAGCAATTGATCTTGCCTAACCAAGAGCTCACCACCATTCAAAAAGGAACCAACATTGACTTTTGGCCAGCTGAGGAGCACTTGTTTGATGGAGTAGTTCAACATAGGGTTGAGGAAGCTGGGAATGCACAAGTGGCTGATGGGGAGGAGCAATTTTACTTTGAGGATTATGAGCCCAACCCAAGTGATAGTAGAGGAGTGAGGGAGAATAGCAAGAGGTTGACACTTTTGCAAAAGTGGAACAAGTGGCAAGGGAGGAGGTTTGATAAGCTGAAGAAGAAGGTGACCAACATGGCTAAGTCCATCAAGGGCTTAAAGAAGGAGATTGCTGAGTTGAAGAGTGGGAATTCTTCACCTACACCATCAAGCCCTTTGAGGAGAAGTAGCTCAACTAGAACACTTTCAAGAGTTGCGAACCCTGTGGAACCAGCTAGGGCTTCAATGTATGAGCCAAATCAGAGGAAGAGGAGCTCAAGTACCCGAGAACAGCAGCTTTCGAGGCACTCGACCGGGTCACTCGAGCGCCCACTCGACCGAGCACCACCGACGTACTCGACCGAGTTCCAGCCTAGACAACCATATGGCTTCCCACCTCCAGCTGCTTATCCAGGTTACCCTCCCATCCCACCCCAATACTTCATGGATCCAGGACTCTACCACCGGTTCTACCAGCAGTTCTCCCAGCAGCAAGGACGGAATTATGGCATCCGCAGTCCAGCACGACCCCCACACTCGGACACGCACTCGACCGAGTCACGGTCGGTCGCCATCGTCGAGCTGCCCCAATCTCCATCTCCAAGTCACCAACAAGACCCCAACTACACCTTTGACAGCATGCAAGAGGATGTGGACAACTTCTTCTCCAATCCCTAAGGTACCAATATCACCTTCACTTGTAAATATCATTGCATTTCATATTTGTATTTTGTTTTTAGTCTTGAATCCTCTTTCAAATTTCTTTCACACAGAGGACTGTATGATTTAAGTTTGGGGGAGGGTTTGAGATAGCATTTGACATTGTGTTTTGTGATCTTATTTCAAATTTTTAGCATCCTCATATTAGTATTTGCATAATCATCTAAGGCATAGAAAAACCATAAAAATTTGAAAATTTTTGAAAAAATCTTTATAAAAAAAAAAGTGTTCATGTAGTTTACATTGCATATTAGAATCTTGTTTAGCATGTTTCATGTAGAATTGTATAATATTTGCATTAGGGATCTATGATGAGTATTTCCTTGTTAGCTTGCTCATTCACTAGACTAGGATCAATGCCCAAGTTAATAGTACTTTGATGCTAGTTGAGTGGTTAGAAGTATAAGATTGAACCAAGCCTTGAATTTCTGCATTGTATTTGGTCTATATTGAAGCATGTTGTGATTTGACACAATTTCCTATCTATAAGAACCTAATATTGACTTTCAATTATCATTGTGTGCATTGCTTTAAACTCATGGATACCATATACATATTTGGATCATCTTTCTCCTTTTTACCACTCTTGTTGATCCAAGTAGCTGATTTCTCATTAAGAATCAGTTTCCCTACCCTTAACCAACGCTTCTTTCAAGCCATGTTTATTCTTGAGTGTGTGAGGCCTATTTTTGGGATTGAGCTTGGTAGAAAGTGTTAGGTTTGAACTGACAAGAGTAAAGCCTTGTGTAGTTCTAGTTTGCACTTTTCAAACTAGATAGGACTAGGTGGTTCACTTTTTGGGTTTGGGACTTGGCTGTTATTAAAAGAAAAAAAAAAAAAAAGAGAAAAGAAAGAAAAAGGGTAGAGTCTTAAAGAGGAGATTGTGTTTAAGCAAGGTCTAGTGAAAGGATGGGAAGAAAAAATTGTTGAAGATGGTTCTAGTTAAAGAAAAGAAAAGAAAGAAAAGAAAAGTCTAGCAAAAAGCTTGTCTGTCTTAAGAATAAGAAGAAAAGAGAACCATAGCAAATAAGTAAGAATCCCCCATCCCACTAGAAAGATCAAATAAGAAACCTCTTCTAAGACTTGAAAACCAAAAGTGAAAAGGGTGAAAGAGAAAAGAAGAAGTTAAAGGGTAGCACTAGAATCATTTGGGTTTAGATTGCTAGGGTAAACACTTTGGGTACCTTTGGGTAGACAAGGTTTTATTCTTGTATGTGTCTAGGTGTTCTTACCTCTAGCATTCTTCTAAAGCTCAATCCATTTTTATGAGAGAACCTTGATATTGATAAGCCCCACTCTAAAAAGAGACCATCATTGTCTCTAAAACCTTTTACTACCAAGCCAAATGAGTTTAATCATTGCATAAATTGATTCATGTTCTTGATTAATGAATGTTAAAGGAAATGCCAAATGTGGATATCTAAGACTCAAATCAGTAAAGGTTGTGATATGCTTTTCTAAAGTCTTTAAGTACAGCTCATTCAACTTGCATCATAGTACTAGTAACTTGGACATTGATTCTAGATGGTCTATTTGCAAGCTTTAGGAGCTGAGATCCCACTTTCAAACCCCACTTACCTTCTTATGTCTTGCTTATTTGCTTGAGGGCAAGCAAAGACTAAGTTTGGGGGTGTTGATGTTCATATATTTTACCCTGTTTTTCCTTAGTATATTCACATCTTTTGCATCTTTTGCTATCCATTTTCACCATTATTGCATAGCTTTAGGACTAATCATGCATTAGAGTTTAGTTGCATTGCATTTGCATCTTTTCATGCATAAACAGGTGATTTTGAAGCTTAAGGAGCATGGAAGCAATGCTGAGGAAGAAGTGAAGCAATCATGAAGGGAAAGCAAGAGAGTTAAGGCTGAAATAACAAGGTCCGGAGTCCAACTCGACCGCACACTCGACCAGACACTCGACCATGTGCTGAGGAGGACTCGACCGAGTGGAGAACACATGAGAGAAGCCAGCTCGACCTGCCACTCGACCGAGCACAGGTCGAGTTGACCGAGCTGTTGACTATTTTGTCTTTTAGTATTTTTAGGGCTTCCACTCCCCTCCTATATAAAGCCTTGTACCTGCAGCCACAAAAGTGTGCAGCTTTTTAGATATTCTCTAAACCTAATATTTTACCCTTTTGGGAATTATTCTTTTTGCTTTTTTATATTTCTTAGATCTTGTATTTGAAAAAGACTAAATTCTTCAATATTGTTGGTTTCATAACTTTCTTAATATTGAGAATTCCAGTTTCATTCCTTTTTCAATATTGAAGATCTATGTTTTATCTTTCTAGTGATGCAAGTTTCATTATTTTTTGGGTTTTTGACTTTGTTCACCATGTGTTCTTGTGAGTAGTTCGCTTAGGATCTTGAGGATGGGTTAGGCTGGGTTGATCTTGTGGTTTGTTTGATTTGGTCAAGCTTGATTGTTGTAGATCTCTTCTAGGCTAGATGATCTTAATGCTGATCCTATATCTGAGAAGGTAGGGTTTGATTTCAAGCATCTTAGCATCACACCAATGTCTAAGGAGCATAGATCACATTAATTTGGTCACACCGTACCATTAGGCTTAGACATTGGTGTGATGCTAAGATGCTTGAAATCAAACCCTACCTTCTCAGATATAGGATCAGCATTAAGATCATCTAGCTTAGAAGAGATCTACAACAATCAAGCTTGACCAAATCAAACAAACCACAAGATCAACCCAGCCTAACCCATCCTCAAGATCCTAAGCAAACTACTCAAAAGAACACATGGTGAACAAAGTCAAAAACCCAGAAAATAATGAAACTTGCATCACTAGAAAGATAAAACAGAGATCTACAAAATTGAAAAAGAAATGAAACTCGAATTCTCAATATTGAAAAGTTATGAAACCAACAATATTGAAGAATTTAGTCTTTTTCAAGTACAAGATCTAAGAAATATAAAAATGCAAAAAGAATAATTCCCAAAAGGGTAAAATACTAGGTTTAGAGAATATCTAAAAAGCTGCCTACTTTTGTGGCCGCAGGTACAAGGCTTTATATAGGAGGGGAGTGGAAGCCCTAAAAATACTAAAAGACAAAATAGTCAACGGCTCGGTCAACTCGACCTGTGCTCGGTCGAGTGGCAGGTCGAGCTGGCTTCTCTCGTGCATTCTCCACTCGGTCGAGTCCTCCTCAGCACACGGTCGAGTGTCTGGTCGAGTGTGCGGTCGAGTTGGACTCCAGACCTTGTTATTTCTGCCTTAACTCTCTTGCTTTCCCTTCATGATTGCTTCACTTCTTCCTCAGCATTGCTTCCATGCTCCTTAAGCTCCAAAATCACCTGTTTATGCATGAAAAGATGCAAATGCAATGCAACCAAACTCTAATGCATGATTAGTTCTAAAGCTACACAATAATGGTGAAAATGGATAGTAAAAGATGCAAAAGATGTGAATATACTAAGGGAAAACCGGGTAAAATATATGAACATCACTCTTCTAGGCTAGATGTTCTTAATGCTGATCCTACAACTGAGAGGGTAGGATTTGATCTCAAGCATCTTAGCATCATACCAATGTTTAAGGAGCATAGATAAGGCTAGATCTAGAGTTTACCATTAGGCTTGCTAAGAGATTAGAGGTCTTGTTTAGTATTTGACATATTTCTTAATGCATGCTTGTGTAGATTTTTTGCTGTGTGAGAACAAGTCTATAGATGCATGAGTTTGATTGTTTCTTGCCATGAGAGTGGATTAAACATGTCTTAGAAAATATTGTCTAGAGATTAGCTCAAGTTGTTTGAGATTTTTTGACCAAGTTAGATGACCTCAGTCATTAGTCCAGTCCATGAATCCCTCCTCAAGGCCTTCCTTGTTTATTGATTTCTTAGTCTTAATTATGCTTCTTGCTTGTTGTTTGATTTGCTTTCATATTGCTCTGTTTTTCTTGTGTTGCTCTGTTTTCTCGCGTTTTTCCAGCTCGACCCTGCACTTGATCTACACTCAATCGAGTGCTTGCTCGAGTTTATCCCCAGAACTTTTGTTTATGATTTGTAGTTGTCCTGTCTTACTTCCTGTTTCATTCTAGTTGCATTTATGTTGCATTCACTTAGTGTCTTGTTCAATACTTGCATTAATATTGTTTCTAGTTCATAATTGTCATAATCATTCTGTTCCATTTACATTTAGCATATAGTTCTAGTAGCTTTACATTCTGCACTTTACATTTTATCATAGGATTGTTAGTGACAAACATCATTTACATTTGGCTTGACTTAGACATATATGCACATCCTGATTGCTTACAAACTCTCATACTGGATTAACACCTCTTGTACTACAATTGCATAAGGAGAATTGAAACACCCTACCATTCATTCAGTCATATCTCATCATTCCATCACACCATCATTCATCCACCCAAAATATATGTGTTTCACGTATATTGAACTATTCTTTGTGTAGCTGAACATTTTTTTTCTTGTAAATTCAGCATTTGAACTGATGTAACTGCTTTATTGAAGGTTGAGGCAAATGTATATTTATAGTTATGTTATTATTATTTTTTTGTTATTTAAACATCCATCTAAACGATTAATTTCTGGTACTTTTGTTATCGAAATGTTATTTTTCTCTTCTCAAATTATTTACTAACCTTAACAAATGTCATTGGCTATTCTTACACTCATCGTAACAATAGAAAGCAAATATTTTTTGTAGACACAATGATACCCTCCCTCGTTAGCAGCGACAATGTTAAGAAAGCGGAAAATATTTAGGTATCTAAACGATTGGTATTATAGACCGCTTCGATTTTACTATATTCGGTATTGTTAAACTTAAAACAGATGATTATAGGATTTGGCGGATTATACGGTTAGAAACTTAGACGGACTAGGTGGTCAGTGGGCAGGCTTCGATCGTTGGACGGGATCCACAAGTTTAAATGTGTCTAATAATTTTTTTAAGTTTTTTTCATTTGTTATCAATTGTAAAACTGTTTAGACCCATCTAAAATGGATAGGCACCTACTAAATACTACTCGCTCGTTATCATCATTGATTTGCTGAGGTTTTCTTTTTGTATAAAAAGATTGATTTGTTATCAACTTTTATCAATTAATGTTGACAAATTGTAAATTTTAAGAATAATTAATTAAGAATTTTAGAATTTAATAAATTACTATTAGTTAATAGTTATGAAAATTTTGTTAGTGTAAATAAATAATGTACTTATAACTAAACATTATTTAAAAAAAAAATTGTATGAAAATTTTATACGATCAATCTTTTTGATACAAAGGAAAGAAAGAAGGAAGGAGTAAATCTTTTTGTAAAGACTTTTTATTCATCATTTCAAGATAAAAACCGATTAATAATTACAAATCTAGACATAAATTAATCAAGTCCCAGATTTCACCTACTTACTATTTTCGAACTCTAATTATAACTGTTTGGAAATGGTAAATTTAACCTATAAATTTTATGGAAGAAAAAAGACTAAACGTTTTTTAATTGAGAGCCTAACTTTCTCGTGGCTATCCACTTACAAAGACAAAGCACTCTTGCACGTTGAGGTTCATTACGAAATATGAAAAGACTACTAAAATTACACTTTTGTTCGATATATGATCATCATCACAGGATCAAAATTTTGTTTGGACCACCACGATATAATAGATAAAAGTAATTTTTAGTTAGGACAATCAGATCCCGAGGCATATAAGTAATAATATGGCAAGATATGTAGATGCTAAGTTATCATCATCACATAGCACATGTGAATTCCCTTGCAATGGCATTGCAATATGTACACAATCATAGGAATAAGTAAAGTGTTTGAAAAAGTTAAGTGGAAAATTTTGACCAATATGGCTACTATAATTTGTCTCTCGGTCGAGAAAATATAACTGACATAAATAAGAGGGAAATTTTACTCAAATAGCTTACAAATCGTTAAAATTATTATATTTTAGGTTTTTTTGAATTATGTTTAATGGTGTTTTAATCTCTTGACCACACATTTGTTGATGTATGAAATCGATAATATAAATAATATGAATTTTAGGGCGATAAATCGGAGCTAGTTCTTTTATTAACGTAGAACTGAAGCAAGAGTTTACAGAAATGACAATCAAAGTGTTAAGCGCAGTAAATACTATTTACTAATTGTTCATCTCTTTCTGATTGCCAAAATTCGGATTTCCTGACGTGACAATGACATCAGGTCTATATAGTGGGTCATTGACCTAGGACTCCTTCTTTCTCTTCCGTAAATGATGATTTTTCCCCTGCGATCCGGTGGGCGAAATCCATGATTTCAGGCCCTAAAATCTTGAGAATCTCTTTTTTGGGCCTCTCTAGGTGTTGGGGACAAAGCCCATATCAAACAATGGTCCCCCCCAAGTCCGATGAGCGATGGCTTGCGGGAGCTCGTCGGGTACAATTCCGCGTCTCTCGATCCATCTTGCAGAAGGAACAAAAGATTTTAGGAGCTTTGACACCACCCGGAGGGTTCCAGAATGAATAGTGCGTTGCACAAATTTTTCGAGACATCTGGAGAGGTTTGGGATGAAAGTGCGTTGCGCACGTTTTTCGAGACATCCAGAGAGTTTTGGGATGAATAGTGCGTTACACACGTTTTTCAAGACATCCGGAAAGTTCCAGGATGAATAGTGCGTTGTGCACGTTTTTCGAGACATCCGGAGAATTCTTGAATGAATAGTGCGGTTCACACGTTTTTCGAGGCATCCGTATCGTTCTAGGATGAATAGTGCGTTGCGCACATTTTTTGAGGCATGACGGATTTAAAACAAGAACTTTACGTGTTGTGCATGTTTCCTGAGGCACGAGAAGTTGAGGTAGCTTCAGAACTAGGGTTTTTCTTTTTACCTCGGTCAACGCGCTGGTCCCCCCATATATATACCCGGTCAATGCGCTGGTCACATCGCACCGAGCCTGACATAAAGTTTCTCGGGTATTAAGACAATGCGCGGTATGATACGAGAGACGGGATGGTGAACGGTTCAGTATGCGATTTGGGATGGTGCATCGCGTGGAACAATGCGTGAGGTAAAGTAGGGCAGTGCACGGTGCGATGTGCGAGACTTGATGGCGCGCGGTTGACACAAACTGGCGAGATGGTTGAGATATCACGGCTCATATATCGTGTTGTCGACTCTGGTGCACATTCGATCGGTGCGTCCGTCAATGTCACAATGTGTGTTTGACGAGTTACTGCAAGATACGAAGACGAGCTAGGTTTGGGTGATGGCACGTTGTCGGGTTGGTTCGGGATTTGGCGAGCTCGAGATTCTAGCGTGCCCATGTCTGTGGCAAGATCATCATTTTGAGATATATTGGCGAGGTGGAACGCATGTCTTGATAAAACGGAGCTAAGTGGTTTTGACTCTGGTTGCATTTACGAGGCGGCTTGCGGATCCTAGTTCTGGGGCGTGCTCGATGTAGTTGAGCGTCGGGCGTAGATGTTGTATGCGTTGGTGTTGGATTGTATGCGGCTGAATTTGGTTCGATAGGCGTGGTTATGCGTGGTGAAGTGCGTTAGTTCAGCATTCGGGATGGCGTGCAGTATGCAGATAATCTTGGTATGATCGATCTGTCTTGAATACTATGGCGTTTTTGATGTGGTTTGTCGCTCCAATACTGACCGGTTGTTTGGTTGGTTTTGCAAGGTCTCACGCCATGGTTTCAGGAGATGACGTCTTTGGCGATGTTCCAGAGGAGCACGGAGACGATCAATATCGTGCGCTAGAGAGAGGTTTTGACAAAACTGGTGCGGACTGTCCTTCCTGGTGGAATCCAACGGAGGGAGGTGGATTTAACTGAGGAGGATGTCCGAAACCTCGAAGATATGTTTCCTATGGACAACCAGAACCTCAATCTGATTCCCCATCCTCCAAGTCAGCGCCGCGGGAAGGTTCTCGCGTACGAAGAACGTACTGGCTCGAAGCGTGCCCCTAGGTCCCTGGTTGCAAGCTTAGCTGTAGTCGACGGAGTCCCGAGACGTTGCAAAGATCGTGCAAGAGCAGCTAGAACCAAGCCTTGTACGGGCGATGATGTTCATATAATTTACCTTGTTTTCCGTTAGTATTTTCACTTCTTTTGCATCATTTACCATCTAGTTTGGCCCCTTTTGCATAGTTTTAGGAATGTTTATGCATTAGAGTGTAGTTGCATGGCATTTGCATGTTTTCTTGCATAAACAGGTGATTTTGGAGCCTAAGGAGCATGGAAGGATTGTTGAAGAAGAATGGAGCTGAGAAGAGAAGGAAGCAAGAGAGTTAGGCTGAATTATGTTTGAGGTTTGTTTGATTTGGTCAAGCTTGATTGTTGTAGATCTCTTTTAGTCTAGATGTTCTTAATGCTGATCCTATAACTGAGAGGGTAGGATTTGATCTCAAGCATCTTAGCATCATACCAATGTTTAAGGAGCATAGATAAGGCTAGATCTAGAGTTTACCATTAGGCTTGCTAAGAGATTAGAGGTCTTGTTTGGTATTTGACATATTGCTTAATGCCTGCTTGTGTAGATTCTTTACTGTGTGAGAACAAGTCTAGAGATGCATGAGTTTGATTGTTTCTTGCCATGAGAGTGGATTAAAGATGTCTTAGAAAATATTGTCTAGAGATTAGTTCAAGTTGTTTGAGATTTTTTGACCAAGTTAGATGACCTCAGTCATTAGTCCAGCCCATGCATCCTTCCTCAAGGCCTTCCTTGTTTATTGATTTCTTAGTCTTAATTCTGCTGCTTGCTTGTTGTTTGATTTGCTTTCATATTGCTCTATTTTTCTTGTGTTTCTCTATTTTCTTGCGTTTGTCCAGCTCGACCCTGCACTCAATCTACACTCGATTGAGTGCTTGCTCGAGTTCATCCCCAGAACTTTTGTTTATGATTTGTAGTTGTCATGTCTTACTTCCTGTTTAAATTCTTTTTGCATTTCTGTTGCATTCACTTAGTGTCCTGTTCAATACTTGCATTAGTATAGTTTCTATTTCTGTTCTAGCTTCATAACTGTCATAATCATTCTGTTCCATTTACATTTAACATCTAGTTCTAGTAGCTTTACATTTTGCACTTTACATTTCATCATAGGATTGTTAGTGACAAACATCCTTTACATCTGGCTTGACTTAGACCTTTATGCACATCTTGATTGCTCATAAACTCTCAGATTGGATTGACACCTCTTGTACTACAATTGCATAAGGGGAATTGAAACACCCTGCAAACCATTCATTCATATCTCATCATTCCATCCATTTAATCACCATACCACCAAATAGATGTGTTTCAATTTGGCGCCGTTGCCCATTTGAGTGTGTTTTTGTGACAATTAGGATCAATAAAAGTCTAAGATTAAGTTCGTTTATTCACTTGTTCACTACTGATCTTGTTTCTTCTACTGCTTGTTTGTGATTGAGTTTCAGGTACCAGCTCGACCAGCAACTCGACCACCACTCGACCGAGTGTGTGCTCGAGCACCTGATCATGTCAGAAGGCGGATACAAGTAGACATCAGGTCCCAGTCGACTCGACCACCCACTCGAGCCTGTGCTCGATCGAGTGCCTGTCTGAGTCTGTACTCGCACCTGTTGATGCAAACAAGGTCCAAGGGTCATCACAATCTTCAGAGACTCCTTGATCACATCAACCGACCACCAAGGGACCTGAGACAGCAGAAAACAAGTATTTATCAGGAACAAGAACAACAAGTGATAATGGAGCAACAAGATCAACAAGCTCCAAAAGCAAGAAACATTGGTGCTGGATATGCACCAAACACACATAACCAGAGAGCTGGTATTGTGCCTCCTACTGTTGCCAACAACAACTTTGAGATCAAAAGTGGATTGATTTCCATGATTCAAGCTAACAAGTTCCATGTGTTGCCAATGGAAGATCCCCTAGACCACCTTGATGAATTTGATAGAATATGTGGTCTCACCGAGATCAATGGTGTCAGTGAGGATGGATTCAAGTTAAGGCTATTCCCCTTCTCACTTGGAGACAAGGCTCACCTTTTGGAGAAGACTCTTCCTACTAGAGCAATAACCACATGGGATGCTTGCAAGAAGGCTTTCTTGGCCAAGTTCTTTTCCAATGTTAGAACTGCTAGATTGAGAAATGAAATTTCTGGGTTTGATCAAAGGAATAATGAGAGTTTTTGTGAAACTTGGGAGAGGTTTAAAGGATTCCAGACTCAGTGTCCTCACCATGGCTTCAGCAATGAGTCCCTCCTAAGTACTTTGTATAGAGGAGTGCTTCCCAAGATCAAAATTCTTCTTGAGAAAGCCTCAAATGGAAACTTCCTCAACAAGAATGTTAAAGAAGGCTGGGAGTTGGTTGAAAATCTTGCTCAGTCAGATGGAAACTACAATGAGGACTATGACAGAACAGTAAGGTCCACTTCCATTGATCAAGAGGAGAAGTACAAGAAGGACTTGAAGATGGTCAATGAGAAGCTTGACATGATCCTCCTTAGCCAACAAAAGTCTATTCACTTCATTGGTGAGGAAGAGGTTCCAGTTCAAGAGAGGGAGAGAGAATTTGCTGAGCTCTGTTATATGCAAAACCAGGGTGGATTCAAAGGCTACAACCAAGGAGGAGGGTTCAAAAACAACAACCTCTCCTATAGAAGCACCAATGTAGCCAATCCACAAGATCAAATCTATCCACCTCAACAGCCTCAACAACAAAACAACTATGCAGCCGAGCAACAACAACAACAAGTGTCCCCCCCCCCAGGGTTTCAGACTAACCAAGGCCAGGAACAAGACTTAAGAGGCATGATGCAAAAATTGTTGTTTGGGCAAGCCAATGGAAAGATTGAGGAGGCCAAGCAGTTTGCTGAGTTGAACCAGCGGTTAAAATCACAGTATAATGACCTCAACATGAAGTTTGAGGGCCTGAACTCTAGAGTGAAGTACATGGAGAGTGATGTTCATATATTTTACCCTGTTTTCCCTTAGTATATTCACATCTTTTGCATCTTTTGCTATCCTTTTTCACCATTATTACATAGCTTTAGGACTAATCATGCATTAGAGTTTAGTTGCATTGCATTTGCATCTTTTCATGCATAAACAGGTGATTTTGGAGCTTAAGGAGCATGGAAGCAATGCTGAGGAAGAAGTGAAGCAATCATGAAGGGAAAGCAAGAGAGTTAAGGCTGAAATAACAAGGTCCGGAGTCCAACTCGACCGCACACTCGACCAGACACTCGACCGTGTGCTGAGGAGGACTCGACCGAGCACAGGTCGAGTTGACCGAGCCGTTGACTATTTTGTCTTTTAGTATTTTTAGGGCTTCCACTCTTCTCCTATATAAAGCCTTGTACCTGCAGCCACAAAAGTGTGCAGCTTTTTAGATATTCTCTAAACCTAGTATTTTATCCTTTTGGGAATTATTCTTTTTGCATTTTTATATTTCTTAGATCTTGTACTTGAAAAAGACTAAATTCTTCAATATTGTTGGTTTCATAACTTTCTTAATATTGAGAATTCGAGTTTCATTTCTTTTTCAATATTGAAGATCTCTGTTTTTCTAGTGATGCAAGTTTCATTATTTTCTTGGTTTTTGACTTTGTTCATCATGTGTTCTTGTGAGTAGTTTGCTTAGGATCTTGAGGATGGGATAGGTTGGGTTGATCTTGTGGTTTATTTTATTTGGTTAAGCTTGATTGTTGTAGATCTCTTCTAGGCTAGATGTTCTTAATGCTGATCCTATATCTAAGAAGGTAGGGTTTGATTTCAAGCATCTTAGCATCACAGCAATGTCTAAGGAGCATCGATAAGGCTAGATCTAGAGCTTACCATTAGGATTGCTAAGAGATTAGAGGTCTTGTTTGGTTTGAGATGTATTGCTTAATGTCTGCTTGTGTAGATTCTTTACTATGTGAGAGCAAGTTTAGAAATGCATAGGTTTGATTGTTTCTTGCCATGAGAGTGGTTAAACATGTCTTAGAATAGTATGTCTAGAGATTTGCTCAAAGTTTGTTTGAGGTTTGTTGACCAAGTTAAACAACCACAATGATTAGTTCAGCCCATGAATCCCTCCTCAGGACCTTCTTTGTTTATTGATATCTTAGTCTTAATCCTGTTGCTTGATTGTTGTTTGATTCGTTTTTGCAATGCTCTGTTTTTATTGTGTTGCTCTGTTTTCACGTTTAGTCTAGCTCGACCCTGTACTCGACCTACACTCGGTCGAGTGCTTGCTCGAGTTCTTCCCCAGACCTTGTGTTTATGATTTTTGATTGTCCAGTTTCATTTCTGCTGCATTCATTTAGTTTTCTGTTCATTGCTTGTCTTGCATAGGTTTATTTCTTGCATTATAGTAGTTTCTATTTCTGTTTTGCTTCATTACTGTTACAATCATTCTGTTCATTTACATTCAGCATCTAGTTATTGTAGTTTTATTTTCTGCACTTTGCATTTTAATCATAGGATTGTTAGTGACAAACATCCTTTACATCTGGCTTAAATTAGATCTTTATGCACATATTGATTGTTCACAAACACTCAGATTGGATTGAAACCTCTTATACTGCAACTGCATAAGGGGAATTGGAACACCTTACCATCAATCCATTCATTGCATACATTCATCATCATTCACATCCACCACCTTCAAAACCTTGTTTCAGAGAGCAACATTGCTTCTACTTCAGCTCCCAAACCTACTCAACTCCCTGGAAAAGTTGTTCAAAACCCAAGGGAGTTCATTGCAAAAGCCATTCATATCCTTGATGAAGAAGTCACTGAGGACAGTGACGTTCAAGATGGGGAGAATTGGTCATTTCTTGAAGTTTAGAGTTAAGTTTGTGCAAAGCAGACTGGATCCGCTAGTGCACTCGACCAGGTGCTCG
Organism: Camelina laxa; assembly: GCA_024034495.1. NCBI lineage: Eukaryota > Viridiplantae > Streptophyta > Magnoliopsida > Brassicales > Brassicaceae > Camelina > Camelina laxa. The sequence goes on along the minus strand of CM043882.1, from coordinate 20,845,098 downwards.
AGCAAGCACTCGACCGAGTGCCTGATCGAGTTGTCGATCGAGCTGAAGAATCATAATCTGTGAAGCTTGCTAAGTACATTCCTCCTGCTTACAAACCGCCTCTACCATTCCCAGGACGTTTCAAAGTACAGAAGCTTAAGGAATTAAGGGAGATCATTGACAAAAAAGAAATGTTGGCTAAGCAACAAGAGGAAGTGAAAGCTTTGAAGGAAGAGGCTGTGATTGAGAAACAAGAGGAAGTGATGGCCATACAAGAGATCATCATTGCTTACCAAGAAGAAGAGAGAAGACCTGCCTTGGAACAGTCAAAGCAAAAGGCTCAACCTCAAGATGAGAAGGATCTTGAAGACCTTGGAGGAGTTATCATCCCAATTAAGCTTAAGGGTCCAGGTCCATTTTATCTGCCTTGCACACTCAGCTATCTTCACTACAACCAGTGCTTATGTGACTTGGGAGCATCTATCAGTGTTATGCCTTACTCTATAGTACAAAAGCTTGGGCACACTGAATTCAAGTCCACCAACCTTCATATATGTCTAGCTGATGGAACAAACAAAGGCATAGTTGGTAAGTTGGAAAACATTCCAGTCAAGATAGGAAGAGCAAGGGTTCACACTGATTTTGTGGTCCTAGAGATGGATAAGGAGCCTGAAGATCCTATCATTCTAGGGAGGCCATTCCTGGGCACTGTTGGAGCTGTTATAGATGTTAAGGATGGTCTTGTTACCTTGAACATTGGTGAGGATATAACCATGAAGTTCAACATCTATAACCCAACCAACCTCCGTACCATTGATAATCAACCTTTTACTATCAAGGACAAAGGTAGTGATGAAGGCTTAAGTGGTGAAGCAACTCCAAAGGCTAAGCTCTCTCTTCAAGAGGATTCAGTGGAAAAGCTTAAGAGTTCAGTTCAAGAGTTGACTGGTATGGTTAAGGATCTCCAAGTCAAGCTAAACAAGAGGTCTTTGAGGAAGGCAAGACCAAAGCTCAAAATCAAGAAGAAATATGGTTTGTGTGTTAAGGGTGAAGTGATCAAGAGTCAACTTCACAGTGATCAAGAGGGGCCAGGGAGGATTTCATCACCTCCTTGGTATCAAAACCAAGCCTGAAAAGGCAACCAAAGTCAAGCTTAGTGACTCTAAACAAGCTCACTAGGGAGGAAGTCCGTAAGGTATCCTTTGTAAATATGCTTTATTTTTTTAGTAGTTTTGATGTGTTTTCTTTTATGTTTGTGTTTGGTAGGCCTTTTAATGAAAGTGTAGATGGGTATGGAGAGATTTGGACTTGGGGAAGTAGATTCGCAAGCCCACTCGACCAGTCCACGAGAGGTACTCGACCGAGTTGGAAAAGAACTAAGGCCCATTAGATTCTCATTTCTCTAGAATGATCGAGTGGAGAGAAGAAAAGGAAGAAAAATTTGAATTTTCAAACTTTGGTCAATGGAGCTCGACCACGTGCTGGTCGAGTGTGGGGTCGAGTGGTAGCAAAAAGAAGGTCAAAGATTCCCATTTCAAATTTGAGTGGTATGGACGCTCCATCCTTGTCTCCTTGTCCCCTTAGCTTCTTTAAATAGAGCTTGATTCGACCATATACCTCTCACACTCTCTCATTTGCTCAAAACAACTAAAATCAAGTTTCAAGCTTAGCTCTTTCAAGTTTTTGGGTCACTAACCTATTAACCTTAAGCTTTGAGTCTATCCCTTCCGTTCTGTTCGAAAGGATACTAGGAAGTCTCAACAAGCATCTGCAAGCTCCATGGAACGTCGTGATGCTCACCTTGAATCAAGAGGAGAAGTTGGAAGAACCACTCGACGCCCCACTCGAGCAACCACTCGACCGAGTGGTGGTCCGAGTAGCCGATCGAGGTAGATGCCGAGTTCAAGAAACCGGTCAGTTGAGGAAGATCCTGAGAGAACCGAAAGTGAAGAAGAAAGGGAGCCAACTCTTATGGAGTTCATGAGGAAAAACAAGGCCAAAGGGAAGAGGCCAGCAGTTGAGGTTGCACAAGAGGAGGTTGAAAGTGAGAGTGAGGAAGAAGATGAAGAAGAAGAGGGAGAGGATGATGGAGAAGCAGAATCTTGTGGTTTGACAAAGAGGCAACTTTATGAAGCCTTCATGAGGATGGAGTTCCTGGGGACCAGATATCCACACAAGGAAACAATAGAGAAGCTAGCCATTGAGGAAGATGTGGAGTTTCGTTTTGAGAAGAGCAACCTTACCAAGTTCATGGGCCTTTGCATGGAGAGTTACAAGGAAGAAAGTTGTGAGTTTCTAGCCACAGTCAAGCTGCACACATATGCAAGGAAGGATGATGAGTTTGGAGCTGGTCACATTGCCTTCACAATCAAGGGGAAGAAGTATGAGCTTCCAATGAAGAAGATAGCAAATGTGTTTGGTTTTGAAGTTGGGAGTAGTAGGAGCTTGATGATACCAAGAGAAGAGCTCTATTCCATTTGGGAAACCATTGGAGACAACATCACTTATTCATCCTCCAAGACCAAAAGTTCAAAGATAAGAAGCCCAGTCCTAAGGTACTATCACAAGGCCTTAGCAAACACCTTCTTTGCTAGGAAGGAAACTGGAAATCTCAATGAGGGTGAGCTTAAGATGATTGACATGGCTCTCAATGGAATCATCCTCAAGGCAAATGATGGAACCATCATTCTTGGGACCACTGTGGAGACTGACCTAGCAATGATGCTCATTGACCACATGATATATTTGAGAAGTTGGGTGGGCAAATTGGAGAACAAAGGTTCAAGAGGAGCACTAACCATTGGACGCATCATCACTCCAATTCTACAAGCTGCCAAGGTCCCACTTAGAGGAGAAAGGGTCTCACCAAGATGGATTGACTCAAGCTACCTCACCTCTACTCTTATATTAGCCAAGGAGATGCATCAAGGAAATCACATTTTCAACTTTGAGCTTCCAATAGTTGGGAAAAAAACAGTTGATCTTGCCTAACCAAGAGCTCACCACCATTCAAGAAGGAGCCAACATTGACTTTTGGCCAGCTGATTATTTGATGGGGTAGTTTAACCTAGAGTTTATGAAGCTGGAGATGTGGAAATGGCTGATGGGGAGGAGCAGTTTTACTTTGATGATTATGAGCCCAACCCAAGGGATAGCAGAGGAGTGAGAGAGACTAGCAAGAGGCTAACTCTTTTGCAAAAGTGGAATAAGTGGCATGGGAAGAAGTTTGATAAGCTAAAGAAGAAGGTGACTAATATGGCTAAGTCTATCAAAGGCTTAAAGAAGGAGATTGCTGAGCTGAAGAGTGGAAACTCATCTCCAAGCCATTCAAGCCCTTTGAGGAGGAGTAGCTCAACCAGAGCACTTTCAAGAGTTGTAAACCCTGTGGAACCAGCTAGAGCCTCAGTGTACGAGCAAAATCAGAGGAAGAGGAGTTCAAGTAGCCGAGAACAACAATTTTCAAGGCACTCGACCGGGTCACTCGAGCACCCACTCGACCGAGCACCCCAGATGCACTCGGCCGAGTTCCGACCCAGATCACCTTATGGCTTCCCACCTCCAGCTGCTTATCCAGGATATCCAGGTTACCCTTCCATCCCACACCAACACTTCATGGATCCAGCACTCTACCAGCAGTTCTACCAGCAGCAAAGACAGAATTTTGACATCCGCAGTCTAGCTTGACCCCCCCACTCGAGCACGTACTCGACCGAGTCACGGTCGATCGCCATCGTCTAGCTGCCCCAATCTCCATCTCTAAGTCACCAAGCAGCCCCCAACTACACTTTTGACAGCATGCAAGAGGATGTGGACAGTTTCTTCCACAATCCTTGAGGTACCACTATCACCTTTCCTTGTAAAGATCATTGCATTTCATATTGTGTTTTGTTTTTAGTCTTAAATCCTCTTACAAATTTCTCTTACACAGTGGACTGTGTAATTTATGTTTGCGGGAGAGTTTGAGATAGTATTTGATGTTGTGTTTTGTTTTCTTATTTTACATTTAATCATGTTAGTATTGCATATCATTTAAGGCATTAAAAAAAAAAAATTTGAAATTTTTTGCAAAAATCTTTATAAAAAAAAGAGTGTTTATGTAGTTTGCATTGCATATTAGGATCTTGTTTAGCATGTTTCATATTTTTGCATTAGGGATCTATGATGAGTTGAGCCTTGTTAGCTTGCTAGATTCACTAAACTAGGATCAATGCTCAAGTTAATAGTACTTTGATACTAGTTGCGTAGCTAGAAGCATAAGATTGAACCATGTCTTGAATTCCTGCATTGTATTTGGTCTAAATTGAAGCATGTTGTGATTTGATGCCATTTCCTATTTATAAGAACCCAATATTGACTTTTAATTAACATCTTGTGCATTGCTTTAAACTCATGGATACCATATACATATTTGGATCATCTTTTTCCTTTTTACCACTCTTGTTGATCCAAGTAGCTGATTTCCTCATTAATAATCAGTTTCCCCACCCTTAACAAACCCTTCTTTCAAGCCATGTTAATTCTTGTGTGTGTGAGGCCTTTTTGGGGTTGAGCTTGGTAGAAAGTGTTAGGTTTGAGCTGACAAGAGTAAAGCCTTGTGTAGTTCTAGTTTGCAATTTTCAAACTAGATAGGACTAGGTGGTCTAATTGTTGGGTTTGGGACTTGGTTGTTTTAAAAAAGAAAAAGAAAAGAAAAGAGGAAAAAGAGAAAGAAAAAGGGTAGAGTCTTTAAGAGGAGAATGTGTTTAAGCAAAGCCTAGTGAAAGGATGGGAAGTTAAAAGATTGTTAAAGATGGTTCTAGTTAAAGAAAAGAAAAGAAAGAAAAGAAAAGTCTAGCAAAATGCTTGTATGTCTTAAGAATAAGACGAAAAGAGAACCATAGCAAATAAGAAAGAATCTCCCATCCCACTAGAAAGTTCAAATAAGAAACCACTCCTAAGACTTGAAAACCAAAAGAGAAAAGGGTGAAAGAGAAAAGAAGAAGTTAAAGGGTAGCACTAGGATCATTTGGGTTTAGATTGATAGGATAAACACTTTGGTGTCTTTGGGTAGACAAGGTTTTGTTCTTGTATGTGTCTACTTGTTCTTACCTTTAGCATTCTTCTAAAGCTCATTCCATTTTTAGGAGAGAACCTTGATATTGATAAGCCCCACTCTAAAAAGAGACCATCATTGTCTCAAAAACCTTTATCTCCAAGCCAAATGAGTTTAAGCATTGCATAAGATTGATTCATGTTCTTGATTAATGAATGTTTAAGGAAATGGTTTATTTGAATGCATGTGGATATCTAAGGCTCAAATTAGTAAAGGTTGTGATAGGCTTGTCTAAAATCTTTAAGTACAGCTCATTCAACTTGCATCATAGACATTGATTCTAGCTGGTCTATTAGCAAGCTTTAGGAGCTAAGATCCCACTTTCAAACCTCACCTACCTTCTTATGTTTGTTTATTTGCTTGAGGGCAAGCAAAGACTAAGTTTGGGGGTGTTGATGTTCATATAATTTACCTTGTTTTCTCTTAGTATTTTCACTTGTTTTGCATCATTTACCATCTAGTTTGGCCCCTTTTGCATAGTTTTAGGAATGTTTATGCATTAGAGTGTAGTTGAATGGCATTTGCATGTTTTCTTGCATAAACAGGTGATTTTGGAGCCTAAGGAGCATGGAAGGATTGCTGAAGAAGAATGGAGCTGAGAAGAGAAGGAAGCAAGAGAGTTAAGGCTGAAGAACAGAGGTCCGGAGTCCCACTCGACTGCCCACTCGACCAGACACTCGACCGTCTGCGGAGAGGGACTCGACCGAGTGGAAGGAGCAGAAGGAAAGCATACTCGACCGGTCACTCGACCGAGCACCAGGTCGAGTTGGTCGAGCCGCCTAGCTATTTTGTCTTTTAGCATTTTTAGGGCTTCCACTACTTTTCCTATAAAAGGACCTTGTACCCTTCAGCCACCAAGAGTCCAACTTTTTAGATATTCTCAAACCTAGTTTATACCATTTAGAGAATTATTCCTTTTGCACTTTTATTTTATTAGATCTTGTACCTTCTTTTGAAGGGATAAACATAAGATTCTTGGATTTTGTTGGTTTCATAACATTCAAGATATTAAGAATTTGTGTTTGATTCCTTCTTCACTATTGTAGATCTTTGCTTTATCTTTCATTTGATGCAAATTTCAGCATTTTCTGGGTTTATGACTTTGATGTTCATTATGTGTTCTTGTGAGTAGTTGCTTAGGATCTTGAGGATGGGTTAGGCTGAATTATGTTTGAGGTTTGTTTGATTTGGTCAAGCTTGATTGTTGTAGATCTCTTCTAGTCTAAATGTTCTTAATGCTGATCATATAACTGAGAGGGTAGGATTTGATCTCAAGCATCTTAGCATCATACCAATGTTTAAGGAGCATAGATAAGGCTAGATCTAGACTTTACCATTAGACTTGCTAAGAGATTAGAGGTCTTGTTTGGTATTTGACATATTGCTTAATGCCTGTTTGTGTAGATTCTTTACTGTGTGAGAACAAGTCTAGAGATGCATGAGTTTGATTGTCTCTTGCCATGAGAGTGAATTAAACATGTCTTAGAAAATATTGTCTAGAGATTAGCTCAAGTTGTTTGAGATTTGTTGACCAAGTTAGATGAACTCAATCATTAGTCCAGCCCATGAATCCCTCCTTAAGGCCTTCTTTGTTTATTGATTTCTTAGTCTTAATCCTGCTGCTTGCTTGTTGTTTGATTTGCTTTCATATTGCTCTGTTTTTCTTGTGTTGCTCTGTTTTCTCGTGTTTGTCCAGCTAGACCCTGCACTCGATGTACACTCGATTGAGTGCTTGCTCGAGTTCATCCCCAGAACTTTGGTTTATGATTTGTAGTTGTCTTGTCTTACTTCCTGTTTCATTTTATTTGCATTTCTGTTGCATTCACTTAGTGTCCTGTTCAATACTTGCATTAATATAGTTTCTATTTCTGTTCTAGCTTCATAACTGTCATAATCATTCTGTTCCATTTACATTTAGCATCTAGTTCTAGTAGCTTTACATTTTGCACTTTACATTTCATTATAGGATTGTTAGTGACAAACATCCTTTACATCTGGCTTGACTTAGACCTTTATGCACATCTTGATTGCCCACAAACTCTCAGATTGGATTGACACCTCTTGTACTAAAATTGCATAAGGGGAATTGAAACACTCTGCCATCCATTCATTCATATCTCATCATTCCATCCATTTCATCACCATACCACCAAATAGATGTGTTTCAGGCGACGAAGAACGCAACTCCCATGATGTAGGAAGGACCCTAAGTGATAGCCATTCCATAGCTTGCGTATTCGACCTCTACCAAATGCCCCACAACTTGCAGTTTGCGTTGCCGAGTATCGACAAACGTCCGTGGGACTGTCCTACGGGTCACCTCTGCGTCTATGAGGACTTTTTTACCGAATGCGGCTTGTGGTTTCCGATTCCAGAGTTCCTGACGCGTTACTGCATGCGTAGGATGATTGCATTCTCGCAGTTGTCGATCTCCGCCATCCGGAACGCGGTGGGAATTACAATAATCGGTGCCATGAAGGGCATCATGATCGACTTGGAGCTCTTCGAGCTTGTTACGAACTTTATGCGTGACAATACGGGGCTTTGAAGTGCTCGTTGTAAGCCAGGCCTTACGATCACGTCCGACTAGAAGAGTAACATCCACGGTTGGCGGAGATGGTTTTTCTTTGTGGAAATAAACGAGATTTTGGTTGAAGATCCCGCCACGACTTGTCTTCCTGTTTGGAACTTGACTCCCAGTAGTGGTTAATGGTGAAATGACCCGACCTTATTTTTTTAATAAATAATAATAATAATAATAATAATAATAATAATAATAATAATAATAATAATAATAATAATAATAATAATAATAATAATAATAAAAATAATAATAATAATAAATAATCTAGAGCTAGTGGTCCCATACCCACCAGCCACCTAACCACAATCACAATCAACAGCGGAAATAACAAATAACAATATCCAATAATAAACCAATAAATATCCAATAATAATGCAATAATTATAACATATACAATCTCCAAAATTCAACTAACAGGAAACATATAACCAGCGACCTAGCAATGTTTTAATGACCCAACTCTAGCAACCTAGCAATGCTTGACAACATCCAATCGAGTCCGTAGAACATCCTCCTCTTCATTGCCTAGATTCCACGATCACACTTTGCCTTTACCTACACCACAAACACAAATTGAGATGCATGAGTATTTTATAAACACTCAGTGAGGAAATCCTCCCATCTACTGGGCTATACACACAAGCAACAGTAATTCAAAAGTTCCAAACAATCAACAAACAAAGCAAACAAACCAGGAAGCAAAATATAGTCTCGCTGGAAGGGAGGTGTCGACCGACACTGGCTCTTGGTGTTGAACGACACTACCCCACAGTGTCAACCGATGCTCAGTTGCTGGTGTCGAACGAAACCCACCTGGTGTCGATCGACACTGCCTCTACAATTACGTTCTGCTCAAAGCTGTGAGTCGAATCTCGCTGCCTAACGCCTCTAATCGTCCAATACTCAAAACCCAAGCCATATACATCCATAGGAAAATGTAGCAATCAATCCCAGCAAGAAAACACACATTCCTAGCCTTGAATCCTCACTCCCACAGCTAGATCTCGCCCACAAAGCCTTGAAATCCCACAATCTCTTTCTAGAACCTCAAGAACAAATTTCTCTCTTTGTTTTCTCTAAAAACAGCGAGACAACAACCAAAAACACCACCAATGGTGTCGATCGACACCCATCCCCAAAATCAACATTTTGGTTCGCGGATGTTACAATTCTCCCCCACCAACATAGATTCGTCCTCGAATCTCGAACAACCATCAGCCAAGGACTCCCGTGCAACTTGTTTCCCTAAATCATGGAGATCAGACTGCCTTTGATTTCGAAGTTGTTGTTCGGCACGGCGGGAGGGACGATTCCAGCACGCTAGGTATGAGTGTTCGGTGCATTCGGTTGATGTCGTCGAGAACAGGAGAACAGCACTTTGTCGTGGTCTTTGCAACCGGTTGATGTCGTCGAGAACAGGAAGGAGATTCTGATGCCCTCTTGATCTGGTGTGCATTCAAGGTTGCAATCAACAGGTACCTGAGATGCAAAACGAACAAGCAGAAAGTCAAAGCAAGTCAGTACTCAGAATGAGAAGTGTAAAAGAACTTAATCTTGCAAAACTTAAAATCTTAAATGTAGCAAAACGAATCCCAAATGGCAACGGCGCCAAATTGATACTACAATTTTTGTGTCTATCCTAGTAGGTTCAATTAACCTTATGTTGTTGTAGTACTTAAGGTGTCAATCCAAAAGGGATGTTGCTAACAATCAAGATGCCATCAAGAAGTCACAAGTTAAGCCAATTCAAAAAGAGTGTTTTTCTAACAATCCTAGAATGGTCAAAATATAAAATGGAAATGAGTCACAGAAATAGAAATGAAAATGTATAACAAGAAGCAAACAAGAATAAGCAAAACGAAAACGATTCTATGCATGAACAAATGAAACAGTCTCGGGAATGTAATATCAATCAAAAAGATAAAAGTCCTAAGGATGGGAGTAATCGATGTTGGTGGAGTATCCTAGTCTACAGAGTGTCTAACATACCACAAGCAAACTATCCCTAAACAATGAACATCACAACCTAGCTAATCCAATCTCTTGGCAAAAGCTACTCAGACTCAACCACTTCCATACCTAGCTCTCGCTAGAGGAACATGGTCAAGCTGGCATTACAAACAAGTTCATTCATGTCAACAAACATCCTAGACAACTAATCTCTTAGGCTAGGAACGTAAGTCTCTGGCACTAGTTGTTTAGACATTTCATCAAACTCCTTTTGGGTGTGGAAATGTCTCGAACCTAGTCCCAATTGATCAGAGAGAAACTAGTATTTCTAACTCTAGTCCAGAAGGGAATCATACAACCAAAGCTTAAACACTCTACATCCTAAGATCCTCCACCTAATCTATCCCATCCTCAAGAACTAACACACTTCTCAGATCCGAAAATCATCACCAAAGATACAAACTCAGAAAACATTGAAACAAGCATTCTTAGATAGGTAAAAAGGAGATGAACAAGTTTGTAGAATAAATCAAATGCAAAATACTCAATGTATTAAAAGATATCTGGATACAAAGTCTGAGAACGGTTTTGGAGGCTAGGTAAAACCTTCAGAACAAAATGAGATAAAAGATAAGATGTTCTCAGTGAAGACTTAAAAAAATGTATTTATAGTAAAAACATGTAAATCCCTAAAACTTAAAACGGCAAGGTGAAGCGTCGGTTTAGGTATCTCCTGAAGCGTGTAAGACGGATGATGTTCATATATTTTACCCTGTTTTCCCTTAGTATATTCACATCTTTTGCATCTTTTGCTATCCTTTTTCACCATTATTGCATAGCTTTAGGACTAATCATGCATTAGAGTTTAGTTGCATTGCATTTGTATCTTTTTATGCATAAACATTTGATTTTGGAGCTCAAGGAGCATGGAAGCAATGCTGAGGAAGAAGTAAAGCAATCATGAAGGGAAAGCAAGAGAGTTAAGGCTGAAATAACAAGGTCCGGAGTCCAACTCGACCGCACACTCGACCAGACACTCGACCGTGTGCTGAGGAGGACTCGACCGAGTGGAGAATGCACGAGAGAAGCCAGCTCGACCTGCCACTCGACCGAGCACAGGTCGAGTTGACCGAGCAGTTGACTATTTTGTCTTTTAGTATTTTAGGGCTTCCACTCCCCTCCTATATAAAGCCTTGTACCTGCAGCCACAAAAGTATGCAGCTTTTTAGATATTATCTAACCCAATATTTTGCATTTTTATATTTCTTAGATCTTGTACTTGAAAAAGACTAAATTCTTCAATATTGTTGGTTTCATAACTTTCTTAATATTGAGAATTCAAGTTTCATTTCTTTTTCAACATTGAAAATCTCTGTTTTATCTTTCTAGTGATGAAAGTTTCATCATTTTCTGGGTTTTTGACTTTGTTCACCATGTGTTCTTGTGAGTAGTTTGCTTAGGATCTTGAGGATGGGTTAGGCTGGGTTGATCTTGTGGTTTCTTTGATTTGGTTAAGCTTGATTGTTATAGATCTCTTCTAGGCTAGATGTTCTTAATGCTGATCATATATCTGAGAAGGTAGGGTTTGACTTCAAGCATCTTGGCATCACACCAATGTCTAAGGAGGATAGATAAGGCTAGATCTAGAGCTTACCATTAGGCTTGCTAAGAGATTAGAGGTCTTGTTTGGTTTGAGATGTATTGCTTAATGCCTGCTTGTGTAGATTCTTTACTATGTGAGAGCAAGTCTAGAAATGCATAGGTTTGATTGTTTATTGCCATGACAGTGGATTAAACTTGTCTTAGAATAGCATGTCTAGAGATTAGCTCAAAGTTTGTTTGAGGTTTGTTAAACAAGTTAAATAACCACAATGATTAGTTCAGCCCATGAATCCCTCCTCAGGACCTTCTTTGTTTATTGATATCTTAGTCTTAATCCTGTTGCTTGATTGTTGTTTGATTCGTTTTTGCATTGCTCTGTTTTTATTGTGTTGCTCTGTTTTCACGTTTAGTCTAGCTCGACCCTGTACTCGACCTACACTCGGTCGAGTGCTTGCTCGAGTTCTTCCGCAGAGTTTGTGTTTATGATTTGTGATTGTCCTGTTTCATTCCTGTTTCATTTCTGCTGCATTCATTTGGTTTTCTGTTCATTGCTTGTCCTGCATAGGTTTATTTCTTGCATTATAATAGTTCCTATTTCTTATTTAGTTTCATTACTGTTATAATCATTCTGTTCATTTACATTCAGCATCTAGTTCTTGTAGTTTTATTTTCTGCACTTTGCATTTTAATCATAGGATTATTAGTGACAAACATCCTTTTCATCTGGCTTAAATTAGATCTTTATTCACAGCCAAGGCCATTCAAGTTCATGTGGAAGAAGTCACTGAGGACAGTGAAGTCCAAGTTTGGGGGAATGTATCAGTTACTGAAGCCCCAAGTGACGTTTGTGCAAAACAACTGGAGTTCGACATTGCACTCGACCGAGTGCATGCTCGAGTGGTCGACCGAGCTGGAGACTCCGACGCTGTCAAACCTGCTAAGTACATTCCTCCTGCTTACAAGCCTCCACTACCATTCCCAGGGAGTTTCAAAGCACAGAGGATTAAGGAACTAAGGGAGATCATTGAGAAAAAAGAAATGTTGGCTAAGCAACAAGAGGATGAGAGGCTTTTGAAGGAAGAAGCTGTGGTTGAGAAAAAAGAGGAAGTGTTGGCTATACAAGAGGTCATCATTGCTTACCAAGAAGAGGAGAGAGGACCTGCCTTGGAACAGTTTGAACCATATCCTCTCTATAAGGACTTTTTGCTTGACTTGTCAAAGCAAAAGGCTCAAGCTCAAGATGAATAGGATCTTGAAGATCTTGGAGGAGTTATCATCCCAATCAAGCTTAAGGATCCAGGTCCCTTCTATTTACCATGCAAATTCAGTTACCTCCACTACAACCAATGCCTATGTGACCTAGGAGCTTCAATTATTGTCATGCCCTACTCCATTGCACAAAAGCTTGGGAGGACAGATTTCAAACTCACAAACCTCCATGTATGCCTAGCTGATGGGTCAAACAGAGAGGTAGTTGGTAAGTTGGAGAATGTCCCTGTCAAGATAGGAAAGGCAAGGGTTCATACAGATTTTGTGGTTCTGGAGATGGATAAGGAACCTGAAGATCCAATCATTTGTGGGAGACCATTCTTAGCCACTGTTGGAGCAATCATTGATGTCAAGGAAGGTCTTCTGACCTTGAACATTGCTGAGGATATAGTTATGAGGTTCAACATCTTTAACCCAACCAACCTCCTTAACCCAACCAACCTCCCTACAATTGATGATCAGCCTTTTACTATCAAAGATAAAGGTGGTCAAGAAGGCTCGATAAGGCAACTCCAAAGGCTGAGCACTCTTTTCAAGAAGAGTCTGTGGAAAAGCTTAAGAGGTCAGTCCAAGAGTTGACTAGTATGGTTGAGGATCTCAAAGTTAAGCTGAACAAGAGGTCTTGGAGGAAAGCAAGACCAAGGCTCAAAATCAAGAAGAAGTATGGTTTGTGTGTTAAGGGTGAGGTTATCAAGGATCAACTTCACAGTGACCAAGAGGTTCCAGGGAGGATTTCATCACCTTCTTGGTATCTAGACCAAGTCTAAGAAGGAACCCAAAGTCAAGCTTAGTGACTCAAAACAAGCTCACTAGGGAGGAAGTCCCTAAGGTATCCTTTGTAAATATAGTTTATTGTCCTTGTAGTTTTGATGTGTTTTCTTTTATGTTTGTGTTGGACAGGCCTTTTAGTGAGAATGTAGTTGGGTAAGGAGAGATTTGAACTTGGAGAAGGAGACTCGCAAGCCCACTCGACCAGCCCATGAGAGGTACTCGACCAAGTTGGAAAGGAACTAAGGCCCATTTGATCTTCAAATCGCTAGAACGATCGAGTGGAGGGAAGAACAAGAAGAAAATTTTGAGTTTTCAAACTTAGGTCAAGGGAGCTCGACAGTGTACAGTCGAGTGTGGGGTCGAGTGGCAGCAAAACACAGGTCAAAGATTCCCAATTCGAATTTGAATGGTATGGACGCTCCACCCTTGTCTCCTTGTCCCCTTAGCTTCTTTATATAGAGCTTGCACGAGATTATACCTCTCACACTCTCTCATTTGCTTAAAACAACTAAATTCATGTTTTAAAATCTCTCCCAAGTTCATCTTTTGCTCAAGCTTTGTTCTTTCAAGTTTTTGGGTCACTAACCTATTAACTTTGAGCTTTGAGTCTATTCCTTTCAGTTCTTTTTGAAAATGTCTTCAAAGATCACCAGAAAGTCTCAACAAATCGCTGCAAGCTCCATGAACGTCGTGATGCTGGCCTTGAATCAAGAAGAGAAGCTGGAAAATCAACTCGACGCCCAACTCGATCATGCACTCGACCGAGTGGTGGTTCGAGCAGCCGGTCGAGCCAGGTGCCGTGTCCAAGGAGAGAGTCAGTTGAGGAAGATCCTGAGAGGACTGAAAGTGAGGAGGAAAGGGAGCCAACTCTCAATGAGTTCATGAGGAGACACAAGGCCAAAGGGAAGAGGCCAACAGTTGAGGTTGAGCAAGAGGAGAGTGAAAATGAGAGTGAGGAAGAAAGTGAAGAAGAGGAGTTAATGGATGATGGGGAAGCAGAATCTTGTGGGTTGTCAAAGAGGCAGCTTTATGATGCTTTTATGAGAATGGAGTTCTTGGGGACTAGATATCCTCACAAGGAAACCATGGAGAAGCTTGCCATTGATGAAGATGTGGAGTTTCTTTTTGAGAAAAGTAACTTAACCAAGTTCATGGGGCTTTGCATGGAGGGCTACAAGGAGGAAAGTTGTGAGTTTCTAGCCACTGTCAAGCTGCATACATATGCAAGGAAAGATCCTGAGGTTGGAGCTGGTCACATCACCTTCACAATCAAGGGGAAGAGGCATGAGCTTTCAATGAAAAAGATAGTCAATGTGTTTGGTTTTGAAGTTGGGAGCCATAGGAGCTTGATGATACCAAGAGAGGAGCTCTATTCAGTTTGGGAAACCATTGGGGACAACAAACTCTACTCATCCTCCAATTCCAAGAGCTCAAGGATAAGGAGCCCAGTCCTAAGGTACTTCCACAAAGCTCTTGCAAACACCTTCTTTGCAAGGAAGGAAACTGGGAATATCAATGAGGGAGAGCTTAAGATGATTGACATGGCTCTCAATGGGATCATCCTCAAAGCAAGAGATGGAACCATCATCCTTGGGAGCACTGTAGAGACTGATCTTGCAATGGTGCTCATTGACCACATGGTTTACTTGAGAAGTTGGGTAGGGAAGTTGGAGAACAAAGGCTCAAGAGGAGCACTAACCATTGGAGGCATCATTACTCCAATTCTACAAGCTGCCAAAGTTCCACTTAGAGGAGAGAGGGTCTCACCAAGATGGATTGACTCAAGCTACCTCACCTCTACTCTCATCCTAGCTAAGGAGATGCATCAAGGAAATCACATCTTCAACTTTGAGCTTCCAACACTTGGGAAAAAGCAATTGATCTTGCCTAACCAAGAGCTCACCACCATTCAAGAAGGGGCCAACATTGACTTTTGGCCAACTGAAGAGCACTTGTTTGATGGAGTAGTTCAACCTAGAGTTGAGGAAGATGAGAATGCACAAGTGGCTGATGGGGAGGAGCAATTTTACTTTGAGGATTATGAGCCCAACCCAACGGATGGTAGAGGAGTGAGGGAGAATAGCAAGAGGTTGACACTTTTGCAAAAGTGGAACAAGTGGCAAGGGAAGAGGTTTGATAAGCTGAAGAAGAAGGTGACCAACATGGCTAAGTCTATGAAGGGCTTAAAGAAGGATATTGATGAGTTGAAGAGTGGGAATTCTTCACCTACACCATCAAGCCCTTTGGGGAGAAGTAGCTCAACTAGAGCACTTTCAAGAGTTGCGAACCCTGTGGAACCAGCTAGGGCTTCAATGTATGAGCCAAATCAGAGGAAGAGGAGCTCAAGTACCCGATAACAGCAGCTTTCGAGGCACTCGACCGGGTCACTCGAGCGCCCACTCGACCGAGCACCGCCGACGTACTCGACGGAGTTCCAGCCCAGACAACCATATGGCTTCCCACCTCCAGCTTCTTATCCAGGTTACCCTCCCATCCCACCCCAATACTTCATGGATCCAGCACTCTACCAGCAATTCTACCAGCATTTCTCCCAGCAGCAAGGAAGGAATTATGGCATCCGCAGTCCAGCTCGACCCCCCCACTTGGACATGCACTCGACCGAGTCACGGTCGATCGCCATCGTCGAGCTGCCCCAATCTCCATCTCCAAGTCACCAACAAGACCCCAACTACACCTTTGACAGCATGCAAGAGGATGTGGACAATTTCTTCTCCAATCCTTAAGGTACCACTATCACCTTCACTTGTAAATATCATTGCATTTCATATTTGTTTTTTGTTTTTAGTCTTGAATCCTCATTCAAATTTCTTTCACACAGGGGACTGTGTAATTTAAGTTTGGGGGATGGTTTGAGATAGCATTTGACATTGTGTTTTGTAATCTTATTTCAAATTTTTAGCATCCTCATATTAGTATTTGCATAAGCATCTAAGGCATAGAAAAACCATAAAAATTTGAAAAATTTTGAAAAAATCTTTATAAAAAAAAAGAGTGTTCATGTAGTTTGCATTGCATATTAGGATCTTGTTTAGCATGTTTCATGTAGGATTGTATAATATTTGCATTAGGGATCTATGATGAGTACTTCCTTGTTAGCTTGCTTATTCACTAGACTAGGATCAATGCCCAAGTTAATAGTACTTTGATGCTAGTTGAGTGGTTAGAAGCATAAGATTGAACCAAGCCTTGAATTCCTGCATTGTATTTGGTCTATATTGAAGCATGTTGTGATTTGACACCATTTCCTATTTATAAGAACCTAATATTGAATTTTAATTATCAATGTGTGCATTGCTTTAAACTCATGGATACAATATACATATTTGGATCATCTTTCTCCTTTTTACCACTCTTGTTGATCCAAGTAGCTGATTTCCTCATTAAGAATCAGTTTCCCTACCCTTAACCAACCCTTCTTTCAAGCCATGTTTATTCTTGAGTGTGTGAGGCCTATTTTTAGGATTGAGCATGGTAGAAAGTGTTAGGTTTGAACTGACAAGAGTAAAGCCTTGTGTAGTTCTAGTTTGCACTTTTCAAACTAGATAGGACTAGGTGGTTCACTTGTTGGGTTTGGGACTTGGCTGTTATGAAAAAAAAAAAAAAAAAAAAGGAGAAAAGAAATAAAAAGGGTAGAGTATTTAAGAGGAGATTGTGTTTAAGCAAGGTCTAGTGAAAGGATGGGAAGCAAAAATTGTTGAAGATGGTTTTAGTTAAAGAAAAGAAAAGAAAGAAAAGAAAAATCTAGCAAAAAGCTTGTATGTCTTAAGAATAAGAAGAAAAGAGAACCATAGCAAATAAGTAAGAATCCCCCATCCCACTAGAAAGATCAAATAAGAAACCTCTCCTAAGACTTGAAAACCAAAAGAGAAAAGGGTGTAAGAGAAAAGAAGAAGTTAAAGGGTAGCACTAGGATCATTTGGGTTTAGATTGCTAGGATAAACACTTTGGGTGCCTTTGGGTAGACAAGGTTTTATTCTTGTATGTGTCTAGGTGTTCATACCTTTAGCATTCTTCTAAATCTCAATCCATTTTTATGAGAGAACCTTGATATTGATAAGCCCCACTCTAAAAAGAGACCATCATTGTCTCAAAAGCCTTTACCTCCAAGCTAAATGAGTTTAAGCATTGCATAGAATTGATTCATGTTCTTGATAAATGAATGTTAAAGGAAATGGTTGATTTGAATACATGTGGATATCTAAGGCTCAAATCAGTAAAAGTTGTGACATGCTTGTCTAAAGTCTTTAAGTACAGCTCATTCAACTTGCATCATAGTACTAACTTAGATGGTCTATTTGCAAGCTTTAGGAGCTGAGATCCCACTTTCAAACCTCACCTACCTTCTTATGTCTTGCTTATTTGCTTGAGGGCAAGCAAAGACTAAGTTTGGGGGTGTTGATGTTCATATATATTTTACCCTGTTTTCCCTTAGTTTATTCACATCTTTTGCATCTTTTGCTATCCATTTTCACCACTATTGCATAGCTTTAGGACTAATCATGCATTAGAGTTTAGTTGCATTGCATTTGCATCTTTTCATGCATAAACAGGTGATTTTGGAGCTTAAGGAGCATGGAAGCAATGTTGAGGAAGAAGTGAAGCAATCATGAAGGGAAAGCTAGAGAGTTAAGGCTGAAATAACAAGGTCCGGAGTCCAACTCGACCGCACACTTGACCAGACACTCGACCGTGTGATGAGGAGGACTTGACCGAGTGGAGAATGCACGAGAGAAGCCAGCTCGACCTGCCACTCGACCGAGCACAGGTCGAGTTGACCGAGTCGTTGACTATTTTGTCTTTTAGTATTTTTAGGGCTTCCACTCCCCTCCTATATAAAGCCTTGTACCTGAAGCCACAAAAGTATGCAGCTTTTTACCCTTTTGGGAATTATTCTTTTTGCATTTTTATATTTTTTAGATCTTGTACTTGAAAAAGACTAAATTCTTCAATATTGTTGGTTTCATAACTTTCTTAATATTGAGAATTCAAGTTTCATTTCTTTTTCAACATTGAAGATCTCTGTTTTATCTTTCTAGTGATGCAAGTTTCATCATTTTCTGGGTTTTTGACTTTGGTCACCATGTGTTCTTGTGAGTAATTTGCTTAGGATCTTGAGGATGGGTTAGGCTGGGTTGATCTTGTGGTTTGTTTGATTTGGTTAAGCTTGATTGTTGTAGATCTCTTCTAGGCTAGATGTTCTTAATGCTGATCCTATATCTGAGAAGGTAGGGTTTGATTTCAAGCATCTTAGCATCACACCAATGTCTAAGGAGCATTGATAAGGATAAATCTAGAGCTTACCATTAGGCTTGCTAAGAGATTAGAGGTGTTATTTGGTTTGAGATGTATTGCTTAATGCCTGCTTGTGTAGATTCTTTACTATGTGAGAGCAAGTCTAGAAATGCATAGGTTTGATTATTTATTGCCATGAGAGTGGATTAAACTTGTCTTAGAATAGTATGTCTAGAGATTAGCTCAAAGTTTGTTTGAGGTTTGTTAACAAAGTTAAATAACCACAATGATTAGTTTGGCCCATGAATCCCTCCTTAGGACCTTCTTTATTTATTGATATCTTAGTCTTAATCATGTTGCTTGATTGTTGTTTGATTCGTTTTTGCATTGCTCTGTTTTTATTGTGTTGCTCTGTTTTCACGTTTAGTCCAGCTCGACCCTGTACTCGACCTACACTCGGTCGAGTGCTTGCTCGAGTTCTTCCCCAGAGTTTGTGTTTATGATTTGTGATTGTCCTGTTTCATTCCTGTTTCATTTCTGCTGCATTCATTTAGTTTTCTTTTCATTGCTTGTCCTGCATAGGTTTATTTCTTGCATTATAATAGTTCCTATTTTGGTTTTAGTTTCATTACTGTTATAATCATTCTGTTCATTTACATTCATCATCTAGTTCTTGTAGTTTTATTTTCTGCATTTTGCATTTTAATCATAGGATTGTTAGTGACAAACATCATTTTCATCTAGCTTAAATTAGATCTTTATGCACATCTTGACTGTTCACAAACACGCAGATTAAATTGACACCTCTTATACTGCAACTGCATAAGGGGAATTGAAACACCCTACCACCCATCCATTCATTGCATACATTCATTATCATTCACATTCACCACCATAAAAAAACCTTGTTTCAACGGAACGTTCCTGACATGTGCGAACGAGTAGTGCCTCGAGTGGGGCATGGTGTTGGCTCGAGTGGAGGAGGGTCGAGTTGACGGGCAGCGGCTCGAGCTGGAGGGTCGAGTCGATGGGTGGCGACTTGAGCTGGAGGGTCTAGTCGACGGGTGGCAACTCGAACTGGGTCGAGTGGAGCTGATGCGACTCGAGCTGGGTGTATATGTCTCCACTAAAAAGATGATAACTCTTGAACCACGCCTCTGATTGGCTTGATATAAACGGCATTGGAAAGATGACTCAATTCTCTACACTTTAATGAAGACGTCAAAAGCTGAATCCCTAGACCAGTGACTCAAATGATGGCTCGATTGAGGCGGTTGAGGATGGCTCGATTGTGGAAGTTGAGGATGGCTTGATTGATGAGGTTGAGGATGGCTCGATTGATGCAGCTGGGAGTGGCTCAATTGCGGAGGTTGAGAGTGGCTCCATTGCGGAGGTTGAGCATGGCTCGATTGCAGAGGTTGAGCGTGGCTCGATCGCGGAGGTTGAGCGTGGCTTGTTCCTCTGCGCTTCCAACGTCTCCTAGACACCTGAAATACTCCGAAATGCACAATGTATGCAAGGATGATGCGGAAACTTCCTAAACATGCAAAGTGTACGAAAGAGGTTCTAAAATGATGCAAAACGACTAGTTGTCCTAGCTAAATGCATGACAAATACAGGCTAAGAAGATGCAAAATATAGACATATCAACTCCCCCAAACTTATTCTTTGCTTGCCCTCAAGCAAACTATCAAGAACAAAGTATGGAAGAGAGGTGTAAAGATGGGGTCTCAGAACCTAAAATATGCTGAATAGAGTAGTTAGAATCAAGGTCCTTGTTTTTAGTTCTATGATGCATGGTGAAGGAACTTTATTTCAAATCTACACATGCAATCCTATCAATCATCCTCTTTAACATTCATTAACAGAGAACCGTGAATCAAGATTAATAATGTCATTGAACTCATTTGGCTAGGGTAAAGGTTAGAGACATAGATGGTCTCCTCATCAAGTGGTTTTATCAATACAGAACAAGGTTCTCTCACAAAAAGGAGTTGAGCTTAAGAGAAGGCTAAAGGTTGAAACCAACTGATACATACAAGAGCAGCGCCCTGTCTACCCAAAGAACACTCCAAACCGAAGTTGGTCCTATCTCTACTCTTCATCAGAAACTTCATCTCAAACTTTTTACACTTAGTCTTAGGAGGAGTTCACTTCTTTTCATTCTAGCGGATTGGGAAATCTTTATTATCACAAAAGTTCGTTTTCTTTTCTTCTAGGGACTCTAGACATCTTAAGCATTTTTTTTTCTTTCTTTTCTATGTCCAATCTTTTTATTTTATGCCCAGAACCAATAACTCTTTTTACTTTGCTCAACCCAAATCATTTACTAGACTTGTAAACTGCGAAAACACATCCCCCTCCTGTAGACTTTCTACCCTTTACTTTCTTTTTACTCTTCACTTTTCTGCACAAATCCATGCCCAATACCCAAAATCGAGTTCTCACCTAGTCCTACTAGTCCGGATAACGCGAACTAGAACTATAGAGGATCCTACTCTTGTCGGTTAGAACCTAACAGTTTCTAACAAGCTCAACTTGGAAAAAGGCCTAACACTCAAGAATACAATTAGCTTTAAAGAACGGTTGGTTAAGGGAGTGGGAACTGTTCCAAAGATGGGAATCAGCTACTTGGATTGAAAAGGATGGTAAAAGTGTGAAAGACAATCCAAGTATGTATATGGTATCCATGAGTTCAACTTCAATGCATAACGAGATAATTGCAAGTCAGGATTAGGTTCAGGTAGATAGGGAATGATATCAATTCAAAACATGCTTCAATCTTAAATTTTCAAGTTCAATCAACAAGCATCAAAGAACTAATAACAAGGGCCTTGATCCTATCCTATTGAATCCAGCATGCTAACAAGGTTACAATCATCATCAACCCCTATGCTAAATGCAACAACCCTATATGAATAAACCTAGACTCAATCCTAATATGCAAGTGCAAACTACATGAACACTCTGTTTTTGTGGAAATTTTCGACTTTTTTTTTTTTTTTTTTTGCTTTGCAATAGATGGATGCAAACTCAAACATGATATGATACAAAAAATTAAAATAAGAATCACATAACACAACATCAGATACATCATCTCAAACCCTCCCCAAACTTAAATTACACAGTCTCCTGTGTAGGAAAAATTTGCAGGAGGATTTAAGAATCACAACAGAAACAATGCAGGAATGAAATGGTATGTACAAAGGGAAGGTCGGAGTACCTCAGTAGTAGAAGAAGGAGTCAGTGCTCGCCCAAGGAGGAGCGTTATATTGACTTTGTCCTTCACCTGGTTCTGGATCCGCAGGGGTGTCCCTAGTAGTTTGGTCGACGTGCTGCTCACACGCTTGCGTGTTCTGATACATGTTCGGCTGCTCGTCACACTACATGTCGTCGACTCTGGACTCGCCATGATCTGATACTAGCACAACCACCTCTGTGGGCTGATAATCCCCTTGATGTTTGATCTGCTGCTCAACTCCGTGCATGCCCTGATGTGGGCTCGAGCGGGTGTCGTGAGTGCCTCGAGAGAGGAAGTCGGAATGTGGCTCGATTGAGGCAGTTGGGAAGGTCGGCTCGATTCATTGGTTCGGAACAGCAAGAACAGCGGCTCGAGTGAGACAATCGGGAAGGTTGAGTCGCGAGCGTGATGTGCCGGTGTCGGTCGAGTCGAGTTTTGTAGACCCCTCTAGAATGTCTTGTCTAACCATATACTCTTTAGCATTCTGCCCAGGTATAATAAGAAGAGAAGATCTGTCTTGCTTTTCTTGGAGAAGAAATTTTAACTTTATCCTGGAGCTGCATGATTTGCCCTCTCATCTCCTCCAACGTGGCTGTTAACTCCGACACTGTATCCCTTAAAATCTTGGTTGTTTGGGGTTCAGACAAACTGTCAAGCGCGGGAAGACTTGTCTCTTGCGGTTGGTGATTAGGAAGTAGGTCTCGACGCTTAGGGAGGGTAACGACTGCACTCGAGTTGGAGAATGGTCGAGTGACACTTTGAGTTTTCTCTTTGGTTACCAAAACCTCTGTTTCTGCCTCATTCACATCCTCAAAGATGTCAAACCCAGATTTATGATATTTCTCTTCAATCACGAAGGTCTGTCCATCAATAGTTGGTTTCTTCTTAGAATCCTTGATATCAAACTTCATCTTGAAGTTTTTACCCAGATTGAGATCAATCATCCCCTTCTTGACATCAATGACTGCTCTAGCTGTAGCTAAGAAAGGCCTTCCTAGGATTAGTGGATCTTTAGGCTCTTCATCCATTCCCAGCACCACAAAGTCAGTAGGAATCTCAGCTTGTCCAATTTTGATGGGCAGGTTCTCTAATAGACCATGAGGCAATCTAGTAGTCCTATCAGCCAATATTAAGCAGAGGTTGCATGACTTGTATTCGTTGAATCCTAGCATCTGAGCTACAGAGAGTGGCATGAGGCTTACTGAAGCACCAAGGTCACATAGGCACTTTTGAAGGCCAATGGAGCTAGAGAACAAGGCAAGGTGAAAGAAACAGGGTCCTCTATCTTTGGGATAATCATCTTCTGAATAACAGTCTTGCATTCATGAATAACCCCACCTATGTCATGCACTACCCTCTCATCTTCTAGAGCCTTAGCTTGAGCTCCTTTAGCTATCTTCTCCTTCTCTTTGGTCTTTTCGGTTACCAAATCAGTTAAAAACTTTTGATATTGAGGCACAAGTGCAAATGCATCAAGCAAAGGCATCCTAAGTTCAATCTCCTTGACTTGTTTTTCGAACAGAACCTTATACTTCGCAGTAAGATGCTTCTTAAACCTCACTGGAAATGGAAGAGGTGGCTTGTATGGTGGAGGAATGATTCGCATAGGTTTATCCTTGGGAGCAGCGGGTTCTTTAGTAGCTTCAGGATCAAATTGCTTGGCTGACTTAATTGGATCCTTGAGCACCTCGACAGGATCCTTTATCTAAACTTCATCTTGAAGAAAATCCTTCCCATCTAAACTCTCAGTGTCCTCAGTGAGCCGTACATCTACAACTTGGGTGGTGATGGCATGGATAGTAGCATAGTCCTTGGGGTTTTGAACTGCTTTTCCGGGTAGTTGGCCAGTTGTTGGGGTAGAAGTAGAAACAGTCTTGCCTTCCATATACTTCATCTTGGAGTTAAGAGCTTCAAACTTGACATTCAGATCATTGTAAGAACATTCCATCCGCTGACTGAGTTCAGCAAACTTCTTAGCAGTATCCAGAGAACCACTAGCTTGACCTTGAAGAAGTTGTTGCAGCATGTGCTTCATTTCTTGATCTGGAGTTTGAGTAGGTTGAACTTGGTGAGGTGAAAATCCTGGTGGTGGTCCGGAAGGAGCGTGATAACCTTGCTGGAACTGTTGCTTAGGCACGAATCCTTGATTGTAAGGAACAAAAGGTTTTTGCTGACCTTGTTGTTGCTGCCGAGGAAGGTACACCTGATCTTGTGGATTTGCAACATTGGTGCTCCTGTAAGACAAATTGGGGTTTGTCTTGTAGGGGTGATAACCCTTGTTGTATCCACCTTGATTCTGGACGTAATTGATTGCTTCAGACTGCTCACCCTTTCCATCCTGAACTTGAAAAGGGTCATCCTCAGATACGAAATGGACAGTCTGCTGCTGACTTAGCAAGAGGCGGTCAAGCTTGTCATTGACATTCTTAAGGTCCCTCTTGTACTTCTCCTCAGACACAGCGTCACCTCTAACTGTGCGGTCGTAGTCTTCATTGTAGTTACCGTCAGACTGGGCGAGATTCTCAACCAGTTGCCATCCTTCATCAACGTCTTTGTTGAGGAAGTTACCGTTAGAAGTAGTGTCAAGCAGCATGCGAATTTTTGGAAGTACACCACGGTATAGAGTGCTTAGCAGTGACTCGTTGCTGAAACCATGGTGTGGACACTGGTTGTGGTAACCCTTGAAACGATCCAGGCTTCACAGAATGATTCTGAGCTCTTCTGAGTAAAGCTAGAAATCTCATTCCTGAGACGTGCTGTTCTGGAGTTGGAGAAGAACTTGCCAAGAATGCTTTCTTGCAACCATCCCAAGTGGTGATTGATCCCTTGGGAAGGTTTTTCTCGCATTGATGAGCTTTGTCTCCCAGGGAGAATGGGAAAAGGCGCAACTTGTAACCATCTTCACTCACACCGTTGATCTTGGTGAGACTGCACAGACGGTCGAACTCGTCCAAATGGTCTAGTGGATCCTCCATTGGCAACCCATGAAACTTGTTTCCCTGAATCATGGAGATCAGACTGCCTTTGATTTCGAAGTTGTTGTTCGGCACGGCGGGAGGGACGATTCCAGCACGCTGAGTAGGAGTGCTCGGTGCATCCCCAACACCAATGTTTCGCGGTCTTGGATTTGGTCCATTCGGTTGTTCCATAGTGACTAGTACGGGATGATCAGTGGAAATACGAGTTTGTCGTGGTCTTTGCAACCGGTTGATGTCGTCGAGAACAGGAAGGAGATTCTGATGCCCTCTTGATCTGGTGTGCATGCAAAGTTGCAATCAACAGGTACCTGAGATGCAAAACGAACAAGCAGAAAGTCAAAGCAAGTCAGTACTCAGAATGAGAAGTGTAAAAGAACTCAATCTTGCAAAACTTAAAATCTTAAATGTAGCAAAACGAATCCCAAATGGCAACGGCGCCAAATTGATACTAGGATTTTTGTGTCTATCCTAGTAGGTTCAATTAACCTTATGTAGTTGTAGTACTTAAGGTGTCAATCCAAATGGGATGTCGCTAACAATCAAGATGCAATCAAGAAGTCACAAGTTAAGCCAATTCAAAAAGAGTATTTTTCTAACAATCCTAGAATGGTCAAAATATAAAACGGAAATGAGTCACAGAAACAGAAACGAAAATGTATGACAAGAAGCAAACAAGAATAAGCAAAACCGAAAATGATTCTAAGCATGAACAAATGAAACAGTCTCGGGAATGTAATATCAATCAAAAAGATAAAAGCCCTAAGGATGGGAGTAATCGATGTCGGTGGAGTATCCTAGTCTACAGAGTGTCTAACATACCACAAGCAAACTATCCCTAAACAATGAACATCACAACCTAGCTAATCCAATCTCTTGGCAAAAGCTACTCAGACTCAACCACTTCCATACCTAGCTCTCGCTAGAGGAACATGGTCAAGCAGGTATTACAAACAAGTTCATTCATGTCAACAAACATCCTAGACAACTAATTTCTTAGGCTAGGAACGTAAGTCTCTGGCACTAGTTGGTCAGACATTTCATCAAACACCTTTTGGGTGTGGAAATGTCTCGAACCTAGTCCCAATTGATCAGAGAGAAACTAGATTTCTAACTCTAGTCCAGAAGGGAATCATACAACCAAAGCTTAAACACTCTACATCCTATGATCCTCCACCTAATCTATCCCATCCTCAAGAACTAACACACTACTCAGATCCGGAAATTATCACCAAAGATACAAACTCAGAAAACATTGAAACAAGCATTCTTAGATAGGTAAAAATGAGATGAACAAGTTTGTTGAAGAAATCAAATGCAAAATACTCAATGTATTAAAAGATATCTGGATACAAAGTCTGAGAACGGTTTTGGAGGCTAGGTAAAACCTTCAGAACAAAATGAGAGAAAAGATAAGATGTTCTCAGTGAAGACTTAAAAAAATGTATTTATAGTAAAAACATGTAAATCCCTAAAACTTAAAACGACAAGGTGAAGCGTCGGATTAGGAATCTCCTGAAGCGTGTAAGACGGAATGTCTTCCTAACATGTGCGAACGAGTAGTGGCTCGAGTGGGGGATGGTGTTGGCTCGAGTGGAGGAGGGTCGAGTTGACGGGCAGCGGCTCGAGCTGGAGGATCAAGTCGATGGGTGGCGACTCGAGCTGGAGGGTCTAGTCGACGGGTGGCGACTCGAACTGGGTCGAGTGGAGCTGATGTGACTCGAGCTGGGTGTATATGTCTCCACTAAAAAGGTGATAACTCTTGAACCACGCCTCCGATTGGCTTGAAATAAACGGCATTGGAAAGATGACTCAATTCGATACAACTTTGATGTAGACGTCAAAAGCTGAATCCCTATACCGGTGGCTCGAATGATGGCTCGATTGAGGCGGTTGAGGATGGCTCGATTGTGGAAGTTGAGGATGGCTCGATTGAGGAGGTTGAGAGTGGCTCGATTGTGGAGGTTGAGCATGGCTCGATTGCGGAGGTTGAGCGTGGCTCGATCGCGGAGGTTGAGCGTGGCTCGATCCTCTACGCTTCCAACGTCTCCAAGACACCTGAAATACTCCGAAATGCACAATGTATGCAAGGATGATGCAGAAACTTCCTAAACATGCAAAGTGTACGAAAGAGGTTCTAAAATGATGCAAAACGACTAGTTGTCCTAGCTAAATGCATGACAAATACAGGCTAAGAAGATGCAAAATATAGACATATCACTTTCATATTGGGAAACTTCTATTTCTGGAAACTTTCCCTCAAACCACCGCCTCACAGAAATTTCGTACCCGGAACACCACCTCATCTTGTTACTTAGTCGCACAACCAACCACCCCTAAGCAACCAAGTAAACAATAGAGATGGGCTGGAATACTCCATTCCCGCTCCAGCCACAAATTACATATGGGACCAGGCTACACAAGCTCAAGTCCCGGCTTGCTTCTCATACCACTTCTTAAAACTTGCCTTCATTCTCGCCTATGGCTCCCAAGTCTGCTCCTCAACACCAAGACAGTCTCAAAGGACTCTCGTCAAAGGAATCTTCTTCTTCCAAAATTCTTTGATCCTCCTCTCGAGAACCCTCATTGGTCTCGCCTCTAACGTCATTTTAGGCTGAAGATCCTCAGGAATCTTAGCCACCAACTGATCATCCTCACGGAGACACTTCTGCAACATCGACACATGAAATACCTTGTGGAACGCACACATAACCTCAGGCAACTCCAGCATGTATGCTACCGGTCCCACCTGCTCAATCACTCTGAACGGACCCATATACCTTGGACTCAAGTTAGTCTCTGTCAATGACCTGTTTGGACCCCGTAACATTGCCATCTTGAGGTACACTCTGTCTCCCACCTGAAACTCAACTTCTCTCCTCTTCTTAACAACATAACTCCTCTGCCTATCATGGGCTTCCTTCATGTTCAGCTTGAGAACCCGGATCTTCTCTGAGGTCTCGTGAACAAAACTAACACCATATATGCTCCTCTCCCCCACCGGAGTCCAACATAACGGTGTCCGACACGGCCTCTGATAACTCTCTAATTTATATGTTTTTAGCATCCTTTTATGTCCATATTTTGCATTGTTCATACCTCTAACTTAGCATTTTTAGGTCATTAACTGTAGGAATTCAGTTTTAGACCATTTAGGATGTTGCATTTCTGCATTTGCATGTTTTGGATGAAAACATGTGCTAAAGAGCCAAAATTGGGGGAAAACAAGGACAACCCGAGCATGTACCCGAAGGAGCCATCGAGCTGGAGGAACAACTCTGAACCCCAAAACGATCGAGGACGATCCGAGAGCATGAAGAACAACCCGAAGATCCACCCGAGGAGTAACCCAACTTCACCCTCGTGTACCCCATCGAGTAGACCATCGGGCAGGTCTGGGAAGCTAGTCATATTGCTTATGCGAGAGTGTGGGAATTGATCAAGGTTGATTGTTGCTAGTGCGAGAGTGTGGTGATAAAGTTTTAGAGATTCATTGTCTAGTAAATAATTGCTTGAGGCATGTAAGGCATCTGCACTGGTTTAGAATACTTAGGATTCGATTACCCATCCTTAGGAGCTTTCATATTTTAATTGCTTGCATTTTCTTTACTTACTCGATCACTTACCCGATCTGGTACACGATAACCTATATCGAGTAATACCTCAAGTTGTTCATATCCCATTTGCTTACTCGATCCCCACACACGATCCTGTACTCGATTGCTTGCATCGAGTGCTTACTTCGTGTGGTTTCTTTGTTTATATTCTTGTCTTTCATTCATTTAGGACTGATAGATCAAAACCCTATCTGCTTGGCTTGACTTGTATTGTTATGATCATATCCTTCCTGCTAGCAATAGACAACCATTTGGATTGATAACCCTTTGTACTACAACTGCATAGGGAATAGATACCCTGGGTGAAAACTTGTCTATCAATTTGGCGCCGTTGCCATTTGGTTGATTTCATTTTGCTACGTTTAGGATTTCAGCACTTGCTAGATCAAGTTCTTTTGTTTATATATGAATCGAAATCTGACTTGTTTGCTTTCTCTTTGTTTGTTTTGAATCTCAGGTACAACCCGAGAACCCAGTCGACCTGTCACTCGATCACCTGGATCGAGTTGAACCTCATGTACACACTCGGATACCTACCTGTGCATGCAAACACGATTTCCACAAGTAGCCAGAACCTGAGTCCTTTCATCGACAACATTGACAGACCAAGGCTACTCAGACAACAACAAGTTCAACCGGAACCAACAATCATTGAGGAGACGATGAATAATCAGAACGGTCCACCAGCTCCTCAAGCAAGGACCAATATCGGAGCAGGAGATGCTCCATCTACTCACACTCAAAGGAATGGCATTGTGCCACCAGCTGTGCAGAACAACTATTTTGAGATTAAAAGTAGTCTTATCCAGATGATACAGAGTAATAAGTTTCATGGATTGCCAATGGAGGACCCATTGGATCATCTGGATGAATTTGATA
Source organism: Camelina laxa (assembly GCA_024034495.1). NCBI lineage: Eukaryota > Viridiplantae > Streptophyta > Magnoliopsida > Brassicales > Brassicaceae > Camelina > Camelina laxa. Next base: position 20,815,886 of record CM043882.1, on the reverse strand, counting down.
GGCTCTGTAGCCTCACTAAGATAAATAGAGTCAGTGAAGATGGATTCAAGCTCAGACTTTTCCCATTCTCTTTGGGGGACAAAGCACACATCTGGAAGAAATCGCTCCCTAAGGAGTCTATCACCACTTGGGAAGTGCGCAAGAAGGCATTCCTGGCCAAATTCTTCTCCAACTCTAGAACCGCAAGGCTGCGAAATGACATTTCCGGCTTTGTTCAGAAGAACAAAGAAACGTTCAGTGAAGCTTGGGAACGTTTCAAGGGATACACTACTCGATGTCCACATCACGGCTTCAGTAATGCTTCATTGCTGAGCACACTTTACAGAGGAGTGGTCCCCAAGATACGGATGTTGCTGGACACCGCAAGTAATGGTAACTTCCTTAACAAGGATGTTGATGAAGGTTGGGACCTAGTGGAGAACCTGGCTCAATCTGATGGCAACTACAATGAGGAAGATGATCGCTCTGTGCGATCTATAGGAAAGGAAGATGCCAAGTACAAGAGGGACATGAAAGCCCTCAATGACTAGCTCGATAAGCTCATCAACCAGCAGAAGCATGTTCATGCACTATCAGAGGAAGAGCAGTTTCTACAACAAGATGGGGAGACTATACAGGTAGAGGATGTTAACTACATTAACAACCAAGGAGGTTACAACAGAGGGTACAACAACTACAAGCCGAATCCGAATCTGTCTTATGGGAACCCAAATGATGCAAACGCTCAGGACCAAACTTACCCATCTGCAGTTCAAGGGAACCAGGTACAACAGAAGACCTTTGTCCAATACAACCAAGGCTATGCACCTAAGCAGCAGGACTCTGGCACCTACAACCACCCACCTGGATTCCAACAACCACAGGTCCGCAGAACCAATCACAAGAAGCTGAGTTACGCGGCCTCATTCCGCAAATGATTCAGAATCAGGCTTCAGCATCTATAGACATCGCGAAACGGTTCGCAGAGATGAGCAACAAGATCGACTCAGGCTATAATGATCTGAACGCCAAGTAAAAATCACTCAACACAAAGGTTCGATACCTGGAAAGCCACCACAACAACCAACCAGCTCTAAAGATTAACCAACTCCCACATAAGGCTGTTCAAAATCCCAAGGATTATGCAACTGCTCAAGCCATCTTCCTTGATGATGACTATGAGGACTACCTCACTGGGGATAGTGATGATCAAGATGGGGAGGATGTGGAACACCCAATGAGAAATGAGGCCAAGTACTATATATCCGAGTATGAACCCGAGCCTTCACCCGAGGAGACTGATCGAGTTGATGATGGAGCACTGGTTCGAGAATCACAAACTGAGGAACAAACCAAAGTGGAACCCGATGACCTACACGATGGTTGTGATCTCATGCATCGAGTAGAGGTTGAGAAGCGAGATCAGCCTCAACCACCTGGAACAGAAGAAGGGGAGTTAGAGGAAAGGTTCAATGCTGCAGTTGACATCCAGCTGGAGGCGCTTGCAGAGCGAATGGCTAAGCGTAAAGCTCCACCACCTAAGCTCTTGCCCCCACACGAACTTCAGGACGAAGCTGCCAAGGAAGCAGCTCGATTGGAGAATGAGGTTAAGGAAGCTGTCAAAGAGATTGGGTTGAGATTCTCAGGAGTGGAGTGTGCTTGGATCCCGATCTGCATATTGAGGAAAAACTAGAAGATCCTGGCTCTTTCACGTTGTCGTGTTCGATAGGACTTCGGATCTTCAAGAATTGTTTGTGCGACCTTGGAGCTTCAGTTAGCATTATGCCGCTGTCAGTTGCCAACAAGATGGGATTCACTGATTTTAAACCAAGCAATTTGTATTTGGTTCTAGCTGATAGAACAGTAAGGCATCCGATCGGAAACCTGGAAAATCTGCCTCTGAGGATTGGAAGACTGGAAGTGCCTACCGACTTCATGATCCTTGATATGGACAAGGAACCAGACTATCCACTGATTCTAGAGAGATAATTCTTGGCAACAGTTGGTGCTGTGATCGAGGTGAAACAAGGTAAGATCATAATAGAGTATGGTGAGCATTTCAAGATGGAGTTTGATGTGAAGAAAGGGATTAAGTTGCTAACCATTGATGGTCAAGCTTTTTCTACTAAGACCAAACAGAGGAAGGTGCAACATCTTGAACAGATCAACACCACATTTGCCTTAGAACCTGGACAAAACCTGGAAAATCTGTTGAATCAGCATGCTATAGTGGAGAGGATTCCAGAACCTCTTCCACATGGACCCCATGTTTAAGGAGCATGAAGAGTCAAGTATAGTGACTTAAAACAAGCTCACTTGGGAGTAAGTCCCAAAGATATCTGTTAATTTTAGTTTATTTGTTTTATTTATTTTTCTCTTTTTGCAAATTTTCTATAAAAAAAAAAAAAAAAAAAAAAAAGAAAAGAAAAATGGAAAAATTGAAAAGAGGAAAATTGGGGAACCCGAGGGTCAACCCAACACGGTACTTGACGCGCCTGATCGTGTCCTTGCTCGAGTGGCGAGTGGAGTCCGAATTTCACAAGGAAATCCACTTTCGGTGAAGCCCACCAACCAAACCCTAGCCTATTTAAGGGTTTCGACATTCTCTCCCAAAGAATCACCGATAAGTATCTCTCAACCTTAGAGTTTTTACATTCCAAAGTTTCTAATCTCTCTCAAACTCGAGTTTCATTCGATTTTCTTTGGGACTAACCCTATTAACCTCGAGACTTAGCTTTTTCTTCTTCTCAAGGATTCAAACATGGAGCCAATCGCTAAAACCTACCAAAGGAAGGGAAGAGGATCAACTTCCACCACTGCTACAACCGGAAGTGATGCCGACAAAGCTCGAGAGTCTCAAGGGAGAGAAAACGTTCCACATTTCCAACAGCTGGCTAGACGTTTTGCCTCCCCAACCTGATGCTCAACCCGATCCACCACCCGATCCGATGCTCAAGTAACCAATGGCGAGTGCTGTTCACCGTTCTCCTCGACGTAGGAACCTGTCTACGTCCGAAAGAACCCTTACCGACCCCATGGAGGTCGATTCTGATGCTGGAGAAGAAGAGCAAGGGGACATCCAAACCTCTCGATCAAGGAGCAGAGCTGCGATTGCAATCGGGAAGAGACCGGCTTCAGAAAAGGGTGAGAGGGTAGCTGAGAGAGCTGTTGAGGAAGAGGATCAACAGGTAGAGGAGGAGGACCGAGAAAGAGAAGGGGAGCAGAGAGAGAGGACACGCCAAGCCTCGCGGAGGCTGAAGCAGAAGAAGGTGGACACTTCGGCAAGACTATTCAAAGTTTCTGGAAGATGAATTTTGTTGGTACCTGATACCCTCACCGTGTGACCATGAAGCAGTTGGACATCGCTAGAGATGTTGAGTTTCTGTTCGATATGTGCCAGCTGGGCCAGATGATGCGATCCCACCTTGAAGCCTATGAGGAGGAGACGGTCCACTTCCTTTCGACCTTGAAGCTGCATTATTAAAGGACCACCCGACCCTACTACCCGATGGGGGGATCGGGTTCATAACTTTCTCCGTGAGGAACAAGGAGTACCGGCTCAGTTTCAAAGAGATGGAGAAGCTATATGGCTTCAAAGCTGGTAGTGGAGAAGGAATGGAGGTTAGCAAGGAGGAAATGAGGTCCCTATGGCTGACTGAAACAAGTATTTTAGATGGTGGTTGATGAGAATGATGATGAATGTATGCAATGAATGGATGGATGGTAAGGTGCTTCAATTCCCCTTATGCAGTTGCAGTATAAGAGGTGTCAATCCAATATGAGTGTTTGGGAACAGTCAAGATGTGCATAAAGATCTAATTTAAGCCAGATGTAAAGGATGTTTGTCACTAACAATCCTATGATTAAAATGCAAAGTGCAGAAAATAAAACTACAAGAACTAGATGCTGAATGTAAATGAACAGAATGATTGTAACAGTAATGAAGCTAAAACAGGAATAGAAACTACTATAATGCAAGAAATAAACCTATGCAAGACAAGAAATGAACAGAAAACTAAATGAATGCAGCAGAAATGAAACAGGACAATCACAAATCATAAACACAAGCTCTTGAGGGAGAGCTCGAGCAAGCACTCGACCGAGTGTAGGTCGAGTACAGGGTCGAGCTAGACTAAACGTGAAAACAGAGCAACACATTAAAAAAAGAGCAATGCAAAAACGAATCAAACAACAATCAAGCAACAGGATTAAGACTAAGATATCAATAAACAAAGAAGGTCCTGAGGAGGGATTCATGGGCTGAACTAATCATTGTGGTTATTTAACTTGGTCAACAAACCTCAAACAAATTTTGAGCTAATCTCTAGACATACTATTCTAAGACATGTTTAATCCACTCTCATGGCAAGAAACAATCAAACCTATGCATTTCTAGACTTGCTCTCACATAGTAAAGAATCTACACAAGCAGGCATTAAGCAATACATCTCAAACCAAACAAGACCTCTAATCTCTTAGCAAGCCTAATGGTAAGCTCTAGATCTATCCTAGAAGAGATCTACAACAATCAAGCTTGACCAAATAAAACAAACCACAAGATCAACCCAGCCTAACCCATCCTCAAGATCCTAAGCAAACTACTCACAAGAACACATGGTGAACAAAGTCAAAAACCCAGAAAATAATGAAACTTGCATCACTAGAAAGATAAAACAGAGATCTTCAATATTGAAAAAGAAATGAAACTCGAATTCTCAATATTAAGAAAGTTATGAAACCAACAATATTGAAGAATCTAGTCTTTTTCAAGTACAAGATCAAAGAAAAATAAAAAGCAAAAAGAATAATTCCCAAAAGGGTAAAATACTAGGTTTAGAGAATATCTAAAAAGCTGCACACTTTTGTGGCTGCAGGTACAAGGCTTTATATAGGAGGGGAGTGGAAGCCCTAAAAATACTAAAAGACAAAATATTCAACGGCTCGGTCAACTCGACCTGTGCTGGTCGAGTGGCAGGTCGAGCTGGCTTCTCTCGTGTGTTCTCCACTCGGTCGAGTCCTTCTCAGCACACGGTCGAGTGTCTGGTCGAGCGTGCGGTCGAGTTGGACTCCGGACCTTGTCATTTCAGCCTTAACTCTCTTACTTTCCCTTCATGATTGCTTCACTTCTTCCTCAGCATTGCTTCCATGCTCCTTAAGCTTCAAAATCACCTGTTTATGCATGAAAAGATGCAAATGCAATGCAACTAAACTCTAATGCATGATTAGTCCTAAAGCTATGCAATAATGGTGAAAATGGATAGCAAAAGATGCAAAAGATGTGAATATACTAAGGGAAAATAGGGTAAAATATATGAACATCAACACCCCCAAACTTAGTCTTTGCTTGCCCTCAAGCAAATAAGCAAGACATAAGAAGGTAAGTGAGGTTTGAAAGTGGGATCTCAGCTCCTAATGCTTGCAAATAGACCATCTAGAATCAATGTCCAAGTTACTAGTACTATGATGCAAGTTGAATGAGCTGTACTTAAAGATTTTAGACAAGCATATCACAACCTTTACTGATTTGAGCCTTAGATATCCACCTGCATTCAAATCAACCATTTCCTTTAACATTCATTAATCAAGAACATGAATCAATTCTATGCAATGCTTAAACTCATTTGGCTTGGCGGTAAAGGCTTTGAGACAATGATGGTCTCTTTTTAGAGTGGGGCTTATCAATATCAAGGTTCTCTCATAAAAATGGATTGAGCTTTAGAAGAATGCTAAAGGTAAGAACACCTAGACACATACAAGAATAAAACCTTGTCTACCCAAAGGTACCCAAAGTGTTTATCCTAGCAATCTAAACCCAAATGATCCTAGTGTTACCCTTTAACTTCTTCTTTTCTCTTTCACCCTTTTCTCTTTTGGTTTTCAAGTCTTAGGAGAGGTTTCTTATTTGATCTTTCTAGTGGGATGGGGGATTCTTACTTATTTGCTATGGTTCTCTACCCTTTTTATGTCTTTTCTCTTTTTTTTTCTTTTCATAACAGCCAAGTCCCAAACCCAACAAGTGAACCACCTAGTCCTATCTAGTTTGAAAAGTGCAAACTAGAACTACACAAGGCTTTACTCTTGTCAGTTCAAACCTAACTCTTTCTACCAAGCTCAATCCCAAAAATAGGCCTCACACACTCAAGAATAAACATGGCTTGAAAGAAGGGTTGGTTAAGGGTAGGGAAACTGATTACTAATGAGGAAATCAGCTACTTGGATCAACAAGAGTGGTAAAAAGGAGAAAGATGATCCAAATATGTATATGGTATCCATGAGTTTAAAGCAATGCACACATTGATAATTGAAAGTCAATATTAGGTTCTTATAGATAGGAAATGGTGTCAAATCACAACATGCTTCAATATAGACCAAATACAATGCAGGAATTCAAGGTTTGGTTCAATCTTATGCTTCTAACCACTCAACTAGCATCAAAGTACTATTAACTTGGGCATTGATCCTAGTCTAGTGAATGAGCAAGCTAACAAGGAAATACTCATCATAGATCCCTAATGCAAGTGTTATACAGTCCTACATGAAACATGCTAAACAAGATTCTAATATGCAATGCAAACTACATGAACACCATCCCTGTTGAGAAGTGTGACAGCTCCATATGGTAAAACCTCTTTTATTTCAAAAGGACCTCCCCATCTACTTTTCAACTTCCCAGGGAATAACTTGAGTTTTGAATTGTAAAGCAACGCTTGGTCTCCAGGTCTAAGATCCTTTATGAGAATCTTCTTTTCATGGAAAGCCTTAGTCCTTTCCTTGTAGATTTTGGAGTTTTCATAAGCCTCCAATCTGATCTCCTCAAGTTCATGCAAATCAAGGCTTCTCTTAGCTTGTGCTGTTTCAAGATCCAGGTTCAGAAGTTTGATTGCCCATAGAGCCTTGTATTCAACTTCAACTGGAAGGTGACAAGACTTTCCATACACAAGCTGGAATGGGGTTCTTCCTATAGGTGTTTTGAAAGCTGTTCTATAAGCCCAAAGTGTTTCATCAAGTTTACTAGACCAATCCTTCCTTGTTGCTCCTACTATTCTTGATAGAATGGCCTTGATCTGTTTGTTTGACACCTCAACTTGCCCACTTGTCTGAGGGTGATATGTTGTAGACACCTTGTGCTTGACTCCATACTTCCTTAGCATTCCTTCAAAGATCTTATTGATGAAGTGTGATCCTCCATCACTTATCACAACTCTTGGGATTCTATACCTTGGAAAGATTATGTTCTTAAAGAGTTTAAGAAATAGTCCACTGCTAGTAAGATGTAGGCATTCCCATTTGAAGGGGGATTAAAGGGTCCCATGAAATCAATTCCCCACACATCAAATATCTCAACTTCAAGAATTGGATTGTGAGGCATCTCATTCCTTCTTGTGATATTCCCCATCCTTTGGCAAGCATCACATTTTGTGATGAACTTGTGAGTGTCCTTGAACAATGTAGGCCACCATAGACCAGCTTGTAAGACCTTTTGGGCTGTCTTGAAAGTTTCAAAATGGCCTCCATAAGCAGAACCATGGCAATGTCCTAATACTCCTTCAACTTCATTCTCTGCTCTGGACCTTCTAAACAATCCATCTGATCCCTTCTTGTATAAGTAAGGTTCATCCCAATAGTATCCATTGATGTCCTTGAGGAGTTTCTTCTTCCTATAGGAGTCCATATCTGCTGGGACTTCTTCACACACCTTGTAATTGACTATATCAGCATACCAAGGCAGATCTTCACTCTCAAGTGCCGTCCACTCCTCCATCTCGTCCTGCTCGATCGGGCACCCAAACATACTCGGCCGAGTGCCTGTTCGAGTGAGAGGTCGAGTGGGGAGCCATGTTGACCCAATCAGCATCAGTTTCTCCTCAGGCATTGAATCATCAATTGGAATCTCCTCTTCTATCCTCATTCTAGACAAGTGATCAGCTACTCCATTCTCTATCCCCTTTTTATCAACTATTTCCATGTCAAACTCTTGGAGAAGCAAAATCCATCTCAACAACCTTGGTTTTGTATCCTTCTTTGAGTAGATGTGCCTCAAAGCAGCATGACCAGTGTACACAATCACCTTGGACCCTACTAAGTAGCTTCTGAACTTTTCAAAGGCAAATACCACTGCTAAGAGCTCTTTCTCTGTTGTTGAATATCTTCCATGAGTTTCATCCAAGGTTCTACTTGCATAGTGAATCACATGCAGGTTCTTATCTTTTTTTTGACCTAGGACTGCTCCTACTGCAAAGTCTGAAGCATCACACATAATCTCAAATGGTAGATCCCAGTTTGGAGCTTCGACTATTGGAGCTGAAATCAAAGCAGCTTTGATCTCCTTGAAAGCCTTCAAGCAATCTTCATCAAAGTTGAACTCAGTCTCCTTACATACTAACCTTGTCAAGGGCCTAGCTATCTTTGAGAAATCCTTGATGAATCTCCTATAAAACCCAGCATGCCCAAGAAAGCTTCTTATGTCCTTGACAGTTTTTGGTGGTTGGAGTTGAACCATGACTTCAATCTTTGCCTTATCAACCTCAATTCCCTTTTCTGAAATCTTATGACCAAGAACTATCCCTTTTTCAACCATGAAGTGACACTTTTCCCAGTTCAAAACAAGATTTGTCTCCTCACATCTCTTTAAAACCCTGCATAAATTAGCAAGACAAGAAGGAAAGGAGTCTCCATAGACAGAGAAATCATCCATAAAAACTTCCACAACATCCTCAATGAGATCAGAGAAGATAGACATCATGCATCTTTGAAAAGTTGCTGGAGCATTACATAATCCAAATGGCATCCTTCTATAAGCAAAAGTACCATATGGACATGTGAATGTTGTCTTCTCTTGATCATTGGGATGAATAGGAATTTGGAAAAATCCAGAATATCCATCCAAGAAACAGTAGTGAGTGTGATTAGCTAATCTTTCCAACATTTGATCAATGAAAGGAAGAGGAAAATGATATTTCCTAGTAGCTGAATTAAGCTTTCTATAATCAATGCACATTCTATGCCTGTAATTGTTCTAGTGGGAATTAATTCATCATGATCATTCTATACTACAGTGATCCCTCCTTTTTTTGGGACACAATGAACTGGTGAAACCCAAGTACTATCAGAGATATGATAGATTACACCAGCATCAAGCAACTTAAGGATCTCTTTCTTAACTACTTCTTTTAAGTTGGGGTTTAATCTTCTTTGGGGTTCAATGCTGGAGTAAGATTCATTTTCAAGATGGATTCTATGCATGCAAAGACTAGGTTAAAGGCCTTGAATGTCATCCAAAGTATAACCAATTGCTTTCCTATACTTCCTTAGCTCTACAACTAGCAAATCAAGTTCATTTTCACTCAACTTAGCATTTACTATCACAGGATAAGTAGAGTTCTTACCTAGAAAAACGTACCTTAGCCCAGATGGGAGAGGTTTGAGCTCTACTTTTGGTGCCTTTAGTTCGGACCAATCATTCGTGTAGGACTCAGCGTTGCACTCGGTCGAGTAGCTTTGGTGCTCGGTCGAGTGTGTGCTCGAGTTGATGGTCGAGCTATCCAAAGTTGCTAATTGAACTGACCAGACTTCCTCTCTTTGTGCTGGTAATCCCTCAAAAATCTCTGGATGGTCTGATTCTCTACAGGAGTCCAATATCTTCTCATAAGCTTTGGTTTCTTGATGAATGAATCCTTCCTCCCCACTCTTGGTTAAAACAGTTCTAAGGTGATCTTGTTCTGCTAGTTCTTCCATCAATTCCTCTGATAGTTTGTCCATCTCTTCAGTCCACAAGACTTGCCCTCCAATGGTTGGTTTCTTCATAGCCTCCACAATGTCAAATGTCATCTTGAAGTCCTCTCCCAAGTTAAGATCAATCTTCCCTTGTCTCACATCAATTATTGCTCCTGCTGTAGCTAGGAAAGGTCTCCCTAGTATCAAAGGATCATTTGGTTCTTCATCCATTTCCAAGACCACAAAGCCTGTTGGGACTTCTACTTCTCCAACTCTAACTGGTAGATCCTCCAAAACACCATGTGGTAATCTTATTGATCTATCAGCCAAGATCAAGGATATATTGCATGGCTTATATCTTGTAAACCCTAGGCGCTTAGCAACTGATAGAGGCATTAAGCTTACTGAGGCTCCCAAATCACATAGGCATCTGTTGAAAGTTATAGGGCCTATAGAGCAAGGTAGAGTAAAGGAACCAGGATCACTTAGCTTTTGAGGATTCACTTGCTTTGTGATGATGACACTGCACTCTTGGCTAAGAATCACCATCCCTTGAACTTCTTTGATCCTTTCCATCACAGCATCTTTCAAGAATTTCTGGGAAGGAGGAATCATCACAAATGCATCTATTACAGGCATTCTAAGCTCAATCTCTCTAACTTGTTTGTCAAACAATGCCTTGTATTTTTCAACCATCTGCTTCTTAAATCTTCCTGGGAAAGGTAGTGGAGTCTTGTAAGGAGGAGGAATGAACCGGAATTCTTTTTCTTTGGGAGCAATTGGCTTAGTTTTTTCTTGAGAGGCTGCTCGATCGGGTGCTCGATCACACACTCGGTCGAGTGGGTGGTCGAGTGGTGGGTCGAGTTCGATGGCGTTTTCATTTTGAGTTTCTTCTTGTTGAAAACTCTCCCCTTCTTGATCACCACTGTCCTCAGTGTCTGGTAAAGCTCCCTCTCTTGTTGGTAGAACCCTTCCACTGCGTAGATTGATAGCATGAGCAGATTCTATAGAGTGCATAATGGCCTTGCCTTTGTTATTTGGGGCATTAGCTAGTTGATTCTCCATAGTCACAATCCTGGAAGTAAGTGTGTCAAACTTAGCATGGACTCGACTGTAAACATCTGATATCCTCCTGTTCAACTCAGCAGAAGAAAAGCCAACTCGACTGGTCACTCGACCGAGCACCAGGTCGAGTTGGCCGAGGCGCCTAGCTGTTTTGTCTTTTAGCATTTTTAGGGCTTCCACTATTTTTCCTATAAAAGGACCTTGTACCCTGAAACGACCGACCCTTTTTAAAAAATAAAAAAAATAATAATAAATATATAACTATAATATAATAATAAACTACAACTAGTGGTCCCATAGCCACTAGCCACCTATCCACAATCACAACCAACAGCGGAATAACAATGCCAATAACCAATAAATAATATCCAATAAATATAATAAACATTAGATCAATACCCAGTGTTAATTTCAATCATAAACTAACGATCCAAACAACATAAACCAGTGAACCAGCAATCCTAAGCAACATTCTAGGACTCCACTCCAGCAACCTACAGAAGCTAGACAACCAAGCGAACCACTAGAACATCCTCCTCTTCACTGCCTTGATTCCACGATCACACTTTGCCTTTACCTGCACCACAAACACATATTGCAATGCATGAGTATTTTATAAACACTCAGTAAGGCAATCCTCCCATCTACTGGGCTATACACACAAGCAATAGAGTATCAAAAACAAACACACAACAATCAACAACCGATAAATAACAAACCAGGACTCAGCATCGACCGACGCCAACATGCATCGACCGATGCTAAATGGGGAAGCATCGATCGACACAGAAGCTGCATCGACCGATACAAGTTACACTTGCATCGACCGATACCCAATCCGCATCCACCGACGCATGCTCGACGTAACACGAAAATCCTAGAGTTTTACGCGCCGTCCTCACACTTGCATGGACCGACGCAAGATATGCATCGATCGACGCAACGTTGAGCATCGTGTTTTCTCCGAAGCTTCTCACCGGATCTTCGTTCCTAAAACCACAAAACTCGATCCCAAGCCATAAGAAAGCTTCCTAACGCCCATAGCATCGATCTAACAAGCCTAACATCACACAACAAACAGATTAAAGAGTCCTCTAGCTTAGATAAGCCATAGTCATGCACTTACCTTTGCCAAGACGAAACTGAACCTCAAACAAACACTAGAGTACCCCTAGCAAGCTCCTACAACGATCTCAGTTACAAATTTCTACAGGAACAGCCTCAAATCTCCAGAAATCCCTAAGAACACCAAGAACACTTCTCTTTCTCTTTCGTTTTTCTCAAAAGCGGCTAAACACGCCTAATGAGACAAAACACGAGCTTAAGGCTTTTCTTTACCCAAAATGCAGCGTTTGAATTAAATTTAAACGCAGGAAATCGACCTTGCATCGACCGATGCAACTCCCAAACTGGGATTTCGGTTCACGAATGTTACAATTTCAGCCACCAAGAGTCAAGCTTTTTAGATATTCTCAAACCTAGTTTTTACCTTTTAAGGAATTATTCCTTTTGCACTTTTATTTTATTAGATCTTGTACCTTCTTTTGAAGGAGAAAATATAAGATTCTTTGATTTTGTTGGTTCCATAACTTTCAAGATATTAAGAATTCATGTTTCATTCCTTCTTCAATATTCTAGATCTTTGCTTTATATTTCATTTAACGCAAGTTTCAGCATTTTCTGGGTTTATGACTTTGATGTTCATCATGTGTTCTTGTGAGTAGTTGTTTAGGATCTTGAGGATGGGTTAGGCTGGATTATGTTTGAGGTTTGTTTGATTTGGTCAAGCTTGATTGTTGTAAATCTCTTCTAGTCTAGATGTTCTTAATGCTGATCCTATATCTGAGAGGGTAGGATCTGATCTCAAGCATCTTAGCATCATACCAATGTTTAAGGAGCATAGATAAGGCTAGATCTAGAGTTTACCATTAGGCTTGCTAAGAGATTAGAGGTCTTGTTTGGTATTTAACATATTGCTTAATGTCTGCTTGTGTAGATTCTTTACTGTGTGAGAACAAGTCTAGAGATGCATGAGTTTAATTGTTTCTTGCAATGAGAGTGGATTAAACAAGTCTAAGAAAATATTGTCTAGAGATTAGCTCAAGTTGTTTGAGATTTGTTGACCAAGTTAGATGACCTCAATCATTAGTCCAGCCCATGAATCCCTCCTCAAGGTCTTCCTTGTTTATTGATTTCTTAGTCTTAATCCTGCTGCTTGCTTGTTGTTTGATTTGCTTTCATATTGTTCTGTTTTTCTTGTGTTGCTCTGTTTTCTCGCGTAGATCGAGTGCAGGGTCGAGCTGGACAAACGCGAGAAAACAGAGCAACACAAGAAAAACAGAGCAATATGAAAGCAAATCAAACAACAAGCAAACAGCAGGATTAAGACTATGAAATCAATAAACAAAGAAGGCCTTGAGGAGGGATTCATGGGCTGGACTAATGATTGAGGTCATCTAACTTGGTCAACAAATCTCAAACAACTTGAGCTAATCTCTAGACAATATTTATCTAAGATAAGTTTAATCCATTCTCATGGCAAGAAACAATCAAACTCATGCATCTCTAGACTTGTTCTCACACAGTAAAGAATCTACACAAGCAGGCATTAAGGAATATGTCAAATACCAAACAAGACCTCTAATCTCTTAGCAAGCCTAATGGTAAGCTCTAGATCTAGCCTTATCTATGCTCCTTAAACATTGGTATGATGCTAAGATGCTTGAGATCAGATGATGTTCATATATTTTACCCTGTTTTCCCTTAGTTTATTCACATCTTTTGCATCTTTTGCTATCCATTTTCACCACTATTGCATAGCTTTAGGACTAATCATGCATTAGAGTTTAGTTGCATTGCATTTGCATCTTTTCATGCATAAACAGGTGATTTTGAAGCTTAAGGAGCATGGAAGCAATGCTGAGGAAGAAGTGAAGCAATCAGGAAGGGAAAGCAAGAGAGTTAAGGCTGAAATAACAAGGTCCGGAGTCCAACTCGACCGCACACTCGACCAGACACTCGACCGTGTGCTGGGGAGGACTCGACCGAGTGGACAATGCACGAGAGAAGCCAGCTCGACCTGCCACTCGACCGAGCACAGGTCGAGTTGACCGAGCCGTTGACTATTTTGTCTTTTAGCATTTTCAGGGCTTCCACTCCCCTCCTATATAAAGCCTTGTACCTGCAGCCACAAAAGCAGTCAGCTTTTTAGATATTCTCTAAACCTAGTATTTACCCTTTTTGGGATTTATTCTTTTTGCTTTTTATTTTCCTAGATCTTGTACTTGAAAAAGACTAAGTTCTTCAATATTGTTAGTTTAATAACTTTCTTAATATTGAGAATTTAAGTTTCATTTCTTTTTCAATATTGTAGATCATTGTTTTATCTTTCTAATGATGCAAGTTTCAATCTTTTCTGGGTTTATGATTTTGATGTTTATCATGTGTTCTTGTGAGTAGTAGCTTAGGATCTTGAGGATGGGTTAGGCTGGGCTGCGAATGAGGTTTGTTTGGCATGATCAAGCTTGATTGTTGTAGATCTCTTCTAGGGTAGATGTTCTTAATGCTGATCCTATATCTGAGAGGGTAGGATCTGTTTTCAAGCATCTTAGCATCACACCAATGTTTAAGAGGCATAGATAAGGCTAGATCTAGAGCTTACCATCTTGCTTGCTAAGAGATTAGAGGTTTTGTTTGGTATGAGACATATTTCTTACTGCCTTCTTGTGTAGATTCTTTACTATGTGAGAGCAAGTCTAGAAATGCATAGGTTTGATTGTTTCTTGACCATGAGAGTGGGAGAAACTTGTCTTAGATTCATATGTCTAGAGATTAGCTCATGTTGTTTGAGATTTGTTGATCAAGTTAGATAGCCTCAATCATTAGTCCAGCCCATGAATCCCTCCTCAAGTCCTTCCTTGTTTATTGATTTTACAGTCTTAATCCTGTTGCTTGATTGTGGTTTGATCCGTCTTGCATTACTCTGTTTTTATTGCATTGCTCTGTTTCTGCGTTTAGTCTAGCTCGACCACTCACTCGACCTACACTCGGTCGAGTGCTGGCTCGAGTTCATCCCCAGAACTCTGCTGTTTATGATTTGTGATTGTCTTGTTTCATTCCTGTTTCATTTCTGCTGCATTCATTTAGTGTCCTGTTCATTATTGTCTTGCATTAGTTCTTTAGCTTAGTTTCTATTTCTGTTGGTTGCATCACTACTGTCTTAATCATCCTGTTTCATTTGCATTTAGTTCTCAGTTCATTTAGTTTACCTTCTGCACTTTACATTTTCATCATAAGATTGTTAGTGACAAACATCCTTTACATCTGGCTTAAATTAGATCTTTATGCATATCTTAACTGTTTACAAACACTCAAATTGGATTGATACCTCTTATACTGCAACTGCATAAGGGGAATTGAAACACCTTACCATCCATCCATTCATTGCATTCATACATCATCAACCATTCCATCTTTCACTTTCCACCATAAATATCTTGTTTCATCAGACCCTACCCTCTCAGATATATGATCAACATTAAGAACATCTAGACTAGAAGAGATCTACAACAATCAAGCTTGACCAAATCAAACAAGCCTCAAACATAATCCAGCCTAACCCATCCTCAAGATCCTAAACAACTACTCACAAAAACACATGATGAACATCAAAGTCATAAACCCAGAAAATGCTGAAACTTGCATCAAATGAAAGATAAGACAGAGATCTACAATAATGAAAAAGGAATCAAACTCAAATTCTCAATATATTGAAGGTTATGGAACCAACAATTTTAAGAGATTCTTCCTTCTTTCTCTAACACAAGTACAAGATCTAAAAATAAAAAGGTGCAAAGGGAATAATTCCCTAAAAGGTAAAAACTAGGTTTCTGACTCTCTAAAAAGTTGCAACCCTTGGTGGCTGAGGGTACAAGGCCCTCAAATAGAAAAAGAAGTGGAAGCCCTAAAAAAGCTAAAAGACAAAATAGCCAGGCGGCTTGTCCAGCTCGACCCGGTGCTTGGTCGAGTGACCGGTTGAGCTGGCTTCTCTTGATCTTCTTCCACTCGGTCGAGTCCCTCTCTCCACACGGTCGAGTGCACGGTCGAGTGCGGGGTCGAGTTAGACCTCGGACCTTGGTTTTTCAGCCTTAACTCTCCTGCTTTCCCTCCATGATTGCTTCACTCCTTCTCAGCTTTGCTTCCATATTCCTTGAGCTCCAAAATCACCTGTTTATGCATGAAAAGATGCATATGCAATGCAACTATACTCTAATGCATGATTAGTCCTAAAGCTATGCAATAATGGTAAAAATGGATAGCAAAAGATGCAAAAGATGTGAATAAACTAAGGGAAAACAGGGTAAAATATATGAAAAACAGGGTAAAATATATGAATAAGCTCAGTCTGAGTGAATATGTACTTCAGGCTCTTATGATCTGTAAATACCTGTACCTTCGCACCATAAAGATAAGATCTCCAAATCTTCAGGGCGAAAACTACAGCAGCCATCTCCAAATCATGAGTAGTGTAATTGTCCTAATGTTTCCTCAACTGCCGCGAAGCGTAGGCAATCACCTTCCCATGCTGCATCAACACACACCCCAAACCAACTTTGGATGCATCTGTATACACCAGATAGGGCTTCCCCTGCTTTGGCAATGGCAACACTGGCGTAGTAGTCAGCATCTCCTTCAGGCTTGCGAAACCCTCCTCGCACTCCTTTGACCAAACAAAAGGGACATCATTCCCTATCAACTTAGTCATTGGTCGTGCCCTACTCGCAAAACCCTTCACAAACGTCATGTAGTAATCTCCCGTTGCCATAAACTACAATTGCTCAACTTGGCATACAACTTCTGCTCCCGCAGCTTCTCCAGAATTGCTCTCAGATGCAATGTATGCTCCTCAGGACTCTTAGAATAAACCAGGATGTCGTCTATGAAAATGATGACAGTCACGTCTAGAAACTACTAAAACACGCTGTTCATCAATATCATAAACACTGCTGGCGCGTTTGTCAACCCAAAAAGGCATCACCACGAACTCATAATCCCCATACCTTGTCCTGAATATAGTCTTCCTCACATCTGCCTCATATATTGGAATCTGATGATAACTCGACGCCATATCAATCTTGGAGAACCAAGTAGCACCTTTCAACTAAGCAAACAACTCATTGATTCTTGAAAGAGGGTACTTATTCTTCATAGTGACCCGGTTCAAACCCCGATAATCAATGCACAAGCGGAAACTCCCGTCCTTCTTCTTAACAAACAACACCGGCGCTCCCCATGGTGACACACTATGACAGATGAATCCCTTGCCCAAAAGATACTCCAGCTGCTTCTTTAGCTCTGCCATCTCTGCTGGAGCCATTTTGTAAGGCACCTTGGATAACGGTGTTTTCCCCGGTTCCAGCTCAATCGTGAAAGGATCAGACTGAGAAGGTGGTAACCCCTGCAATGACTGGAACACATCCTCAAACTCCTCAACAACCTGAATACCGCTAATCATAGACTTCCCTACTGACTGCGGCATCGATATAGTAACTGATAAGCTCACGTCCCTTCTCGATCATCTTCCCAGCCTACAAGGCCGAGATCACGAGACTCTCTGAAGTCGGTCTCACTCCTTCGAATACCAACTTCACTCCAGGACGCTCAAACTCCACTCTACCCTGATGACAATCAAGATGAACCATATGACGATGTAACCAATCCATCCCAATGATAACATTATACAACTCCACTGAGCTGATAAGCAAATCCGCTGGCCACGACTCTCCTGCGATCTAAATATCAACTCCTCTTGACTGTCCAAGGACTCTCAGTAACTTGCCTCCCACAACTCTGACACCTCCCACTCGCTTCCCGGGATTCCCTCTGATATTAGCGCTCTCTACGCACTCCGGAATAATGAAGCTATGGGTTGCTCCAGAATCAAACATAACGTGGGACCTAAAACCGCCCACCAACAAGGTCCCTACACAAACATCATGTGCTGAGAACCTAACACTTTATCAAAAGCAAAACATAAAAAATCTGAACCTATTAAAATTCACAAAGTCTGGGTACCAAAAATTATACTTGTGATCGCCCCTGCACTAGTTCCACCAGTCTCCACCATCATATACACCTGCTGCACTCCCGGCTACACTCTAAGCTTCACCGTCGCTACCGTCATCTGCTATAACTTAGGACACTTGGGCTTGATATGCCCAAACTCCCTCCAGTAATAGCAAAGCCGAAACACTCTCTGAGCCACCAGCGTGAAACTCCTCTAGAGACAGCTAGCTACCTTGTAATTGAAAACTCTCTAATTTACATGTTTAAGCATCCTTTTTTGTCTATATTCTGCATTGTTTATACCCGTACTTAGCATTTTTAGGTCATTAACTGTAGGATTCGCATTTAGGCCATTTAGGGTGTTGCATTTTTGCATTTGCATACTTTGGATGAAAACAGGTTCTTTAGAGCCTAAAATGGGGAGAAACAATGACAAATCCGAGCATGTACCCGAAGGAGCTATCGAGCAGGAAGAACAGTCCGAACCCCAATCCGATCGAGGAGGATCCAAGAGAAGGAAGAACAACCCGAAGATCAACCCGAGGAGTAACCCGACCTCATCCTCGTGCACCCCATCGAGTAGACCCTCGGGCAGGGCTGGAAAGCTAGGTCAAAGGGGTTTCCATATATAAACCCCCTCTTCTTCCTCTCACCCTAGCACTCCGCAGACCCTCAAACCAGAGAGCGAGAGCTAGTGAGAGAGATCTAGAGCGACTCAAACACTTTTCCACTTTTGTTAGGATTTATTTTACATCTTTTTGTTATCTCTTTAGATTTCTACTTTGTACTCTTTATTTTTCTACTCTATCTTTTAATACAATGCAATTTTTGTTTATCTATGCTTTCATGTTTTCTGCTATGAATTCCGAATAGTGAAGTTAAGATTCTAGGGATGGCAGAGATAATTTTGTGTTCTTGATCGGTTAGGATGTCTTAGTTTGATTGTTTATGTTTTATAAATTCCCTTCTAGATTGGTGTTCTTAATGCTGTCAACAAACCGAGAGGGTGAGTTTAGATCTAGGGTGTTTTACCATCGAGAGGTGTAGATGAAATGCTTGAATCAACCAATGCTAGAGATTAACTCACTTAGCCTAAGAGGTTAGATGAGTAAGGGTTTAATTGAAAATAATGAATCGGTTCTTATTGCATGCTTGGTCATGTTTCTCTAACGAGAGTTGGGTAGGAGAGTGATCAAGGTTTATTGTTTCTATCACGAGAGTGTACTAACAAGGTTTAGAGATCCATTTTCTAGGGAATATTTGCTTGAGGCATGTAAGACATCTGTATCGGTCAGAAACACTTAGGAGTCGATTACCCCATCCTTAGAAGCTTTCGCATATATATTTTTTGCATTTTTATTCATCACTCGATCCATTACCCGAACAGGTACACGATCACCTGCTTCGAGTTTACCCTCGACCTGTTCATACTTTCTTTGTTTACTTGATCACCCCACCCGATCCTGTACTCGAATGCTTGCATCGAGTGCTTAGGTCGTGTGGTTTCTTGTTTATATTCTTCTTTTATTATTATTTTAGGACTGTTAGACAAAACCCTTTTTACTGCTTGGGTTAACTTGCTTGCTTCTGATTGCATCCTATCTACTAGAATAACAACCATTTGGATTGATAACCCTTTGTACTACAACTGCATAGGGAATTGATACCCTGGGTGAAAATCCTCTTATAAATTTGGCGCCGTTGCCATTTGGTTGAATTTAATTTTCTATTTTTAGGATTTTAGCACTTGCTAGATCAAGTTCTATTATACACTTTGGTTCGGTACTGACTTGTTTCCTTTTGTGTTTGTTTGTTTTGCATTTCAGGTACAACCCGAGCACCCTCCCGACCCGTCACCTGATCACCAGGATCGGGTTGACCTTCGTGCACCCACTCGGTCACCTGCTTGTGCATACAAACACGATCGAAGGGAAGCCAAAACTTGAGTCCTTTCATTGACAACATCAACAGACCAAGGCTACTTTGTCCACAACAAGTTAAACAACCACAACCAGAAAAAATTGAGGAGACAATAAACCATCAGAATGGTCCACCAGCTCCTCAAGCAAGGACCAACATAGGAGAAGGAGATGCTCCATCTACTCACACTTAAAGACATGGCATAGTGCCACCTGCTGTTTAGAACAACAATATTGAGATCAAGAGTAGTCTCATCCAGATGATACAAAGTAACAAGTTTCATGGATTGCCAATGGAGGACCCATTGGATCATCTGGATGAATTTGATAGGCTTTGTAGCCTCACCAAGATAAATGGAGTTAGTGAGGACGGATTTAAACTCCGGCTTTTTCGATTCTCTTTGGGAGACAAAGCACACATCTGGGAGAAATCACTCCCCAAGGAGTCAATCACCACTTGGTAAGCGTGCAAGAAGACACTTCTAGCCAAATTCTTCTCCAACTCTAGAACTGCAAGGCTGCAAAATGATATTTCCAGTTTTGTTCAAAAGAACAATGAAACATTTAGTGAAACTTGGGAACGTTTCAAGGGATACACTACCAGATGCCCTCAACACGAATTCAGCAACGCTGCATTGCTAAGTACACTATACAAAGGAGTGGTCCGCAAGATACGGATGTTGCTGGACATCGCAAGCAATGGTCACTTCCTCAACAAGGATGTTGATGAAAGTTGGGATCTAGTGGAGAACTTGGCTCAATTGGATGGGCATTATAATGAGGAGTACGATCGCACTGTGCGATCTACTGGAGAGGAAGATGCCAAGTACAAGAGGGACATGAAAGCCCTTAATGACAAGCTCGATAAGCTCCTCAGCCAGCAGCATCATGTTCATGCAATCTCAGAGGAAGAGCAGTTTTTACAACTAGAGGATATGCACTACATCTATAATCCAAGTGGTCACACAACAAAGCCCAGCACCTACATCCCCAATAATCAGACTATCCGCCAAATACCTCCATATAATTCATCATCGATGGATTTGCACTCATTGATGCACCAAGTCCAATCAACATAGAAGACCGATGCCATACACATTACTACAAGATTTAATGATCTCGCCTGTTGTTATCCACCAATTTCCAGCAACTACATACCAAGTTTGATGCCTTAGGCTCTCGAATTCAAGTGCTTACAGATAAATCGGCTTCAACTTCAAAAAGTCAGGAGTTTGCGCTAGCCATATCTCTACGGAGTGGACGCCAATTACCACCTCGGACGGCACCACCAAACAGACATCAATGACTAAGATGGGGAGGGTCTCTGTTAACCGCCCACTCCTGCTCAACCACCAAACCATTCTCCAGAACAACCTGACTTATCACCCGACCACACTACTCGGATAGATGATCGGGTTGACACTCCAGTCAGTCCACTCCCCAGAGACAAACCAGGAGGAGAGAAACAGAAAGAAAGACGATTCATCCCTCCACCTTACAAGCCACCCTTGCCATTCCCTGGACGATTTTGCAAGGAACTTGAAAGACCTCGACCCGGACCCCTCGGCGTCCATGGTAACGGCTTCCATTCAGCCCTATTCCAGGCCGAATATTCATTGATTCGGTTACTTAGCTTTGGCTCGCGGCCTTGCTTCGTAAACCTTATACGCAGCGGAATATCATATTAACCTTGACCCATCCCTTTGTGCTTAGCCATACAACCAACCAACCCCACAGGCTTTGCACATATTAGGGATGGGGACTTATAGTCCCTTCGGTTCACGGTGATCGGTTGCGCTGTCAGCTTCCTGTACCACTCGTTTCCTGAAGCTTGGTACAGGACGTACTGTGATACCTCGGTCAATTTGTCGGTCATGGTATTAGAGCCTGTTCTGATCCAACGGTCCGACCCCATAATCGAATCGTCGATCAACCATTAACCGGGTCGATTCTTCCGACTAACTTGCCGACCACCCGACCGATCAATCGAACCTACGGCTCATATCTTTGATCCATCAATCACCCAATCCAACTAGCGATCGGATCACCGATAAACCCTTGATCGATCCGTCCATTGGAGCGGATCGTCGATGATCTTTCGATCGGTCCGATGCTTTGATCGAACCGTCAATCATCCTGCCATCAGTCCGACTCCATGGCCGAACCGCCGCTTATCCTTCGATTGGTTCGACCCGATTGTCAAACCGTCGCTCGTCTCATTGTACCGTCGATAGAGAGGTAGCATGCGCATCAGTTTGGACAAGTACCGAAGTACTCACCGAGCCGCACCCCCTTTTCTTCTAAGGCATAGATGGACGATGGATGGATGATGGTGTGTTAGAATGAAGGCAACGCCCTCTATTTATAGGGTTATGGCCGAAGTCTAGGTCCCAAAAGGTAACTGTCCGACAAGACCCTTTGATCGCGCACATTCGATCGTGTACGTTCGGCCATGCCTTTTCGGCCGTGCCTGTTCAGTCATGTACGTCCGTCCGCGTCCCTTCGGACATGCCTGTTCGGTCATGTCCGTACGTCTGCGTCCCTTCGGACATGCCTGTTCGGTCACAACGTCCCATGACAGTCCACGAGCTCCCTAGCTGACTCGTACACTGTCCACTACAGTCCAGCTGGCCGAGCTCGGTTGAGCTCCTTGGCAGCTGCTCGAGCTAGTGGCACTTGACTGGCAGCTGGTCGAGCTGACGGTAGCTGGACGTTAGCTGCCCGAGCTAATACTAGCTGGTCGAGCTGACGCTAGCTGGCCGATAGCTGTCTACAGCTGGCCGAGAGCTTTCCGCAGCTGGCCGATAGCTGTCCGCAGCTGGCCGATAGCTGTCTGCAGCTGAACTAACTTGTTCATCGAACTCGTTCAGCTTGTACAGCTCATTTTCCAGCTAGTTAAGCTAGTAGCTTAACTACTTTAACTCATCTAGCTATCATTTTCCTTAAAACAAACCGCCCCCTTTAAAGTCGTGGTTCGCAGGCATTACAGAACTTCTTGAGAAATACAAGGCATTGTTCAAAAAACAGATGCAGGAACTCGAGCTTCGCATGCCGCTAATGGACGCTATCACCTTGATTCCCCCTTACCAAAAATTTCTGAAAGATGCGATGATGGAGCGGATCAAACAAGTTCAAGGGATGGTCATACTCAATCACGAGTGTAGTGCTATAATCCAGAGGACTACTGCACCTAAGAAACTAAGCGACCCGTGGTCGTTTACTTTACCTTTCTCGATTGGACCCTTGTCGTTCGGAAGATTTCTTTGCGATTTGGGGGCATCTATCAGCCTAATGCTTTTAACTATAGCCAAATATCTTGGATTTGAGAAATTCAAACGCACCGACATCCAACTGTTCCTAGCAGATCGAACTACAAGGTCGTCAAGCGGAGTATTGGAAGACTTGCCAGTCAAGCTATGGTCAGTAGACGTACCAACCGACTTCGTGGTTTTGGAGATGGATGTGGAGCCGAGGCATCCGCTTATCTTAGGACGACCATTTTTAGCCACCGCAGGGGCAATTATAGATGTGAGGAACGGGAAGATCGATCCGAAACTCGGGGAAGACCTTACTATGCAGTTTGATATTTGGGAAACTATGAAAAACCCACAATAGCAGGGCAAACCTTCTGGATAGAGGAGTTAGAAAAACTGCGTGAGGAGGCGTTTGAGGAGATTACAATCGGGAATTTCCTACAAACAGAGCTGACAAATGATAGTAAGGAGGGATTCGTACATCAAGAAACAGAGCTCTACAAGAAGCTGCTTGATACTTATCGAGAAGTTAACGAACCGGAGCTAAGTGAAGACATGAGGGAAGCTGAAGGAGAGGGAATGATGCTAGACAACCGAAGCTTGGACTAGTCAGTAGTCACCTCCTGCGTCATGTCGTGCAGTTGCTTAACACCAGCCCACCCGGTCACTAACACGATCACCCCATTGAGTAGGGTGATCGAGCACAACCTCGAGCCACAACTCCAAACCACTGATGATTGGTCCGAGTCAAAGGCGCCTAAAGTGGAACTTAAACCTCTTCCATCTGGGTTAAGGTATGCTTTCTTGGGACCTAATTCAACTTATCCAGCTTGCCTGAAAAAGAATTAGAGTTGCTTTGCTCTTGATTAAGAAACTATAGAAGAGCAATAGGCTACACTTTAGATGACATCAAGAGTATATCCCCTGATCTCTGCACCCACCAGATAAACCTGTAGGAATCATATTCTAGTGTAGGACCTCAGCGTCGGCTAAACCCGCACCTGACAGAAGTGGTGAAAAAGGAAATTCTGAAGTTGCTCGATGTTGGAGTTATCTACCCCATCACTGATAGCACTTGGGTGCCCTCGGTGCACTGCGTTCCGAAGAAAGGAGGAATCACCAAGTAACATTAAAAGAGGTTGAAATATTATACTCACCTGGCATTTCAAGGCGGTAGGTTTTGTCGTTGATCTTCTCGATGACCCTAAACGGTCTGTCGCCGCGTGGGCTAAGCTTGACGTTCCTCTTCTGTTGGAACCACTCCGGCCTTAGGTGCAACCAAACCCAATCTCCTGGCTTGAATAACATAGGTTTGCATTTGCGGTTCAAGAAACGCGCATACTGTTTGGTCCTCCTTTCGATGTTTGCATAAACCTCCTCGTGAAGCTTCTTGACTAACTCGGCTCTCGCAGCTTCGTCTTGACTCTCGACCTCGTCTGGTGGTAAAGGTAAGAGATCCATCGGCGTGAAAGGCTTGAAGCCGTAAGCGACCTCGAACGGCGACTTCTTGGTGGACAAATGAACGGCCTGATTGTACGCAAACTCAATGAGTAGCACGCACTCGAACCACGATCCTTTGGGATCGCTGTCCAAAGTATAGCTCTAATAGATCGTGTCACGACTTTGGTCTGGCCGTCGGTTTGCGGATATGCGGTGGTGGAGTATAAAAGTTTGGTGCCAAGCTTCTTCCACAATGTTCATCAGAAATGGCCAAGGAACTTCGGGTCTCAATCCGAAATGATAGTGTGCGGTAAATGATAGACAGGTGTTCACCCAGGGTATCAATTCCCTATGCAGTTGTAGTACAAAGGGTTATCAATCCAAATGGTTGTCTATTGCTAGCAGGAAGGATATGATCAGAACAATACAAGTCAAGCCAAGCAGATAGGGTTTTGATCTAACAGTCGTAAATGAATGAAAGACAAGAATATAAACAAAGAAACCACATAACCTAAGCACTCGATGCAAGCAATCGAGTACAGGATCGTGTGGGGGGGATCAAGTAAGCAAATGGGATATGAACTGCTCGAGGTATTACTCAATACAGGTTATCGTGTACCTGATCGGGTAAGTGATCGAGTAGGTAAAGAAAATGCAAGCAATTAAAATACGAAAGCTCCTAAGGATGGGGTAATCGAATTCTTAAGTATTCTAAACCAGTACAGATGCCTTACATGCCTCAAGAAATTATTTCCTGGACAATGAATCTCTAAAACTTTGTCACCACACTCTCGCACTAGCAACAATCAACCTTGATCAATTCCCACACTCTCGCATTAGCAATATGACCAAGCATGCATTAAGATCGATTCATTATTATCAGTAAACTCAAACTCATCTAATCTCTTACTCAGAGTCAAGCAAACCTCTAGCATTGGCTAATTCAAGCATCTCATCTACACCCCTTGATGGTAATACGCCATAGATCTAATCTCAACCTCTCGGTCTGTTGATAGCATTAAGAACACCAACCTAGAAGGAAATCTATCAAAAAAATACAATCAAACTAAGGCATCCTAACCGATAAAGAACACAAAATCATCTATCACATCCCTAGAAACTTTACTACACTACTTAGACATAGCAACAAAAAGCAAAGCAACCAAAAAGAATGAAAATTGCATTGTATTAAATGGTAGAGATAGAGTAGAAAGAGTATAAGATAGAAATCTAAGAAAAACTATAAAAACTATGAAAGAAAATGTAAAAACAAAAGGGAAAACGTTTGAGTCGGTCAGTTCTCTCACAGAAGCTCTCGCTCTCTGGTTTGAGGATCTGCGGCGTGCTCGTTTGTGAGCTAGGAGAGGAGGGGGTTTATATATGGAAACCCTTTTGACCTAGCTTCCCAGACCTGCCCGATGGTCTACTCAATGGGGTACACGAGGGTGACGTCGGGTTACTCTCGGGTGGATCTTTGGGTTGTTCTTCATTCTCTCGGATCCTCCTCGATCGTGTTGGGGTTCGGACTTGTTCTTCCAGCTCGATGGCTCCTTTGGGTACTTGCTCGGGTTGCCCTTGTTTTTCCCCATTTTTGGCTCTTTAGCACCTGTTTTCATCCAAAACATGCAAATGCAGAAATGCAACACCCTAAATGGTCTAAAAGTGAATTCCTATAGTTAATGACCTAAAAATGCTAAGTTAGAGGTATGAACAATGCAAAATATGGACAAAAAAGGATGCTAAAAACATATATATTAGAGAGTTATCAGTAAACAATGGAGCCGGATCACTTGATTGAAGAAGAGGTTTGCCAGTTGCAGCGCGTCATGGTTTTTGTTACACGGAATGAAATGCGCCATCTTAGAGAAACGATCTACCACGACCATCAAGCTGTCCTTATGGTGTAAGAGAGGTAAACCGAGAATGAAATCCATCGATAGGTCGATCCATGGTGTTGTCGACACCAATAGAGGCATGTATAGGCCGTGAGGGTGAGTAGTTGACTTCGACGCTTGGCATACCACACAACGTCCGCAATGCTTCTCGACCATGCTTTGCATCTTTGGCCAATAAAGTGTTCTTGGAGCACGGCCAAAGTCTTGGTGATGCCAAAATGCCCGGACAAACCTCGACTGTGGGCTTCTGGACTAACAACTCACGAATAGAGCCGGTAGGGATGCAAAGTCGCCGGCCTTGAAACAAGAACCCATCATGCACATAGAACTCGGTGAATATGCCCGTGCTGTGATTCTTGAAACAATCACCGAACTTGACATCATTGGCGTACGCGTCTTTGATACTCTAGAATCCGAAAACTTTTGCGTCCATAGTAGTGATCAATGCGTGTCTCCGTGATAGGGCGTCGGGAACGATGTTTTCTTTCCCCTTCTTATACTTAGATCACATATGTGAACGACTCGATGAATTCTAACCATTTGGCATGTCTCCTCTTAAGGTTAGTCTGGCCGCGCAAGTGCTTCAAAGTCTCGTGATCGGTGTGAATCACGAACTCTCGAGCCAAAGGATAATGTTGCTAGACCTCCATGGCGCGAACTAAAGCGTAGAGCTCCTTGTCATATGTGGGATAGTTGAGGGTGGCGCCGTTGAGCTTCTCGCTGAAGTAAGCCACCGGTTTGCCTCCTTGAGTGAGAACAGGGCTTGAGTGAGACGCCGTTTGAGTTCTTTGAAAGCTTGCTCTTGCTCCTCTCCCCGTTTGAGTTCTTTGAAAGATAATGTTGCCAGACGATGTGACCGTGCTAAAGACTTTTACGAACCATCGGTAGAAACTAGCGAGGCCGTGGAACGATCGGACGTGCGAAACACTGGTAGGCGTGGGTGATGTTCATATATTTTACCCTGTTTTCCCTTAGTTTATTCACATCTTTTGCATCTTTTGCAATCCATTTTGACCATTATTGCATAGCTTTAGGACTAATCATGCATTAGAGCTTAGTTGCATTGCATTTGCATCTTTTCATGCATAAACAGGTGATTTTGGAGCCTAAGGAGCATGGAAGCAATGCTAAGGAGAAGTGAAGCAATCAAGAGGAGAAAGCAAGAGAGTTCAGGCTGAAGAACCAAAGTCCGAAGTCCCACTCGACTGCCCACTCGACCAGACACTCGACCGTGTGCGGAGAGGGACTCGACCGAGTGGAAGGAGCAGATGAAAAGCCAACTCGACCGTGCACCAGATCGAGTTGGCCGAGCCGCCTAGCGGTTTTGTATTTTAGCATTTTTAGGGCTTCCACTACTTTCCCTATAAAAGGACCTTGTACCCTTCAGCCACCAAGAGTCCAGCTTTTTAGATAGTCAAAAACCTAGTTTTTTCCTTTTTGGGAATTATTCCTTTTGCATTTTTATTTTCTTAGATCTTGTACCTTCTTTAGAAGGAGAAAACATAAGATTCTTGGATTTTGTTGGTTCCATAACTTTCAAGATATTAAGATTTCATGTTTGATTCCTTCTTCATTATTGTAGATCTTTGCTTTATCTTTCATTTGATGCAAGTTTCAGTATTTTCTGGGTTTATGAATTTGATGCTCATCATGTGTTCTTGTGAGTAGTTGCTTAGGATCTTGAGGATGGGTTAGGCTGGATTATGTTTGAGGTTTGTTTGATTTGGTCAAGCTTGATTGTTGTAGATCTCTTCTAGTCTAGATGTTCTTAATGCTGATCCTATAATTGAGAGGGTATGATTTGATCTCAAGCCTCTTAGCATCATACCAATGTTTAAGGAGCATAGATAAGGCTAGATCTAGAGTTTACCATTAGGCTTGCTAAGAGATTAGAGGTCTTGTTTGGTATTTGACATATTGTTTAATGCCTGCTTGCGTAGATTCTTTACTGTGTGAGAACAAGTCTAGAGATGCATGAGTTTGATTGTTTCTTGCCATGAGAGTGGATGAAACATGTCTTAGAAAATATTGTCTAGAGATTAGCTCAAGTTGTTTGAGATTTGTTGACCAAGTTAGATGACCTCAATCATTAGTCTAGCCCATGAATCCCTCCTCAAGGCCTTCCTTGTTTATTGATTTCTTAGTCTTAATCCTGCTGCTTGCTTGTTGTTTGATTTGCTTTCATATTGTTCTGTTTTTCTTGTGTTGCTCTGTTTTCTCGCGTTTGTCCACCTCGACCCTGCACTCGATCTACACTCGATTGAGTGCTTGCTCGAGTTCTTCCCCAAAACTTTTGTTTATCATTTGTAGTTGTCCTATCTTACTTCCTGTTTCATTCTAGTCGCATTTCTGTTGCATTCACTTAGTGTCCTATTTCTGTTCTAGCTTCATAATTGTCATAATCATTCTGTTCCATTTACATTTAGCATCTAGTTCTAGTAGCTTTTACATTCTGCACTTTACATTTCATCATAGGAATGTTAGTGACAAACATCCTTTACATTTGGCTTTACTTAGACATATATGCAGATCCTGATTGCTTGCAAACTCTCAGATTGGATTGACACCTCTTGTACTACAACAGCATAAGGGGAATTGAAACACCCTGCATTCATTCATCTTCATTCATATCTCATCATTCCATCCATTTCATCACCATCCACCAAATATATGTATTTCAGTGGGCCACTCCTCAATGGCTCGAATCTTCTCTCCATCTACCTTGAGGCCCTGTTCACTTACAACAAAACCTAAGAAAACTAATTCATTAGCAGCAAAGACACACTTTTTTAAGTTAGCGTACAATTGCTCTTCGTGGGGAGTGTTTAAAACATATTCAAGGTGCATAACATGATCCGATAAACATGAACTATACACAAGAATATCATCAAAATAAACAACAACAAATTTTTTTATGTAGGCTCTCAAAACATGGTTCATCAATCGCATTAATGTAGCGGGTGCATTAGATAAACCGAATGGCATTACCAACCTTTCGTACAAACCTTGCTTAGTTTTGAATGCGGTTTTCCACTCGTCCCCTTCCTTCATTCGGACTTGGTGGTAGCCGCTCTTGAGATCAATCTTCCAGCCTCGGTATAGGGTGCCGATACTGATCGTGATGTTGTTCACGGCCCGACAGTCGATGCACATACGCCAGGAGCCGTCTTTCTTTGGTACGAGTAGGACAGGACGGCACACGGGCTCAGACTCTCTCGAACATAGCCTTGGCCAATGAGCTCGGACACTTGGCGCTCCAACTCCTTTACTTCCTCTGGGTTGACTCGATACGCGGGCCGGTTCGGTAATTGATGTTCATATATTTTACCCTGTTTTCCCTTAGTATATTCACATCTTTTTGCATTTTTGCTATCCATTTCGGCCATTATTGTGTAGCTTTAGGACTAATCATGCATTAGAGTTTAGTTGCATTGCATTTGCATCTTTTCATGCATAAACAGGTGATTTTGGAGCTTAAAGAGCATGGCAGCAATGCTGAGGAAGAACTGAAGCAATCATGAAGGGAAAGCAAGAGAGTTAAGGCTGAAATAACAAGGTCCAGAGTCCAACTCGACCGCACACTCGACCAGACACTCGGCCGTATGCTGAGGAGGACTCGACCGAGTGGAGGATGCACGAGAGAAGTCAGCTTGACCTGCCACTCGACCGAGCACAGGTCGAGTTGACCGAGCCGTTGACTATTTTGTCTTTTAGTATTTTTAGGGCTTCCACTCCCTCTCCTATATAAAGCCTTGTACCTGCAGCCACCAAAAAAAGCCAGCTTTTAGATATTCTCTAGACCTAGTATTTACCCTTTTGGGAATTATTTTTTTGCACTTTTATTAGATCTTATACTTGAAAAAGACTAAATTCTTCAATATTGTTGGTTTCATAACTTTCTTAATATTGAGAATTTGAGTTTGATTCTTTCTCCAATATTGTAGATCTTTGCTTTATCTTTCTAATGATGCAAGTTTCGTATTTTTCTGGATTTTTTACGTTGTTCATCATGTGTTCTTGTGAGTAGTTCTCTAGGATCTTGAGGATGGGTTACGCTGGATTGATCTTGTGGTTGTTTGATTTGGTCAAGCTTGATTGTTGTAGATCTCTTCTACGCTAGATGTTCTTAATGTTGATCCTATATCTGAGAAGGTAGGGTTTGATTTCAATCATCTTAGCATCACACCAATGTCTAAAGAGCATAGATAAGGCTAGATCTAGAGCTTACTATTAGGCTTGCTAAGAGATTAGAGGTCTTGTTTGGTATGAGATGTATTGCTTAATGCCTGCTTGTGTAGATTCTTTACTATGTGAGAGCAAGTCTAGAAATGCATAGGTTTGATTGTTTCTTGCCATGAGAGTGGATTAAACATGTCTTAGAATAGTATGTCTAGAGATTACCTCAAAATTTGTTTGAGGTTTGTTGACCAAGTTAAATAACCACAATGATTAGTTCAGCCCATGAATCCCTCCTTAGGACCTTCTTTGTTTATTGATATCTTAGTCTTAATCTTGTTGCTTGCTTGTTGTTTGATTCATTTTTGCATTGCTCTGTTTTTATTATGTTGCTCTGTTTTCACGTATAGTCCAGCTCGACCCTGTACTCGACCTACACTCGGTCGAGTGCTTGCTCGAGTTCTTCCCCAGAACTTGTGTTTATGATTTTTGATTGTCCTGTTTCATTCATGTTTCATTTCTGCTGCATTCATTTAGTTTTCTGTTCATTACGTGTCTTGCATTAGTTCATTTCTTGCATTATAGTAGTTTCTATTTCTGTTCTAGCTTCATTACTGTTACAATCATGCTGTTCATTTACATTTAGCATCTAGTTCTTGTAGTTTTATTTTCTGCACTTTACATTTTCATCTTAGGATTGTTAGTGATAAACATCCTTGCATTTGGCTTAACTTATATTCATATACATATCTTAATTGTTCACAAACACTCATTTAGGATTGACACCTCTTATACTGCAACTGCATAAGGGGAATTGACACACCTTACCATCCATCCATTCATATCACCATTGCATACATTCATCATCATCACATTCCACATAAAAACCCTTGTTCCAATTTTGGCGCCGTTGCCCATTTGAGTGTGTTTTTGTGACAATTAGGATCCATAAAAGTCTAAGATTAAGTTCATTAATCCACTTATTCACTACTGATCTTGTTTCTTCTTCTGCTTGTTTGTGATTGAGTTTCAGGTACCAGCTTGACCATCAACTCGACCACCACTCGACCAAATGTGTGCTCAAGCACCTGATCGAGTCAGAAGCCGGATACAAATAGACATCAGTTCCCAGTCGACTCGACCACTCACTCGAGCCTGTGCTCGACCGAGTGCCTGTCCGAGTCTGTACTCGACTCTGTTGATGCAAACAAGGTCCAAGGGTCCTCACAATCTTCAGAGACTCCTTGATCACATCAACAAACCACCAAGGGACCTGAGACAGTAGAAAACAAAGATCTATCAGGAACAAGAACAACAAGTGCTAATGGAGCAACAAGATCACCAAGCTCCAAGAGCAAGAAACATTGGTGTTGGAGATGCACCGAACACACATAACCAGAGAGCTGGTATTGTGCCTCCTACTGTTGCCAACAACAACTTTGAGATAAAAAGTGGATTGATCTCCATGATTCAAGCCAACAAGTTCCATGGGTTGCCAATGGAAGATCCCCTGGACCACCTTGATGAATTTGATAGGATATGTGGTTTCACTAAGATCAATGGAGTCAGTGAGGATGGATTCAAGTTAAGGCTATTCCCCTTCTCACTTGGAGATAAGGCTCACCTTTGGGAGAAGACTCTTCCTACTGGAGCAATAACCACATGGGATGCATGCAAAAAGGCTTTCTTTTTGAGTCCAACTCGACGGCACACTCGACCAGACACTCGACCGTGTGCTGAGGAGGACTCGACCGAGTGGAGAACACACGAGAGAAGCCAGCTCGACCTGCCACTCGACCGCGCACAGGTCGAGTTGACCGAGCCGTTGACTATTTTGTCTTTTAGTATTTTTAGGGCTTCCACTCCCCTCCTATATAAAGCCTTGTACTTGCAGCCACAAAAGTGTCCAGCTTTTTAGATATTCTCTAAACCTAGTATTTACCCTTTTTGGGATATATTCTTTTTGCCTTTTTTATTTCCTAGATCTTGTACTTGAAAAATACTAAATTCTTCAATATTGTTAGTTTCATAACTTTCTTAATATTGAGAATTCAAGTTTCATTTCTTTTTCAATATTGTAGATCTTTGTTTCATCTTTCTAATGATGCAAGTTTCAATACTTTATGGGTTTATGATTTTGATGTTCATCATGTGTTCTTGTGAGTAGTGGCTTAGGATCTTGAGGATGGGTTAGGCTGGGCTTTGAATGAGGTTTGTTTGGCTTGATCAAGCTTGGTTGTTGTAGATCTCTTCTAGGGTAGATGTTCTTAAGGCTGATCCTATATCTGAGAGGATAGGATCTGATTTCAAGCATCTTAGCATCACACCAATGTTTAAGAGGCATAGATAAGGCTAGATCTAGAGCTTACCATCTTGCTTGCTAAGAGATTAGAGGTTTTGTTTGGTATGAGACATATTTCTTACTGCCTGCTTGTGTAGATTCTTTACTATGTGAGAGCAAGTCTAGAAATGCATAGGTTTGATTGTTTCTTGACCATGAGAGTGGGAGAAACTTGTCTTAGATACATAGGTCTAGAGATTAGCTCATGTTGTTTGAGATTTGTTGATCAAGTTAGATAGCCTCAATCATTAGTCCAGCCCATGAATCCCTCCTCAAGTCCTTCCTTGTTTATTGATTTTACAGTCTTAATCATGTTGCTTGATTGTAGTTTGATTCGTCTTTGCATTACTTTGTTTTTATTGCATTGGTCTGTTTCTGCGTTTAGTCCAGCTCGACCACTCACTCGACCTACACTCGGTCGAGTGCTTGCTCGAGTTCATCCCCAGAACTCTTGTTTATGCTTTGTGATTGTCTTGTTTCATTCTATTTGCATTTCTGTTGCATTTAGTTAGTTTCTTGTTCATTACTTGTCTTGCATTAGTTCATTAGCATAGTTTCTACTTCTGTTGGTTGCATCATTACTGTTATAATCATCCTGTTTCATTTGCATTTAGTTCTTAGTTCTTATAGTTTACTTTCTACACTTTACATTTTCATCATAGGATTGTTAGTGACAAACATCATTTACATCTGGCTTTAATTAGATCTTTATGCATATCTTGACTGTTCACAAACACTCAGATTGGATTGACACCTCTTATACTGCAACTGCATAAGGGGAATTGAAACACCTTACCATCCATCCATTCATTGCATACATTCATCATCATTCATCCATCTTACCACCAAACAAAATAATTGTTTCAATTTGGCGCCGTTGCCTATTTGAGTGTGTTTTTGTGACAATTAGGATCAATAAAAGTCTAAGATTAAGTTCGTTTATCCACTTGTTCACTACTGATCTTGTTTCTTCTTCTGCTTGTTTGTGCTTGTGTTTCAGGTACCAGCTCGACCATCAACTCGACCACCACTCGACCGAGTGTGTGATCGAGCACCTGATCGAGTCAGAAGCCGAATACAAATAGACATCAGTTCCCAGTCGACTCGACCACCCACTCGAGCCTGTGCTCGACCGAGTGCCTATTCGAGTCCGTCATCATGATTCACAACAATATGTTCCATTCTGTACCATGGCAACATCAACCAGGATTCCAGGCTCAATGGTGTCACCCTCTAGTGTTTCAAACTTCACAAGCCCAAGAACCTGACTTAAGAGCTATGATGCAGCAACTTTTACTTGGGCAAGCAACTGAGCAGATTGAGGTAGCAAAGCAGTTTGCTGAGCTGCACCAAACGTTGAATTCCTATTCTAGTGACCTAAACTCCAAGGTCAAGTATATGGAGAGCTCCATTGTTCCTACTTCAGCTCCTAAGCCAAACCACCTTCTTGAAGAACCTATTCCAAACCCAAGAGAGTTTACAGCTAAAGCTCTTAATCTCTATGAAGATGATGTCACTGAGGACAATGAGGTTCAAGGGAGGATTGGTCATTTATTGAAGCCCAGGGTGAAGCTTGTGCACAGCAGACTGAATCCGTCAAAGCACTCGACCAAGTGCTCGATCCAGCACTTGACCGAGTGCTTGATCGAGTGCACGATCGAGTTGAAGACACTGAAGCTGTTAAGCCTGCTAGATACATTCCTCCTGCTTACAAACCGCCTCTACCATTCCCAGGACGTTTCAAGGCACAAAGGCTGAAAGAACTCAGGGACATTATTGAGAAAAGAGAAGAGTTGGTTTTGCAACAAGAGAAGGAGTTAGCTTTACAACAAGAGGAAGTTATTGAGAAGGAAGAAGTGATGGCTTTGAAGGAAGAGGTTGTAATTGAAAAGAAGGAAGTGATGGCCACTCAACAGGAGGTTGTCATTGAAAAGAAGGAAGAGGAGAGAGGACCAGCTTTGGAACAATATGCCCCATATCCTCTCTACAAAGGCATGTTACATGACATATCCAAGCAAAAGGCTCAGAATCAAGGCAAGAGAGATCAAGAGGAGATTGGGACAGCTATTGTTCCAGCAAAACTTGAAGATCCAGGTCCATTCAATCTACCTTGCTCCATCAGCTACCTTCACTTCAACAAATGCTTGTGTGATCTTGGAGCATCTGTTAGTGTCATGCCCTACTCTATAGCAGAAAAGCTTGGACACACTGAATTCAAGCCAAGCAATCTCCACATAAGTCTAGCTGATGGTTCACATAAGGATGTGGTTGGCAAATTGGATAGCCTCCTAGTCAAGATAGGCAAGGCAATAATTCCCACTGATTTCATCATAACAAAGATGGATAAAGAGTTAGAGGATCCGATCTTGCTTGGGAGACCATTCCTTGCCACAGCAGGAGCAGTCATTGATGTTAAGGAAGGGCTGATAAGGTTGAACATAGCTGAAGGTTTGACCATGAACTTTGATATCACAAATCCACCTAAGCAACCAACCATTGGAGGTCAACCATTTAAGATTGAAGATAAAGCTGACTTTGGGGTTTTGAGAGAAGAAGAGACTTCAAAAGCTAAAGTCTCACCTCATGAGGAATCATTTCAACATCTCAAGGGTTCAGTTCAAATGCTAGCTGGTTTAGTGAAGGATCTTCAAGTTCAGCTCAACAAAAGGTCTTTGAAGAAGGCAAGACCAAAACTCAAGTTTAAGAAGAAACATGGTTCAAGTGTCAAGGAAGTAGTGATCAGGAAGGAACACCAAGGTTATCAAGTAGAACCAGGGGGGATTTCAACACCTCCTTGGTCTCCAAATCAAGCTTGAAGAGCTATAAGAAGTCAAGCTTAGTGACTTTAAACAAGCTCACTAAGGAGGAAGTCCCTAAGGTATCCTTTGTAAATAAGCTTTATTTCCTTGTAGTTTTGATGTGTTTTCTTTTATGTTTGTGTTTGGTAGGCCTTTTAATGAGAGTGTAGATGGGTTTGGAGAGAATTGGACTTGGAAATATGGACACACGGTCCAGCTCAACCCCCCCCACTCGGACATGCACTCGACCGAGTCACGGTCGGTCGCCATCGTCGAGCTGCCCCAATCTCCATCTCCAAGTCACCAACAAGACCCCAGCTACACCTTTGATAGCATGCAGGAGGATGTGGACAATTTCTTCTCCAATCCTTGAGGTTACACTATCACCTTTACATTGTAAATACCATTGCATTTCATATTGTGTGTTTTGTTTTAGGTCTTGAATCCTCACACAAATTTCTTTCACACAAGAGACTGTGTGATTTAAGTTTGGGGGAGGGTTTGAGATAGCATTTGACATTGTGTTTTGTTTTCTTATTTCAAATTTTTAGCATCATCATGTTAGTATTTGCATAGCATCTAAGGCATAGAAAAACCCTAAAAAAGTGAAAATTTTTTGCAAAAATATTTATAAAAAAAAGAGTGTTTATGTAGTTTGCATTGCATATTTAAGTATTTTGTTTATCATATAGGACTGCTTGCATTAGGGATCTATGATGAGTATTTCCTTGTTAGCTTGCTAGATTCACCAAACTAGGATCAATGCCCAAGTTAATAGTACTTTGATGCTAGTTGAGTGGTTAGAAGCATAAGATTGAACCAAGCATTGAATTCATGCATTGCATTTGGTCTAAATTGAAGCATGTTGTGATTTGATGCCATTTCCTATCTATAAGAACCTAATATTGACTTTCAATTATCAATGTGTGCATTGCTTTAAACTCATGGATACCATATACATATTTGGATCATCTTTCTCCTTTTTACCACTCTTGTTGATCCAAGTAGCTGATTTCCTCATTAAGAATCAGTTTCCCCTACCCTTAACCAGCCCTTCTTTCAAGCCATGTTTATTCTTGAGTGTGTAAGGCCTATTTTTGGGATTGAGCTTGGTAGAAAGTGTTAGGTTTGAACTGACAAGAGTAAAGCCTTGTGTAGTTCTAGTTTGCATTTTTCAAACTAGATAGGACTAGGTGGTTCACTTGTTGGGTTTGGGACTTGGCAGTTAAAGAAAGAAAAGAGGAAAAAAGAGAAAGAGAAAAAGAGTAGAGTCTTTAAGAGGAGATTGTGTTTAAGCAAAGTCTAGTAAAAGGATGGGAAGTAAAAAAAATTGTTGTTGAAGATGGTTCTAGTTAAAGAAAAGAAAAGAAAGAAAAGAAAAGTCTAGTAAAAAGCTTGTATGTCTTTAAGGATAAGAAGAAAAGAGAACCATAACAAATAAGTAAGATTCCCCCATCCCACTAGAAAGATCAAATAAGAAACCTCTCCTAAGACTTGAAAACCAAAAGAGAAAAGGGTGAAAGAGAAAAGAAGAAGTTAAAGGGTAGCACTAGGATCATTTGGGTTTAGATTGCTAGGATAAACACTTTGGGTACCTTTGGGTAGACAAGGTTGTATTCTTGTATGTGTCTAGGTGTTCTTACCTTTAGCATTCTTCCAAAGCTCAATCCATTTTTATGAGAGAACCTTGATATTGATAAGACCCACTCTAAAAAGAGACCATCATTGTCTCAAAGCCTTTACCTCCACGCCAAATGAGTTTAAGCATTGCATAGAATTGATTCATGTTCTTGATTAATGAATGTTAAAGGAAATGGTTGATTTGAATGCATGTGGACATCTAAGGCTCAAATCAGTAAAGGTTGTGATATGCTTGTCTAAAGTCTTTAAGTACAGCTCATTCAACTTGCATCATAGTACTAGTAACTTGGACATTTATTCTAGATGGTCTATTTGCAAGCTTTAGGAGCTGAGATCCCACTTTCAAACCTCACTTACCTTCTTATGGCTTGCTTATTTGCTTGAGGGCAAGCAAAGACTAAGTTTGGGGGTGTTGATGTTCATATATTTTACCCTGTTTTCCCTTAGTATATTCACATCTTTTGCATCTTTTGCTATCCATTTTCACCATTATTGCATAGCTTTAGGACTAATCATGCATTAGAGTTTAGTTGCATTGCATTTGCATCTTTTCATGGATAAACAGGTGATTTTGAAGCTCAAGGAGCATGGAAGCAATGATGAGGAAGAAGTGAAGCAATCATGAAGGGAAAGCAAGAGAGTTAAGGCTGAAATAACAAGGTCCGGAGTCCAACTCGACCGCACACTCGACCAAACACTCGACCGTGTGCTGAGGAGAACTCGATTGAGTGGAGAACACAGGAGAGAAGCCAGCTCGACCTGCCACTCGACCGAGCACAGGTCGAGTTGACCGAGCCGTTGGCTATTTTGTCTTTTAGTATTTTTAGGACTTCCACTCCCCTCCTATATAAAGCCTTGTACCTGCAGCCACAAAAGTGTCCAGCTTTTTAGATATTCTCTAAACCTAGTATTTACCCTTTTTGGGAAATATTCTTTTTGCCTTTTCTATTTCCTAGATCTTGTACTTAAAAAAAAGACTAAATTCTTCAATATTGTTAGTTTCATAACTTTCTTAATATTGAGAATTCAAGTTTCATTTCTTTTTCAATATTGTAGATCTTTGTTTCATCTTTCTAATGATGCAAGTTTCAATACTTTATGGGTTTATGATTTTGATGTTCATCATGTGTTCTTGTGAGTAGTGGCTTAGGATCTTGAGGATGGGTTAGGCTGGGCTTTGAATGAGGTTTGTTTGGCTTGATCAAGCTTGGTTGTTGTAGATCTCTTCTAGGGTAGATGTTCTTAAGGCTGATCCTATATCTGAGAGGGTAGGATCTGAATTCAAGCATCTTAGCATCACACCAATGTTTAAGAGGCATAGATAAGGCTAGATCTAGAGCTTACCATCTTGCTTGCTAAGAGATTAGATGTTTTGTTTGGTATGAGACATATTTCTTACTGCCTGCTTGTGTAGATTCTTTACTATGTGAGAGCAAGTCTAGAAATGCATAGGTTTGATTGTTTCTTGACCATGAGAGTGGGAGAAACTTGTCTTAGATACATATGTCTAGAGATTAGCTCATGTTGTTTGAGATTTGTTGATCAAGTTAGATAGCCTCAATCATTAGTCCAGCCCATGAATCCCTCCTCAAGTCCTTCCTTGTTTATTGATTTTACAGTCTTAATCCTGTTGCTTGATTGTAGTTTGATTCGTCTTTGCATTACTCTGTTTTTATTGCATTGGTCTGTTTCTGCGTTTAGTCCAGCTCGACCACTCACTCGACCTACACTCGGTCGAGTGCTTAATCGAGTTCATCCCGAGAACTCTTGTTTATGCTTTGTGATTGTCTTGTTTCATTCTATTTGCATTTCTGTTGCATTTACTTAGTTTCTTGTTCATTTATGTCTTGCATTAGTTCATTAGCATAGTTTCTACTTCTGTTGGTTGCATCATTACTGTTATAATCATCCTGTTTCATTTGCATTTAGTTCTTAGTTCTTATAGTTTACTTTCTGCACTTTACATTTTCATCATAGGATTGTTAGTGACAAACATCCTTTATATCTGGCTTAAATTAGATCTTTATGCATATCTTGACTGTTCACAAACACTCAGATTGGATTGACACCTCTTATACTGCAACTGCATAAGGGGAATTGAAACACCTTACCATCCATCCATTCATTGCATACATTCATCATCATTCATCCATCTTACCACCAAACAAAATACTTGTTTCATATAATGACCTAAACATGAAGTTTGAAGGTCTGAACTCTAGAGTGAAGTACATGGAGAGCAACATTGCTTCTACTTCAGCTCCCAAACCTACTCAACTCCCTGGAAAAGCTGTCGAAAACCCAAGGAAGTTCACTGCAAAAGCCATTCACATCTCTAATGAGGAAGTCACTGAGGACAGTGAGGTTCCAGATGGGGAGGATTGGTCCTTTCTTGAAGGAAAAAGTGAAGTTTGTGCAAAGCAGACTGGATCCGCTAGTGCACTCGACCAGGTGCTCGAGCATGCACTCGACCGAGTGCCTGATCGAGGGGTCCAACGAGCTGAAGAATCCGAAGCTGATAAGCCTCCTGCATACAAACTGCCTCTACCATTCCCAGGACGTTTCAAAGCACAGAAGATCAAGGAATTATGGGCGATCATTGAGAAAAAAGAAATGTTGGCTAAGCAACAAGAGGATGAGAAGGCTTTGAAGGAAGAAGTTGTGATTGAGAAACAAGAGGAAGTGATGGCCATACAAGAGATCATCATTGCTTACAAAGAAGAGGAGAGAGGACCTGCCTTGGAACAGTATGAACCATATCCTCTCTATAAGGACTTTTTGCTTAAATTGTCAAAGCAAAAGGCTCGAGCTCAAGATGAGAAGGATCTTGAAGACCTTGGAGGAGTTATCATCCCAATCAATCTTAAGGATCTAGGTCCATTCTATTTACCATGCACATTCAGTTACCTCCACTACAACCAATGCCTATGTGACCTAGGAGCTTCAATTAGTGTCATGCCCTACTCCATTGCACAAAAGCTTGGGAGGACAGATTTCAAACTCACAAACCTCCATGTATGCCTAGCTGATGGGTCAAACAGAGAGTTAGTTGGTAAGTTGGAGAATGTCCCTGTCAAGATAGGGAAGGCAAGGGTTCATACAGATTTTGTGGTGTTGGAGATGGACAAGTGATGTTCATATATTTTACCCTGTTTTCCCTTAGTATATTCACATCTTTTGCATCTTTTGCTATCCATTTTCACCATTATTGCATAGCTTTAGGACTAATCATGCATTAGAGTTTAGTTGCATTGCATTTGCATCTTTTCATGCATAAACAGGTGATTTTGGAGCTTAAGGAGCATGGAAGCAATGCTGAGGAAGGAGTGAAGCAATCATGAAGGGAAAGCAAGAGAGTTAAGGCTGAAATAACAAGGTCCGGAGTCCAACTCGACCGCACACTCGACCAGACACTCGACCGTGTGCTGAGGAGGACTCGACCGAGTGGACAATGCACGAGAGAAGCCAGCTCGACCTGCCACTCGACCGAGCACAGGTCGAGTTGACCGAGCCGTTGACTATTTTGTCTTTTAGCATTTTTAGGGCTTCCACTCCCCTCCTATATAAAGCCTTGTACCTGCAGCCACAAAAGGAGTCAGCTTTTTAGATATTCTCTAAACCTAGTATTTACCTTTTGGGATTTATTCCTTTTGCTTTTTATTTTCCTAGATCTTGTACTTGAAAAAGACTAAATTCCTCAATATTGTTAGTTTAATAACTTTCTTAATATTGAGAATTTAAGTTTCATTTCTTTTTCAATATTGTAGATCTTTGTTTTATCTATCTAATGATGCAAGTTTCAATCTTTTCTAGGTTTATGATTTTGATGTTTATCATGTGTTCTTGTGAGTAGTAGTTTAGGATCTTGAGGATGGGTTAGGCTGGGCTGTGAATGAGGTTTGTTTGGCTTGATCAAGCTTGATTGTTGTAGATCTCTTTTAGGGTAGATGTTCTTAATGCTGATCCTATATCTGAGAGGGTAGGATCTGATTTCAAGCATCTTAGCATCACACCAATGTTTAAGAGGCATAGATAAGGCTAGATCTAGAGCTTACCATCTTGCTTGCTAAGAGATTAGAGGTTTTGTTTGGTATGAGACATATTTCTTACTGCCTGCTTGTGTAGATTCTTTACTATGTGAGAGCAAGTCTAGAAATGCATAGGTTTGATTGTTTCTTGACCATGAGAGTGGGAGAAACTTGTCTTGGATTCATATGTCTAGAGATTAGCTCATGTTGTTTGAGATTTGTTGATCAAGTTAGATAACCTCAATCATTAGTCCAGCCCATGAATCCCTCCTCAAGTCCTTCTTTGTTTATTGATTTTACAGTCTTAATCTTGTTGCTTGATTGTAGTTTGATCTGTCTTTGCATTACTCTGTTTTTATTGCATTGCTCTGTTTCTGCGTTTAGTCTAGCTCGACCACTCACTCGACCTACACTCGGTCGAGTGCTGGCTCGAGTTCAGCCCCAGAACTCTGCTATTTATGATTTGTGATTGTCTTGTTTCATTCCTATTCCATTTCTGCTGCATCCATTTAGTGTCCTGTTCATTATTGTCTTGCATTTGTTCTTTAGCTTAGTTTCTGTTTCTGTTGGTTGCATCATTACTGTCTTAATCATTCTATTTCATTTGCATTTAGTTCTTAGTTCATTTAGTTTACCTTCTGCACTTTACATTTTCATCATAGGATTGTTTAGTGGCAACATCCTTTTCATCTGGCTTAAATTAGATCTTTATGCATATCTTAACTGTTTACAACCACTCAAATTGGATTGATACCCCTTATACTGCAACTGCATAAGGGGAATTGAAACACCTTACCATTCATTGCATACATTCATCATCATCCATTCCATCTTAACACCATAAATTTCTAGTTTCAACAAGGAACCTGAAGATCCAATCATTCTTGGGAGGCCATTCTTAGCCACTGTTGGAGCATTCATTAATGTCAAGGAAGGTCTTGTGACCTTGAATATTGCTGAGGGTATAGTTATGAAGTTCAACATCTGTAACCCAACCAACCTTCCTACCATTGATAATCAGCCTTTCACTATCAAGGACAAAGGTGGTCAAGAAGTTTTAAGTGATAATAAGGCAACTTCAAAGGCTGAGCTAGCACTTCAAGAGGATTCTGTGGAAAAGCTTAAGAGGTCAGTTCAAGAGCTGACTAGTATGGTTGAGGATCTCCAAGTTAAGCTGAACAAGAGGTCTTTGAGGAAAGCAAGACCAAGGCTCAAAATCAAGAAGAAGTATGGTTTGTGTGTTAAGGGTGAGGTTATCAAGGATCAACTTCACAGTGACCAAGAGGTTCCAGGGAGGATTTAATCACCTCCTTGGTACCTCGACCAAGTCTAAGAAGGAAACCAAAGTCAAGCTTAGTGACTCTAAACAAGCTCACTAGGGAGGAAGTCCCTAAGGTATCCTTTGTAAATATGGTTTAATTTCTTAGTAGTTTTGATGTGTTTTCTTTTATGTTTGTGTTGGACAGGCCTTTTAGTGAGAAAGTAGTTGGGTAAGGAGAGATTAGGACTTGGAGGAGGAGAAACGCAAGCCCACTCGACCAGCCCACGAGAGGTACTCGACCAAGTTGGAAAGGAACTAAGGCCCATTTGATCTTCAAATCGCTAGAACGATCGAGTGGAGGGAAGAACAAGAAGAAAATTTTGAATTTTCAAACTTTGGTCAAGGGAGCTCGACCGTGTACAGTCGAGTGTGGGGTCGAGTGGCAGCAAAAAGCAGGTCAAAGATTCCCAATTCAAATTTGAATGGTATGGACGCTCCTCCCTTGTCTCCTTGTCCCCATAGCTTCTTTATATAGAGCTTGCACGAGATTACACCTCTCACACTCTCTGATTTGCTCAAAACAACTAAATTCAAGTTTTAAAATCTCTCTCAAGTTCATCTTTTGCTCAAGCTTTGTTCTTTCAAGTTTTTGGGTCACTAACCTATTAACTTTGAGCTTTGAGTCTATTCCTTTCAGTTATTTTTGAAAATGTCTTCAAAGATCACCAGGAAGTCTCAACAAACCGCTGCAAGTTCCATGGAACGTCGTGATGCTGGCCTTGAATCAAGAGGAGAAGCTGGAAAATCAACTCAACGCACCACTCGATCATGCACTCGACCGAGTGGTGGTTCGAGCAGCCGGTCGAGCCAGATGCCGTGTCCAAGGAGAGAGTCAGTTGAGGAAGATCCTGAGAGGACTGAAAGTGAGGAGGAAAGGGAGCTAACTCTCAATGAGTTCGTAAGGAGACACAAGGCCAAAGGGAAGAGGCCAACAATTGAGGTTGAGCAAGAGGAGAGTGAAAATGAGAGTGAGGAAGAAAGTGAAGAAGAAGAGTTAATGGATGATGGGGAAGCAGAATCTTGTGGGTTGTCAAAGAGGCAGCTTTATGATGCTTTTACGAGAATGGAGTTCTTGGGGACTAGATATCCTCACAAGGAAACCATGGAGAAGCTTGCCATTGATGAAGATGTGGAGTTTCTTTTTGAGAAAAGTAACTTAACCCAGTTCATGGGGCTTTGCATGGAGGGCTACAAGGAGGAAAGTTGTGAGTTTCTAGCCACTGTCAAGCTGCATACATATGCAAGGAAAGATCCTGAGGTTGGAGGTGGTCACATTTCCTTCACAATCAAGGGGAAGAGGCATGATCTTTCAATGAAAAAGATAGCCAATGTGTTTGGTTTTGAAGTTGGGAGCAATAGGAGCTTGATGATACCAAGAGAGGAGCTCTATTCAGTTTGGAAAACCATTGGGGACAACAAACTCTACTCATCCTCCA
Source organism: Camelina laxa (assembly GCA_024034495.1). NCBI lineage: Eukaryota > Viridiplantae > Streptophyta > Magnoliopsida > Brassicales > Brassicaceae > Camelina > Camelina laxa. The sequence continues at coordinate 20,771,814 of CM043882.1, read as the reverse complement.
ATTCCAAGAGCTCAAAGATAAGGAGCCCAGTCCAAAGGTACTTCCACAAAGCTCTTGCAAACACCTTCTTTGCAAGGAAGGAAACTGGGATTATCAATGAGGGAGAGCTTAAGATGATTGACATGGCTCTCAATAGGATCATCCTCAAGGCAAGAGATGGAACCATCATCCTTGGGAGCACTGTAGAGACTGATCTTGCAATGGTGCTCATTGACCACATGGTTTACTTGAGAAGTTGGGTAGGAAAGTTGGAAAAAAAGGATCAAGAGGAGCACTTACCATTGGAGGCATCATTACTCCAATTCTACAAGCTGCAAAGGTTCCACTTAGAGGAGAGAGGGTCTCACCAAGATGGATTGACTCAAGCTACCTCATCTCTACTCTCATCCAAGCCAAGGAGATGCATCAAGGAAATCACATCTTCAATTTTGAGCTTCCAACACTTGGGAAGAAACAATTGATCTTGCCTAACCAAGAGCTCACCACCATTCAAGAAGGAGCCAACATTGACTTTTGGCCAGCTGAGGAGCATTTGTTTGATGGAGTAGTTCAACCTAGAGTTGAGGAAGCTGGGAATGCACAAGTGGCTGATGGGGAGGAACAGTTTTATTTTGAGGATTATGAGCCCAACCCAAGGGATAGTAGAGGAGTGAGGGAGAATAGCAAGAGGTTGACACTTTTGCAAAAGTGGAACAAGTGGCATGGGAAGAGGTTTGATAAGCTGAAGAAGAAGGTGACCAACATGGCTAAGTCTATCAAGGGCTTAAAGAACGAGGTTGCTGACTTGAAGAGTGGGAATTCTTCACCTTCACCATCAAGCCCTTTAAGGAGAAGTAGCTCAACTAGAGCACTTTCAAGAGTTGCAAATCCTTTGGAACCAGCTAGAGCTTCAATGTATGAGCCAAATCAGAGGAAGAGGAGCTCAAGTACCCGAGAACAGCAGCTTTCGAGGCACTCGACCAGGTCACTCGAGCGCCCACTCGACCGAGCACTCCCGACGTAATCGACCGAGTTCCAGCCCAGATCACCATATGGCTTCCCACCTCCAGCTGCTTATCCAGGTTACCCTCCCATCCCACCCCAATACTTCATGGATCCAGCACTCTACCAGCAGTTCTACCAGCAGTTCTCCCAGCAGCAAGGACAGAATTTTGGCATCCGCAGTCCAGCTCGACCCCCCCCACTCGGACACACACTCGACCGAGTCACGGTCGATCGCCGTCGTCGAGCTGCCCCAATCTCCATCTCCAAGTCACCAACAAGACCCCAACTACACATTTGACAGCATGCAAGAGGATGTGGACAACTTCTTCTCCAATCCTTAAGGTACCACTATCACCTTCACTTGTAAATATCATTGCATTTCATATTTTGTTTTTTTTTTTTTTTTAGTCTTGAATCCTCAATCAAATTTCTTTCACACAGGGGACTGTGTGATTTAAGTTTGGGGGAGGGTTTGAGATAGCATTTGACATTGTGTTTTGTGATCTTATTTCAAATTTTTAGCATCAACATGATAGTATTTGCATAAGCATCTAAGGCATAGAAAAACCATAAAAATTTGAAAAATTTTGAAACAAATCTTTATAAAAAAGAGTGTTCATGTAGTTTGCATTGCATATTAGAGTCTTGTTTAGCATGTTTCATGTAGGATTGTATAATATTTGCATTAGGGATCTATGATGAGTTTTTCCTTGTTAGCTTGTTCATTCACTAGACTAGGATCAATGCCCAAGTTAATAGTACTTTGATGCTAGTTGAGTAGTTAGAAGCATAAGATTGAACCAAGACTTGAATTTCTGCATTGTATTTGGTCTAAATTGAAGCATGTTGTGATTTGACACCATTTCCTATCTATAAGAACCTAATATTGAATTTCAATTATCAATGTGTGCATTGCTTTAAACTCATGGATACCATATACATATTTGGATCATCTTTCTCCTTTTTACCACTCTTGTTGATCCAAGTAGCTGATTTCCAAATTAAGAATCAGTTTCCCTACCCTTAACCAACCCTTCTTTCAATCCTTGTTTATTCTTGTGTGTGTGAGGCCTATTTTGGGATTGAGCTTGGTAGAAAGTGTTAGGTTTGAACTGACAAGAGTAAAGCCTTGTGTAGTTCTAGTTTGCATTTTTCAAACTAGATAGGACTAGGTGGTTCACTTGTTGGGTTTGGGACTTGGCTGTTATGAAAAGAAAAAAAAAAAAAGAAAAGAAAGAAAAAAGGTAGAGTCTTTAAGAGGAGATTGTGTTTAAGCAAGGTCTATTGAAAGGATGGGAAGCAAAAATTGTTGAAGATGGTTCTAGTTAAAGAAGAGAAAAGAAAGAAAAGAAATTTCTAGCAAAAAGCTTGTATGTCTTAAGAATAAGAAGAAAGGAGAACCATAGCAAATATGTAAGAATCCCCCATCCCACTAGAAAGATCAAATAAGAAACCTCTCCTAAGACTTGAAAACCAAAAGAGAAAAGGGTGAAAGAGAAAAGAAGAAGTTAAAGGGTAGCACTAGGATCATTTGGGTTTAGATTGCTAGGATAAACACTTTGGGTGCTTTTGGGTAGACAAGGTTTTATTCTTGTATGTTTCAAGGTGTTCTTACCTTTAGCATTCTTCTAAAGCTCAATACATTTTCATGAGAGAACCTTGATATTGATAAGCCCCACTCTAAAAAGAGACCATCATTGTCTCAAAGCCTTTACCTCCAAGCCAAATGAGTTTAAGCATTGCATAGAATTGATTCATGTTCTTGATTAATGAATGTTAAAGGAAATGGTTGATTTGAATGCATGTGGATATCTAAGGCTCGTAAAGGTTGTGATATGCTTGTCTAAAGTCTATAAGTACATCTATTCAACTTGCATCATAGTACTAGTAACTTGGACATTGATTCTAGATGGTCTATTTGCAAGCTTTAGGAGCTGAGATCCCACTTTCAAACCTCACCTACCTTCTCATGTCTTGCTTATTTGCTTGATGTTCATATATTTTACCCTGTTTTCTCTTAGTATATTCACATTTTTTGCATCTTTTGCTATCCATTTAGGCCATTATTGTGTAGCTTTAGGACTAATCATGCATTAGAGTTTAGTTGCATTTCATTTGCATCTTTTCATGCATAAACAGGTGATTTTGGAGCTTAAGGAGCATGGAAGCAATGCTGAGGAAGAAGTGAAGCAATCATGAAGGGAAAGCAAGAGAGTTAAGGCTGAAATAACAAGGTCCGGAGTCCAACTCGACCGCACACTTGACCAGACACTCGACCGTGTGCTGAGGAGGACTCGACCGAGTGGAGGATGCACGAGAGAATCCAGCTCGACCTGCCACTCGACCGAGCACAGGTCGAGTTGACCGAGCCGTTGACTATTTTGTCTTTTAGTATTTTTAGGGCTTTGAAACTAAGATATTTATGGTGGACAGGTTAAGATGGAATGGATGATGATGAATGTATGCAATGATTGGTAAGGTGTTTCAATTCCCCTTATGCAGTTGCAGTATAAGGGGTATCAATCCAATTTGAGTGTTTGTGAACAGTTAAGATATGCATAAAGATCTAATTTAAGCCAGATGAAAAGGATGTTGCCACTAAACAATCCTAAGATGAAAATGTAAAGTGCAGAAGGTAAACTAAATGAACTAAGAACTAAATGCAATTGAAACAGGATGATTAAGACAGTAATGATGCAACCAACAGAAACAGAAACTAAGCTAAAGAACAAATGCAAGACAATAATGAACAGGACACTAAATGGATGCAGTAGAAATGGAACAGGAATGAAACAAGACAATCACAAATCATAAATAGCAGAGTTCTGGGGATGAACTCGAGCCAGCACTCGACCGAGTGTAGGTCGAGTGAGTGGTCGAGCTAGACTAAACGCAGAAACAGAGCAATGCAATAAAAACAGAGTAATGCAAAGACAGATCAAACTACAATCAAGCAACAGGATTAAGACTGTAAAATCAATAAACAAAGAAGGACTTGAGGAGGGATTCATGGGCTGGACTGATGATTGAGGCTATCTAACTTGATCAACAAATCTCAAACAACATGAGCTAATCTCTAGACATATGAATCCAAACAAGTTTCTCCCACTCTCATGGTCAAGAAACAATCAAACCTATGCATTTCTAGACTTGCTCTCACATAGTAAAGAATCTACACAAGCAGGCAGTAAGAAATATGTCTCATACCAAACAAAACCTCTAATCTCTTAGCAAGCAAGATGGTAAGCTCTAGATCTAGCCTTATCTATGCCTCTTAAACATTGGTGTGATGCTAAGATGCTTGAAATCAGATCCTACCCTCTCAGATATAGGATCAGCATTAAGAACATCTACCCTAGAAGAGATCTACAACAATCAAGCTTGATCAAGCCAAACAAACCTCATTCACAGCCCAGCCTAACCCATCCTCAAGATCCTAAACTACTACTCACAAGAACACATGATAAACATCAAAATCATAAACCCAGAAAAGATTGAAACTTGCATCATTAGATAGATAAAACAAAGATCTACAATATTGAAAAAGAAATGAAACTTAAATTCTCAATATTAAGAAAGTTATTAAACTAACAATATTGAGGAATTTAGTCTTTTTCAAGTACAAGATCTAGGAAAATAAAAAGCAAAAGGAATAAATCCTAAAAAGGTAAATACTAGGTTTAGAGAATATCTAAAAAGCTGACTCCATTTGTGGCTGCAGGTACAAGGCTTTATATAGGAGGGGAGTGGAAGCCCTAAAAATGCTAAAAGACAAAATAGTCAACGGCTCGGTCAACTCGACCTGTGCTCGGTCGAGTGGCAGGTCGAGCTGGCTTCTCTCGTGCATTGTCCACTCGGTCGAGTCCTCCTCAGCACACGGTCGAGTGTCTGGTCGAGTGTGCGGTCGAGTTGGACTCCGGACCTTGTTATTTCAGCCTTAACTCTCTTGCTTTCCCTTCATGATTGCTTCACTCCTTCCTCGGCATTGCTTCCATGCTCCTTAAGCTTCAAAATCACCTGTTTATGCATGAAAAGATGCAAATGCAATGCAACTAAATTCTAATGCATGATTAGTCCTAAAGCTATGCAATAATGGTGAAAATGGATAGCAAAAGATGCAAAAGATGTGAATATACTAAGGGAAAACAGGGTAAAATATATGAACATCAACACCCCCAAACTCTTTGCTTGCCCTCAAGCAAATAAGCTAGACATAAGAATGTAGGTGAGGTTTGAAAGTGGGATCTCAGCTCCTAAAGCTTGCAAACAGACCATCTAGAATCAATGTCCAAGTTACTAGTACTATGATGCAAGTTGAATGAGCTGTACTTAAAGACTTTAGACAAGCATGTCACAACCTTTACAGATTTGAGCCTTAGATATCCACATGCATTCAAATCAACCATTTCCTTTAACATTCATTAATCAAGAACATGAATCAATTCTATGCAATGCTTAAACTCATTTGGCTTGGAGGTAAAGGCTTTGAGACAATGATGGTCTCTTTTTAGAGTGGGGCTTATCAATATCAAGGTTCTCTCATAAAAAATGGATTGAGCTTTAGAAGAATGCTAAAGGTAAGAACACCTAGACACATACAAGAATAAAACCTTGTCTACCCAAAGGTACCCAAAGTGTTTATCCTAGCAATCTAAACCCAAATGATCCTAGTGCTACCCTTTAACTTCTTCTTTTCTCTTTCACCCTTTTCTCTTTTGATTTTCAAGTCTTAGGAGAGGTTTCTTATTTGATCTTTCTAGTGGGATGGGGGATTCTTACTTATTTGCTATGGTTCTCTTTTCTTCTTATTCTTAAGACATACAAGCTTTTTGCTAGACTTTTCTTTTCTTTCTCTTCTTTTCTTTAACTAGAACCATCTTCAACAATTTTTGCTTCCCATCTTTTCACTAGACCTTGCTTAAACACAATCTCCTCTTAAAGACTCTACCCTTTTTCTCTCTTTTTCTCTTTTTTTTTTTTCTTTCTTTAACTTCCAAGTCCCAAACCCAACAAATGAACCACCTAGTCCTATCTAGTTTGAAAAATGCAAACTAGAACTACACAAGGCTTTACTCTTGTCAGTTCAAACCTAACACTTTCTACCAAGCTCAATCCTAAAAATAGGCCTCACACACTCAAGAATAAACATGGCTTGAAAGAAGGGTTGGTTAAGGGTAGGGGAAACTGATTCTTAATGAGGAAATCAGCTACTTGGATCAACAAGAGTGGTAAAAAGGAGAAAGATGATCCAAATATGTATATGGTATCCATGAGTTTAAAGCAATGCACACATTGATAATTGAAAGTCAATATTAGGTTCTTATAGATAGGAAATGGCATCAAATCACAACATGCTTCAATTTAGACCAAATGCAATGCAGGAATTCAATGCTTGGTTCAATCTTATGCTTCTAACCACTCAACTAGCATCAAAGTACTATTAACTTGGGCATTGATCCTAGTCTAGTGAATGAGCAAGCTAACAAGGAAATACTCATCATAGATCCCTAATGCAAGCAGTCCTATATGATAAACAAAATACTTGAATATGCAAGGCAAACTACATGAACACTCTTTTTTTTTTATAAAGATTTTTGCAAAAATTTTCAAATTTTTAGGGTTTTTCTATGCCTTAGATGCTATGCAAATATTAACATGATGATGCTAAAAATTTGAAAGAAAACAAAACACAATGTCAAATGCTATCTCAAACCCTCCCCCAAACTTAAATCACACAGTCCCTTGTGTGAAAGAAATTTGTTTGAGGATTCAAGACTTAAAACAAAACACACAATATGAAATGCAAATGGTATTTACAATGGAAAGGTGATAGTGTTACCTCAAGGATTGTAGAAGAAACTATCCACATCCTCCTGCATGCTATCAAAGGTGTAGCTGGGGTCTTGTTGGTGACTTGGAGAGGGGGATTGGGGCAGCTCGACGATGGCGATCGACCGTGACTCGGTCGAGTGCATGTCCGAGTGGGGGGGTCGAGCTGGACTGCGGATGTCATAACTCTGTCCTTGCTGCTGGGAGAACTGTTGGTAGAACTGGTGGTAGAGGGCTGGATCCGTGAAGTATTGGGGTGGGATGGGAGGGTAACCTGGATAAGCAGCTGGAGGTGGGAAGCCATATGGTTGTCTGGGCTGGAACTCGGTTGAGTGCATTGGTGGTGCTCGGTCGAGTGGGTGCTCGAGTGACCCGGTCGAGTGCCTCGAAAACTGCTGTTCTCGGGTACTTGAGCTCCTCTTCCTCTGAATTGGCTCATACATTGAAGCCCTAGCTGGTTCCACAGGATTCGCAACCCTTGAAAGTGCTCTAGTTGAGCTACTTCTCCTCAAAGGGCTTGAATGGCTAGGAGATGAGTTTCCACTCTTCAGCTCAGCAATCTCCTTCTTTAAGCCTTTGATAGAATTAGCCATGTTGGTCACCTTCTTCTTCAGCTTATCAAACCTCTTTCCTTGCCACTTGCCCCACTTTTGCAAAAGAGTTAACCTTTTGGCATTCTCCCTCACTCCTCTACTATCTCTTGGGTTGGGCTCATAGTCTTCAAAGTAGAACTGCTCCTCTCCATCAGCTACTTGTGCATTTCCAGCTTCTTCAACTCTAGGTTGAACCACTCCATCAAACCAATGCTCCTCAGCTGGCCAAAAGTCAATGTTGGCTCCCTCTTGAATGGTGGTGAGTTCTTGGTTAGGCAATATGAGTTGCTTTTTCCCAAGTGTTGGAAGCTCATAGTTGAAAATGTGGTTCCCTTGATGCATTTCCTTGGCTAGGATGAGAGTAGAAGTGAGGTAGCTTGAGTCAATCCATCTTGGTGAGACACTCTCTCCTCTAAGTGGAACTTTAGCAGCTTGAAGGATTGGAGTGATGATGCCCCCAATGGTAAGTGCTCCTCTTGACCCCTTGTTTTCCAACTTTCCTACCCAGCTTCTCAAGTAAATCATGTGGTCAATGAGCACCATTGCAAGATCAGTCTCTACAGTGCTCCCAAGGATGATGGTTCCATCTCTTGCCTTGAGGATGATCCCATTGAGAGCCAAGTCAATCATCTTCAGCTCTCCCTCATTGATGTTCCCAGTTTCCTTCCTTGCAAAGAAGGTGTTTGCAAGGGCTTTATGGAAGTACCTTAAGACTGGGCTCCTTATCTTTGAGCTCTTGGAGTTGGAGGAGGAGTAGAGCTTGTTGTCCCCAATGGTTTCCCAAACTGAGTAGAGCTCCTCTCTTGGTATCCTCAAGCTCCTATGGCTGCCAGTTTCAAATCCAAACACATTGGCTATCTTTTTTATTGAAAGCTCATGCTTCCTCCCCTTGATTGTGAAGGTGATGTGACCAGCCCCAGCCTCAGGATCTTTCCTTGCATATGTGTGCAGCTTGACAGTGGTAAGGAACTCACAACTCTCCTCTTTGTAGCCCTCCATGCAAAGCCCCATAAACTTGGTGAGATTGCTCTTCTCAAAGAGATATTCTACATCCTCATCAATAGCAAGCTTCTGCATGGTCTCCTTGTGTGGATACCTAGTTCCCAAGAACTCCATCCTCATGAAAGCATCATAAAGTTGCCTCTTTGTCAGCCCACAAGACTCAGCTTCTCCATCATCCATCAATTCTTCTTCTTCACTTTCTTCCTCACTCTCACTTTCACTTTCTTCTTGCTCAACTTCAACAGCTGGCCTCTTCCCCTTGGCCTTGTGCTTCCTCATAAACTCATTAAGAGTAGGCTCTCTTTCCTCCTCACTTTCGGTCCTCTCAGGATCTTCCTCAACTCGCTCTCTCCTTGGACGCGGCACCTGGCTCGACCTACTGCTCAAACGGCCACCCGGTCGAGTGGTTGATCGAGTGGTCCGTCGAGTGACTCTCTCAGCTTCACCTCTTGTATCAAGGTCAGCATCACGACGTTCCATGGAGCTTGCAGCGGTTTGGTGCGACTTCTTGGTAATTTTGGAAGACATTTTCAAAAGAAACTGAAGGGAATAGACTCAAAGCACAAAGTTAATAGGTTAGTGACCCAAAAACTTGAAAGAACAAAACTTGAGCAAGAGATGAACTTTGAAAGAGATTTTAAAGCTTGAATTTAAATGTTTTGAGCAAATGAGAGAATGTGAGAAGTGTAGGATCGAGCAAGGACTATATAAAGAAGCTAAGGGGACAAGGTGACAAGGGTGGAGCGTCCATACCATTCAAATTCGAAATGGGAATCTTTGACTTACTTTTTGGCTGCCACTCGACCCCACACTCGACCAGCACGTGGTCGAGCTCCTTGAAAAATTTTGAAATTTCAAAAATTTTCTCCTTGTTCTTCCCTCCACTTGATCATTCTAGAAGAATGGGAATCAAATGGGCTTCTATTAGTATCCAGCTCGGCCGAGTACTTCTTGTGGTCTTGGTCGAGTGGGCTTGCGAGTCTCCTTCTCCAAGTCCAAATCTTTCTTTATCCAACTACATTCTTCCTCAAAAGCATGTCCAACACAAACATAAAATAAAACATATCAAAACTACTAGGAAAATAAACTATATTTACAAAGGATACCTTAGGGACTTCCTCCCTAGTGAGCTTGTTTAGAGTCACTAAGCTTGACTTCTTATAGCTCTTTAAGCTTGATTAGGAGACCAAGGAGGTGATAAAATCCCTCCTGGTTCTACTTGATAACCTTGGTGTTCCTTCTTGATCACTACTTCCTTGACACTTGAAGCATGTTTCTTCTTAAACTTGAGTCTTGGTCTTGCCTTCTTCCAAGACTTCTTGTTGAGCTGAGCTTGAAGTTCCTTCACTAAACCAGCTAGCACTTGAACTGACCCCTTTAGTTCTTGGACAGTCTTATCTTGGGCTGAACCTTTAATCCTAGGATTCCCTCCTTCCTCAAAAACTTCACAACTAGCCTTTTTCCCTATTATAAAGTGATGACCTTCAATAGTAGGCTGATGAGTAGTATTCTTGATGTCAAACTTCATAGTGAAGTCTTTAGCAAGGTGAAGTTTGATGGTTCCCATCTTAACATCTATTACAGCTCCAACTGTGGCTAAGAATGGTCTCCCCAAGATGAGAGGATCTTCTGGCTCTTGATCCATGTTCATGATCACAAAATCAGTTGGGATTCTTGCCTTTCCTATCTTGACTGGAAGGTTTTCAATTATCCCAAGCACATCCCTCTTGGATCCATCTGCCATGCCAATATAGAGGTTGCAAGGCTTAAAGTATTCATACCCCAACTTTTCAGCCACTGAGTATGGCATTAGGCTCACTGAAGCTCCTAAATCACATAGGCACTTGTTGAAGTGCATGTAGCTGATAGAGCAAGGTAGATTAAATGATCCAGGGTCTTCAAGTTTTGTTGGTATAACAGCTTCCCCAATCTCTCTTAAGTCCTTCATGTCTTGTTCATGAGCTTTCATCTTGGATAATTCAAGCAGCATGTCCTTGTAGGAAGGACTCTGAACAAATTTTCTCAAGTCAGGCCCTCTCTCCTCTTCCTTGTAAGCAATGGTAATCTCTTGTATAGCCATTACTTCCTTCAAGACTTTCACTTCCTCTTGTTGCAAAGCCATCATTTCTTTTTCTCAATAATTTCCCTCAGTTCCCTTATCTTTTGTGCCTTGAAACATCCTGGGAATGGTAGAGGTGGTTTGTAAGCTGGAGGAATGTACTTAGCAGGCTTGACAGCTTCTGTGTCTTCAACTCGATCGGCCACTCGATCAGGCACTCGGTCGAGTGCTCGCTCGAGCACTTGGTCGAGTGCTTTGACGGATTCAGATGGTGGACAGGTTAAGACGGATTCAATGATTGGTAAGGTGTTTCAATTCCCCTTATGCAGTTGCAGTATAAGGGGTATCAATCCAATTTGAGTGTTTGTGAACAGTTAAGATATGCATAAAGATCTAATTTAAGCCAGATGAAAAGGATGTTGCCACTAAACAATCCTAAGATGAAAATGTAAAGTGCAGAAGGTAAACTAAATGAACTAAGAACTAAATGCAATTGAAACAGGATGACTAAGACAGTAATGATGCAACCAACAGAAACAGAAACTAAGCTAAAGAACAAATGCAAGACAATAATGAACAGGACACTAAATGGATGCAGCAGAAATGGAACAGGAATGAAACAAGACAATCACAAATCATAAATAGCAGAGTTCTGGGGATGAACTCGAGCCAGCACTCGACCGAGTGTAGGTCGAGTGAGTGGTCGAGCTAGACTAAACGCAGAAACAGAGAAATGCAATAAAAACAAAGTAATGCAAAGACATATCAAACTACAATCAAGCAACAAGATTAAGACTGTAAAATCAATAAACAAAGAAGGACTTGAGGAGGGATTCATGGGCTGGACTGATGATTGAGGCTATCTAACTTGATCAACAAATCTCAAACAACATGAGCTAATCTCTAGACATATGAATCCAAAACAAGTTTCTCCCACTCTCATGGTCAAGAAACAATCAAACCTATGCATTTCTAGACTTGCTCTCACATAGTAAAGAATCTACACAAGCAGGAAGTAAGAAATATGTCTCATACCAAACAAAACCTCTAATCTCTTAGCAAGAAAGATGGTAAGCTCTAGATCTAGCCTTATCTATGCCTCTTAAACATTGGTGTGATGCTAAGATGCTTGAAATCAGATCCTACCCTCTCAGATATAGGATCAGCATTAAGAACATCTACCCTAGAAGAGATCTACAACAATCAAGCTTGATCAAGCCAAACAAACCTCATTCACAGTCCAGCCTAACCCATCCTCAAGATCCTAAACTACTACTCACAAGAACACATGATAAACATCAAAATCATAAACCCAGAAAAGATTGAAACTTGCATCATTAGATAGATAAAACGAAGATCTACAATATTGAAAAAGAAATGAAACTTAAAATTCTCAATATTAAGAAAGTTATTAAACTAACAATATTGAGGAATTTAGTCTTTTTCAAGTACAAGATCTAGGAAAATAAAAAGCAAAAGGAATAAATCCCAAAAAGGTAAATACTAGGTTTAGAGAATATCTAAAAAGCTGACTCCCTTTGTGGCTGCAGGTACAAGGCTTTATATAGGAGGGGAGTGCAAGCCCTAAAAATGCTAAAAGACAAAATAGTCAACGGCTCGGTCAACTCGATCTGTGCTCGGTCGAGTGGCAGGTCGAGCTGGCTTCTCTCGTGCATTGTCCACTCGGTCGAGTCCTCCTCAGCACACGGTCGAGTGTCTGGTCGAGTGTGCGGTCGAGTTGGACTCCGGACCTTGTTATTTCAGCCTTAACTCTCTTGCTTTCCCTTCATGATTGCTTCACTCCTTCCTCAGCATTGCTTCCATGCTCCTTAAGCTTCAAAATCACCTGTTTATGCATGAAAAGATGCAAATGCAATGCAACTAAACTCTAATGCATGATTAATCCTAAAGCTATGCAATAATGGTGAAAATGGATAGCAAAAGATGCAAAAGATGTGAATATACTAAGGGAAAACAGGGTAAAATATATGAACATCAGGCTTCCACTCCCTCTCTTATATAATGCCTTGTACCTGCAGCCACCAAAAAAAGGCCAGCTTTTAGATATTCTCTAGACCTAGTATTTACCCTTTTGGGAATTATTCTTTTTGCACTTTTATTAGATTTTGTAATTGAAAAAGACTTAATTCTTCAATATTGTTGGTTTCATAACTTTCTTAATATTGAGAATTTGAGTTTGATTCTTTCTCCAATATTGTAGATCTTTGCTTTATCTTTCTAATGATGCAAGTTTCGTATTTTTCTGGGTTTTTGACTTTGTTCATCATGTGTTCTTGTGAGTAGTGCTCTAGGATCTTGAGGATGAGTTAGGCTGGATTGATCTTGTGTTTTGTTTGATTTGGTCAAGCTTGATTGTTGTAGATCTCTTCTAGGCTAGATGTTCTTAATGTTGATCCTATATCTGAGAAGGTAGGGTTTGATTTCAAGCATCTTAGCATCACACAAATGTCTAAGGAGCATAGATAAGGCTAGATCTAGAGCTTACCATTAGGCTTGCTAAGAGATTAGAGGTCTTGTTGGGTATCAGATGTATTGCTTAATGCCTGCTTGTGTAGATTCTTTACTATGTGAGAGCAAGTCTAGAAAAGCATAGGTTTGATTGTTTCTTGCCATGAGAGTGGATTAAACATGTCTTAGAATAGTATGTCTAGAGATTAGCTCAAAGTTTGTTTGAGGTTTGTTGACCAAGTTAAATAACCACAATGATTAGTTCAGCCCATGAATCCCTCCTCATGACCTTCTTTGTTTATTGATATCTTAGTCTTAATCCTGTTGCTTGCTTGTTGTTTGAATCGTTTTTTCATTGCTCTGTTTTTATTGTGTTGCTCTGTTTTCACGTATAGTCCAGCTCGACTCTGTACTCGACCTACACTCGGTCGAGTGCTTGCTCGAGTTCTTCCCCAGAACTTGTGTTTATGATTTGTGATTGTCCTGTTTCATTCCTGTTTCATTTCTGCTGCATTCATTTAGTTTTCTGTTCATTACGTGTCTTGCATTAGTTCATTTCTTGCATTATAGTAGTTTCTATTTCTGTTCTAGCTTCATTACTGTTACAATCATTCTGTTCATTTACATTTATCATCTAGTTCTTGTAGTTTTATTTTCTGCACTTTACATTTTCATCTTAGGATTGTTAGTGACAAACATCCTTGCATTTGGCTTAACTTAGATTCATATACATATCTTAATTGTTCACAAACACTCATTTAGGATTGACACCTCTTATACTGCAACTGCATAAGGGGAACTGAAACACCTTACCAGCCATCCATTCATATCACCATTGCATACATTCATCATCATCACATTCCACATAAAAACCCTTGTTTCAGTAATTGAACTCCGGGCAGGAGATTGATCTGATGCTCGATGCCTCGAATCGGTGGTAAACGTTTGGGAAACTCGTCCGGGAACACGTCCACGAAGCATCGGAGAACGTCTCAGATAACGTCCGGTAAAGCGTCCATCGAACCTTCGAGCCCGTCAACCAATAAATCTCGAAAAACTATCAATAAAACTTGGTTGGATTCCTTCCTAACATCACTAGATTGAATTAGAAAGTTTTGATTGCATTTCATGAACTTGTGTGGGGCTCAACGGTTTCAAACAAATACGCTTATTATCATGAACAAAATAATATTGGTTGGTGTGGCCGCAGTGTGTGGTCCTTTTGTCAAACTGCCAAGGACGCCCCAAGAGGAGGTGGCTAGCTTGCATTGGAACCACATCACACAAGACTTGGTCTTTGTAAGGACCCACACTAAACGGAACTGTGACTTGCTCTTTGACATGAATCACGGTTTTTTCATTCAACCATTTGAGTCTATAAGGTCGAGGGTGGTTTGTGGTGTTAAGAGAAAAGTTCTTGACCAGACTAGAACTTGCCACATTAGTGCAAGATCCATCGTCTATGATCAACCCACAAACCTTTCCACTTACAGTGCAACGAGTATGGAAAATGTTATCGCGATGGCTCGCGTCGTCGGTCTCCACGCTGGTGTTGAGGATGCATCGGATCATCAGAAGTTCTCCAACGCCCCGTTCGGCTACAACCTCTTCTAGCTCCGCTTCGGCTCGATCGTTCTCTTCGGCCGCTTCTCCTTCGGACTCGAGCTCTCCGGACTCGGTAATGATCATATTGCGAGCGTTCAGACACTCTCGCATGTAATGGCCTCGTCCTTGACACTTAGCAAACAATGTCTCGGCTCCGGACGTCATTGGTGGTACGTCGCGGATCTAGTCTTTCGTTGGCGGCCGATTCCTTTCCCTTGAACCTTGAGTCGACATTGGCCGTTCTTGACATTTCTTGTGGCCAGTTGGAGGATTTCGCTTTTGGAGACCAGTTTGGAACTCCTTGGGTTCTGGTGCAACTTGCGGCGTCGTTGTTCTTCTTGATTTGACCCTCAATTTGCACCGATAGGTGCAAAAACTCCTTGAACCCTTGGTAAGGTTGGCGTTCGATCTTGCGCGCGATCCGGTCTTGTAAACCGTCAAGGAACTGCACCATAAGGGATTCCTCGGTGTCTTCGAATTAGATTAGGTTGCGTAGGGTTTCGAACTCCTCAAAGTACTCCTCAACGGACCGCGAGCCTTGAGTGAGCCTCCTAAACTTCTTTTGTAGCTCTCGATGGTAAAACGGTGGAACGTATCACCTCCTCATCTCAGCTTTCATGACCTCCCAAGTGGTGATCGGTCGGTCATGATTGCGGTGTTGCTCGGCCACTAAGTGGTCCCACCACATGAGGGCGTAGTCTGTGAATTGGGCTACGGCGTAGTTGATCTTACGCATCTCTGGATAGTTGTGACACGAGTAGAGGTGGTCCATTCGGCTCTCCCAGTCGAGGTAGGCCTCCGGGTCAGACTTCCCGGCAAATGTTGGTGTCGTCATCTTGTGGCCAGGTTCGTTAGGCCTCAGAGCATCCTCGTATTGGTCGTCGCATCGGTGGCGTCGCCTCGATCGCGGTTCATAGTCCTCGGCGGACTGATCGCTTCGATCCGGTTCTTGGCGTTGGCGCCGCATAGGTAGGGGATCTTCTCTCGGGGGGTTCGCAAGCTCAAGGTGTGTCATGCGCTAGGCCAAGCGTTCTATACCATTACGTAAGGCCGTCAAGGTTGCACCAATCTCTGGAGTAGGTAGTGGAATCTCCGGTGGATGTTGTTCGGCCATCGTACGGACGGTCAACGATGACGTGGCTCGACACGATGTGCTGTCCGGTTGATTTTAAACCTCGTCAAAACAAAGAACGAATATTCGTGAGTATATTACGTTCAATGGACCACAAAGAGATATTTTCTTATGCCACACAATGATTGATGACAGCGATGCAAAAGCAATTCTAAGACTAAACAAAAGCAAAAGTAAAAGCGAGTCACGACAAAATTACTTTTGGACCACAACAAGAGTGCGAAAGCAAAAACAAAACTTTATCGATCTAACAACGTCTAAACAAGAACACGGATGACCAATGCTATGAACATGAAGAACACAAGATAACCTAAGCAAACTACTAACAACACTACGCATGCACCAATTTAAACCAAATAAACGAAACATGCGAAACAAGATAAAGCAAACGAGTCTACTAGATATGCTCAAGATCCAAACTTCAAACAAAAGGAAATGAATTTCTGGGTTAGAAAGACACAACCTTTGGGTTAGGAACGTTGAGCGCTGATGCGAGCGTCGGACGTCTTGAGGTACCGACAGATTCGACCGTTCTCGAGCCGGTCGAACTAGAGGCAACTTCTCTTGGACAAGACGCGGTGGATCGACTCTAGGGTGAAAACGAACAATGGAAACGGAAGATGGTGGAAAAAAACGAGCGGATTGGAAGTTCAAAATTTGCTCTCGTTGTGGTCGAGCGGCTACGGTACGAACGGTCAGGTTGCGGAACGGCTAGCGAACCAAGGATGGTTCGAAGGAGACTTAGGGAATGAGTGATAATACGACTCGCAATGGGGAGAGGAGCAAGATTGACGCGCATAATGGCTCGCAGAGAGGCAACGCGAACCTGGTTCGAGGTCAGTAGGGTTTCTCGGCAGAACAATCCCGGATTGGTTCTAAGGAGAGGAGTGCGACAACAGTAAAAGATTATCTCTTTGGAAAACATTTTATTTTCA
>CM043882.1:20675954-20755106 GCA_024034495.1 Camelina laxa | reverse complement strand
GTTAAGAACATCTAGCCTAGAAGAGATCTACAACAATCAAGCATAACCAAATCAAACAAACCACAAGATCAACCCAGCCTAACCCATCCTCAAGATCCTAAGCAAACTACTCACAAGAACACATGGTGAACAAAGTCAAAAACCCAGAAAATGATGAAACTTGCATCACTAGAAAGATAAAACAGAGATCTTCAATGTTGAAAAGGAAATGAAATTTGTATTCTCAATATTAAGAAAGTTATGAAACCAACAATATTGAAGAATTTAGTCTTTTTCAAGTATAAGATCTAAGAAATATAAAAATGCAAAAAGAATAATTCCCAAAAGGGTAAAATACTAGGTTTAGAGAATATCTAAAAAGTTGTATACTTTTGTGGCTGCAGGTACAAGGCTTTATATAGGAGGAGTGGAAGCCCTAAAAATACTAAAAGACAAAATAGTCAACGACTTGGTCAACTCGACCTGTGCTTGGTCGAGTGGCAGGTCGAGCTGGCTTCTCTCGTGCATTCTCCACTCGGTCGAGTCCTCTTCAGCACACGGTCGAGTGTCTGGTCGAGTGTGCGGTCGAGTTGGACTCCGGACCTTGTTATTTCAGCCTTAACTCTCTTGCTTTCCCTTCATGATTGCTTCACTTCTTCCTCAGCATTGCTTCCATGCTCCTTAAGCTCCAAAATCACCTGTTTATGCATGAAAAGATGCAAATGCAATGGAACTAAACTCTAATGCATGATTAGTCCTAAAGCTATGCAATAATGGTGAAAAAGGATAGCAAAAGATGCAAAAGATCTGAATATACTAAGGGAAAACAGGTTAAAACAGGTTAAACAGGTCATAATCATTATGTTCCATTTGCATTTAGCATCTAGTTCTTGTAGCTTTACATTTTGCACTTTGCATTTCATCATAGGATTGTTAGTGACAAACATCCTTTACATCTGGCTTGACTTAGACCTTTACGCACATCTTGATTGCTCAGAACTCTCAGATTGGATTGACACCTCTTGTACTACAATTGCATAAGGGGAATTAAAACACCCTGCCATCCATTCATTCATATCTCATCATTCCATCCATTTCATCACCATACCACCAAATAGATGTGTTTCACATGTTCTTGAGGGTTTGCTACATTTGTGCTTTTGTAGGAGAGGTTGTTATTCTTGAATTGATTATAACCTTTGAAACCTCCTTGATTCTGCATATAGCAAATCTCAGCATTTTCACTCTCCCCATCTTGAGCTGGAGTCTCTTCTTCACGAAGAAAATGAATGTTCTTTTGCTGGCTGAGTAGAATCTTGTCCAACTTCTCATGAACAACCTTCAAATCCTTATTATACTTCTCATCTTGATCATGGGCAACCAATCTCAATGTTCTATCCTAATCATCATTATAGTTCCCACCAGATTGTGCTAAATTCTCCACTAGCTCCCAACCTTCTTGATAACTCTCTAATTTACATGTTTTAAGCATCCTTTATTTGTCCAAATTCTGCATTGTTTATACCCTTACCTTAGCATTTTTAGGTCATTAACTGTAGGAATTCGAATTTTGGCCAATTAGGGTGTTGCATTTTTGCATTTGCATACTTTGGATGAAAACAGGTGCTTTAGAGCCTAAAATGGAGAGAAACAAGGACAAATCCGAGCATGTACCCGAAGGAGCTATAGAGCAGGAAGAACATTCCGAACCCCAATCCGATTGAAGAGGATCCAAGAGAAGGAAGAACAACCTGAAGATCTACCCGAGGAGTAACCTGACTTCATCCTCGTGCACTCCATCGAGTAGACCCTCGGGAAGGGCTGGAAAACTAGGTCAAAGGGGTTTCCATATATAAACCCCCCTCTTCTTCCTCTCACCCTAGCACGCCGCAGACCCTCAAATCAGAGAGCGAGAGCTTCTGAGAGAGTTCTAGAGCGACTCAAACACTTTTCCACTTTTGTTAGGATTTATTTTACATCTTTTTGTTATCTCTTTAGATTTCTACTTTGTACTCTTTACTTTTCTACTCTCTCTTTTAATACAATGCAATTTTCATTTATCTATGCTTCCATGTTTTCTGCTATGAATTTCGAGTAGTGAAGTAAAGTTTCTAGGGATGGGATAGATAATTTTGTGTTCTTGATCGGTTAGGATGTCTTATTTTGATTATTTATGTTTTATAAATTCCTTTCTAGATTGGTGTTCTTAATGCTGTGAACAAACCGAGAGGGTGAGATTAGATCTAGGGTGTTTTACCATCGAGAGGTGTAGATGAAATGCTTGAATCAACCAATGCTAGAGATTTACTCACTTAGCCTAAGAGATTAGATGAGTAAGGGGTTTATTGACAAGAATGAATCGGTTCTTATTGCCTGCTTGGTCATGTTTCTCCAATGAGAGTTGGGTAGGGGAGTGATCAAGGTTGATTGTTTCTATCACGAGAGTGTTTTAACAAGATTTTAGAGATTCATTGTTTAGGGAATATTTGCCCAAGGCATGTAAGACATCTGTATCGGTCAGGAACACTTAGGAGTCGATTACCCCATCCTTAGAAGCTTTCACATTTTAATTGTTTGCATTTTGATATATCACTCGATCCATTACCCGAACAGGTACACGATCACCTGCTACGAGTATACCCTCGAGCTGTTCATACTTTCATTATTTACTCGATTACCCACCTGATCCTGTACTCGAATGCTTGTATTGAGTGCATAGGTCGTGTGGTTTCTTGTTTATATTCTTTTCTTTTATTATTTTAGGACTATTAGACAAAACCCCTTTTACTGCTTGGCTTGACTTGCTTGCTTATGATTTCATCCTATCTGCTAGCATAACAACCACTTGGATTGATAACCCTTTGTACTACAACTGCATAGGGAATTGATACCCTGGGTGAAAATTCTCGTATCAATTTGGCGTCGTTGCCATTTGGTTAAATTTAATTTGCTACGTTTAGGATTTCAGCACTTGCTAGATCAAGTTCTATTATACACTTTGGTTCAGTACTGACTTGTTTCCTTTCGTGTTTGTTTGTTTTGCATTTCAGGTACAACCCGAGCACCCACCCGACCCGTCACTCGATCACCTGGATCGAGTTGACCTTCGTGTACCCACTCGGTCACCTGCTTGTGCATGCAAACACGATCCAAGGGTAGCCAAAACTTGAGTCCTTTCATCGACAACATCGACAGACGAAGGCTACTTCGTCCACAACAAGTTCAACAACCGTAACCAGCAACAATTGAGGAGACAATGAACAATCAGAATGGTCCACCAGCTCCTCAAGAAAGGACCAACATAGGAGCAGGAGATGCTCCATCTACTCACACTCAAAGACATGGCATAGTGCCACCTACAGTTCAGAACAACAATTTTGAGATTAAGAGTAGTCTCATCCAGATGATACAAAGCAACAAGTTTCATGGATTGCCAATGGAGGACCCATTGGATCATCTGGATGAATTTGATAGGCTTTGTAGCCTCACCAAGATAAATGAAGTTAGTGAGGACGGATTCAAACTCCGGCTTTTCCCATTCTTTTTGGGAGACAAAGCACACATCTGGGAGAAATCACTCCCCAAGGAGTCAGTCACCACTTGGGAAGCATGCAAGAAGGCGTTTCTAGCCAAATTCTTCTCCAACTTCAGAACCGCAAGGCTGCGAAATGATATTTCCAGTTTTGTTCAGAAGAACAATGAAACTTTTAGTGAAGCTTGGGAACGTTTTAAGGGATACACTACCAGATGCCCTCATCATGGATTCAGCAATGCTTCATTGCTAAGTACACTATACAGAGGAGTGGTCCCCAAGATACGGATGTTGGTGGACACCGCAAGCAATGGTAACTTCCTCAACAAGCATGTTGATGAAGGTTGGGATCTAGTGGATAACTTGGCTCAATCTGATGGGCATTATAATGAGGAGTACGATCGCACTGTGCGATCTACTGGAGAGGAAGATGCCAAGTACAAGAGGGACATGAAATCCCTCAATGACAAGCTCGATAAGCTCCTCAGCCAGCAGCAGCATGTTCATGCAATCTCAGAAGAAGAGCAGTTTTTACAACAAGATGGGGAGAATGTTAAAATAGAGGATGTGAACTACATCAACAACCAAGGAGGTTACAACAAAGGGTACAACAACTACAAACCGAATCCGAATCTGTCATACCGATACCCGAACGTTGCTAATCCTCAAGACCAGGTCTTCCTATAAGCAGTTCAAGGGAACCAGGTCCAGCCAAAGCCTTTTGGCCAATACGATCAAGGCTATGCCCCTAAGCAGTAGTACTCTGGCAATTACCACCAACCCATTGCACCACCTGGATTCCAACAACAACAATGCTCGCAGAACCAATCCCAAAAAGCTGACCTACACGGCCTAATTCAGCAGATGATTCAAAATCACGCATCAGCTTCTATGGACACCGCAAAACGGTTTACGGATATGAGCAACAAGATCGATTCTTGATACAGTGACTTGACTGCCAAGTATGATTCGCTCATTACTAAGCTGAGGTACCTAGAGGGCCACCACAACAACCAACCAACTACGAAGATCAACCAGCTTCCACGTAAGGCTATTCAGAACCCAAAGGATTATGCCACTGCCCAAGTCATCTTCCTTGATGATGATAATGAGGACTACCTCACTGAGGATAGTGATGTTCAGGAAGGGGAGGACATGGATCATTATAGGATGAATGAGTCCCAGTACTACATATCCGAGTATGAACCCGAGCCTTCACCCGAGGAGTCTGATCGAGTTGATGATCGAGCACTAGTTTGAGAATCACAAATCAAAGAACCACCCGAGGCAGAACCCGATGATGGTGATCGGATGATACATCGTGTAGATGTTCAGATGACAGATCAACCTCAACTGCCTGTACCAGCAGAAGGGGAACTAGAGGAAAGGTTCAATGCTGCTCTTGGCATCCAACTGGAGGCGCTTGCAGAGCGTATGGCCAAGCAAAAAGCTCCACCTCTTAAGCTTTTGCCACCACATGAACTTCAAGAAGAAATCACCAAGGAGGCAGATCAGGTTGAGATGGAGGTTAAGGAAGCTGTCAAGGAGATTGGGTATGAAATTCTCAAAAGTGGAGTGTGCTTAGATCCTAAGCTTCGAATAGAGGAGAAATTGGAGGATCCTGGCTCTTTTACTTTGCTCGATAGGACTTCGGATTTTCAAAAATGGCTTGTGCGATTTGGGAGCTTCAGTCAGCATCATGCCACTTTCAGTTGCCAACAAGATTGGTTTCAGCAGTTTTAAGCCGAGCAGCCTGTATTTGGTTCTAGCAGATAGAACAATCAAACATCCGATTGGGATCCTGGAAAATTTTCCTCTCAGGATTGGAAGGGTGGAAGTCCCTACTGATTTTATGATCCTTGATATGGATAAGGAACCAGACGATCAACTGATCCTAGGGAGACCA
Source organism: Camelina laxa (assembly GCA_024034495.1). NCBI lineage: Eukaryota > Viridiplantae > Streptophyta > Magnoliopsida > Brassicales > Brassicaceae > Camelina > Camelina laxa. Next base: position 20,749,689 of record CM043882.1, on the reverse strand, counting down.
TTCCTGACAACAGTAGGTGCAGTGATTGAGGTGAAGCTAGGCAAGATCAGAACTGAGCATGGGGAGCATTTCAAAATGGATTTTGATGTCAAGAAAGGGATTACAAGGCCAACCATTCACGGTCAAGTCTTTTCCACTAAGACAAAGCAGAGAAAAGTCAGGCATCTTGAAGAAGTCAACACTACATTTGATGTGGAACCTAGACAAGACTTGGAGAATCCATTGAATCAGCCTGCTATAGTGGAGAGGATTCCAGAATCTCTCCCTCCTAGATCCATGCTTAAAGAGCATGAATAGTCAATCTTAGTGACTTAAAACAAGCTCACTTGGGAGGAAGTCCCAAGGATATCCTTTTATTTTCTCTTAATTTTATTAACTTATTTTTTTTCTTATTTTTAATTTTTACATATTTATAAAAAATAAAGAAAATAAAAGGAGAAAAGTTAAAAAGGAAATTTTGGAGAACCCGAGGCTCTACCCGAATCCGTACCTGACGCGCCTGATCGTGTTCCTACCCGGGTGGCAAGTGGAGTCCGAATTCCACAAACCCTAGCCCACTCTCGGAGAAGCCCATGAAGCCAATCCTCCCTATTTAAGGACCCTATCCCTCACAACTCCATAAGTTCTCTTTAAACCCTAAAAAACTTGAGTGTTCTAAGATTTTCGGGAACTGACCCTATTAATCTCGAGTTTAGCTTTTCATTCTTTTTAAGGATCTTACCAATGGCACCAAAGATGAAAACCTACCAAAAGAAAGAAAGCAGATCAACCTCTGCCGCTGTAAGAACCGGAGGAGATGCCGTTGAACCCAGCGAGTAACGAAGAAGAGGAGACGTTTCACAACCCGATCCGTCACCCTATCCGGTGCTCGAGAAACCGATCGTGCAGACCCCCGAGTCCGCTCACCTAGCCGGGTGGCGAGTGCTATTCGCCGATCTCCTCGACGTAGGGACCTGTCTACGTCCGAGAGAACCATCACCGATCCTATGGAGGTCGATTCGGATGCTGATGGAGGGGAACCAGAGGAGATCGAAACCACGCGGCTAAGGAGCAGAGCTGCGGTTGTAAGAGGGAAGAGACCAGCCTCTGAAAGGGCTTAGAAGGTAGCTGAGAGAGCAGCTGAGGAAGAGGATCGAGACACAGAGGAGGAGAACCGTGACCGAGAGGAGGAGCAGAGAGATTGCACATGCCAGGCTGCACGGAGGCTGAAGCAAAAAGAGGTGGAGACTCCAGCCAAGCTTTTCAAGGTCCTCCGCTAGATGAGCTTTGTAGGAACCCGTTTCCCTCACCATGAAACAATGAAGCACTTGGGCATCGCTAGAGACGTCGAGTTCCTGTTCGACATGTGCCACCTGCGCCAGATAATGCAAACCAATCTCGAGGCTTATGAGGAGGAGACGGTTCACTTCCTTGCAAAGCTACGGTTGCACTACTTTGAAGATGACCCCGACCCTACTACCCGATGGAGGGATCAAGTTCATCACATTCTTCGTGAGAAACAAGGTGTACCGGCTTACTTTCAAGGAGATGGAGAAGCTGTATGGTTTCAAGGCTGGGAATGGAGAAGGCATGGAGGTGAGAAAGGAAGAGATGAAGTCCCTATGGCTGACAATAGGCGACAAGCTCCCTTACAAGTCAACAAGATCCAAATCAGCTCAAATAAGGAGCCCTGTTTTGAGGTACTTTCACAAGTCTCTAGCTTGCACCTTGTTCGCTAGAAAGGAGACAGGGAATGTGAATTACGATGAGCTCCAGCTGCTAGACATTCCCTTGTGTGGAGTGTTAGACAATGCTAGAGATGTTACACCACTAGTTGGAGATGTTGCGGATACTAGTATGGTCTTTGTGATGCTCGATCAATTCCTTTACCTCAAGTAATAGGCAATGAAAAATGAGAGAAGAGATGGAGCTGGGGAGATCTCAATAGCAGGACTGGTTACACCAATTTTGGTGGCTTGCGATGTGCCTTTGAAGGGAGAAGTACATGACCCGAGATGGCTTGACATCGAGTCTTGACACTGGCGAGGTACTTGGCTTATGAGAAGCCAAACAACATGCTGCTCTTCAAGTTTGTCCATCCAACTGCCGAAGCTGCCCAAATGATCCTGCCCAATGTCGTGTGTACCAAGGTACGGCTAGGGGACAACATAGACTTTGCACCACCCTTGGAGGAGCTGTACAACCCGGAAGGGGAATCCGAGGCAGAAGAAAGAGAGCCGACTGGGCAAGGACAAGGACAAGGAGACAACTCGGACGATTACGATTTTGAGGAGTATGTTTGCTCTCAAAAGCAACTTGTTGGGGTGAGGGAAGCTCACAAGAGGATCGGATGGCTGAAGATGATGAACAAGTTTCTGTTTAGGAAGGTCAACAATCTTACCGGCTCAGTGAAGGTGATGGGAGGTCAGATAAAGGAGCTACAAGACAAGGCAAGTTGTGCCTCAGCCCCCACATTGGCATATGCACCCACATGGATGGGGAGAAGCGGACCACTAGGAGGAATTCGAGGACTGACACCTCCAGAGCCTCACAGAGCATCATCTTACGAGCCCCAGCAAGAGGAGGATATCACAAGTGAAACTTTTTTTTTATGTGGTGGTGTGAATGTGAATGATGATGAATGTATGCAATGAATGGATGGATGGTAAGGTGTTTCAATTCCCCTTATGCAGTTGCAGTATAAGAGGTGTCAATCCTATCTGAGTGTTTGTGAACAGTCAAGATGTGCATAAAGATCTAATTTAAGCCAGATGTAAAGGATGTTTGTCACTAACAATCCTATGATTAAAATGCAAAGTGCAGAAAATAAAACTACAAGAACTAGATGCTGAATGTAAATGAACAGAATGATTGTAACAGTAATGAAGCTAAAACAGAAATAGAAACTACTATAATGCAAGAAATAAACCTATGCAAGACAAGCAATGAACAAAAAACTAAATGAATGCAGCAGAAATGAAACAGGACAATCACAAATCATAAACACAAGCTCTGGGGAAGAACTCGAGCAAGCACTCGACCGAGTGTACGTCGAGTACAGGGTCGAGCTAGACTAAACGTGAAAACAGAGCAACACAATAAAAACAGAGCAATGCAAAAACGAATCAAACAACAATCAAGCAACATGATTAAGATTAAGATATCAATAAACAAAGAAGGTCCTGAGGAGGGATTCATGGGCTGAACTAATCATTGTGGTTATTTAACTTGGTCAACAAACCTCAAACAAACTTTGAGCTAATCTCTAGACATACTATTCTAAGACATGTTTAATCCACTCTCATGGCAAGAAGCAATCAAACCTATGCATTTCTAGACTTGCTCTCACATAGTAAATAATCTACACAAGCAGGCTTTAAGCAATACATCTCAAACCAAACAAGACCTCTAATCTCTTAGCAAGCCTAATGGTAAGCTCTAGATCTAGCCTTATCTATGCTCCTTAGACATTGGTGTGATGCTAAGATGCTTGAAATCAAACCCTACCTTCTCAGATATAGGATCAGCATTAAGAACATCTAGCCTAGAAGAGATCTACAACAATAAAGCTTAACCAAATCAAATAAACCACAAGATCAACCCAGCCTAACCCATCCTCAAGATCCTAAGCAAACTACTCACAAGAACACATGGTGAGCAAAGTCAAAAACCCAGAAAATAATGAAACTTGCATCACTAGAAAGATAAAACAGAGATCTTCAATATCGAAAAAGAAATGAAACTCGAATTCTCAATATTAAGAAAGTTATGAAACCAACAATATTGAAGAATTTAGTCTTCACTTGAAAAAGACTAAATTCTTCAATATTGTTGGTTTCATAACTTTCTTAATATTGAGAATTCGAGTTTCATTTCTTTTTCGATATTGAAGATCTCTGTTTTATCTTTCTAGTGATGCAAGTTTCATTATTTTCTGGGTTTTTGACTTTGCTCACCATGTGTTCTTGTGAGTAGTTTGCTTAGGATCTTGAGGATGGGTTAGGCTGGGTTGATCTTGTGGTTTATTTGATTTGGTTAAGCTTTATTGTTGTAGATCTCTTCTAGGCTAGATGTTCTTAATGCTGATCCTATATCTGAGAAGGTAGGGTTTGATTTCAAGCATCTTAGCATCACACCAATGTCTAAGGAGCATAGATAAGGCTAGATCTAGAGCTTACCATTAGGCTTGCTAAGAGATTAGAGGTCTTGTTTGGTTTGAGATGTATTGCTTAAAGCCTGCTTGTGTAGATTATTTACTATGTGAGAGCAAGTCTAGAAATGCATAGGTTTGATTGCTTCTTGCCATGAGAGTGGATTAAACATGTCTTAGAATAGTATGTCTAGAGATTAGCTCAAAGTTTTTTTGAGGTTTGTTGACCAAGTTAAATAACCACAATGATTAGTTCAGCCCATGAATCCCTCCTCATGACCTTCTTTGTTTATTGATATCTTAGTCTTAATCATGTTGCTTGATTGTTGTTTGATTCGTATTTGCATTGCTCTGTTTTTATTGTGTTGCTCTGTTTTCACGTTTAGTCAAGCTCGACCCTGTACTCGACCTACACTCGGTCGAGTGCTTGCTCGAGTTCTTCCCCAGAGCTTGTGTTTATGATTTGTGATTGTCCTGTTTCATTTCTGCTGCATTCATTTAGTTTTCTGTTCATTGCTTGTCTTGCATAGGTTTATTTCTTGCATTATAGTAGTTTCTATTCCTGTTTTAGCTTCATTACTGTTACAATCATTATGTTCATTTACATTCAGCATCTAGTTCTTGTAGTTTTATTTTCTGCACTTTGCATTTTAATCATAGGATTGTTAGTGACAAACATCCTTTACATCTGGCTTAAATTAGATCTTTATGCACATCTTGACTGTTCACAAACACTCAGATTGGATTGACACCCCTTATACTGCAACTGCATAAGGGGAATTGAAACACCTTACCATCCATCCATTCATTGCATACATTCACACCAACCACCAATAAAAGACTTGTTTCAAACAATAGATGTCCCAATCTCCTCTTGATCTCTCTTGCCTTGATTCTGAGCCTTTTGCTTGGATATGTCAAGTAACATGCCTTTGTAGAGAGGATATGCGGCATATTCTTCCAAAGCTGGTCCTCTCTCCTCTTCCTTCTTTTCAATGACAACCTCCTGTTGAATGGCCATCACTTCCTTCTTCTCAAGAACTTCCTCTTGTTGTAAAGCTAACTCCTTCTCTTGTTGCAAAACCATCATTTCTTTTTTCTCAATAATTTCCCTCAGTTCTCTTATCTTTTATGCCTTGAAACGTCCTGGGAATGGTAGAGGTTGTTTGTAAGCAGGAGGAATGTACTTAGCAGGCTTAACAGCTTCTGTGTCCTCGGCTCGATCGACCACTAGATCAGACACTCGGTCGAGTGCTTGTTCGAGCACCTGGTCGAGTGCACTACCGGATTCAATCTACTTTGCACAAACTTCACTCTTAACTTCAAGAAATGACCAATCCTCCACACCTTGAACCTCACTGTCCTCAGTGACAGCATCTTCATAGAGATTAAGAGCTTTAGCAGTAAATTCCCTTGGGTTTGGAATAGCTTTTTCAAGAAGTTGGTTTGGCTTAGGAGCTGAAGTAGAATCAATGGAGCTCTCCATGTACTTGACCTTGGAGTTTAGGTCATTAGAATAGGAATTCAATGTTTGGTGCAGCTCATCGAACTGCTTTGCTACCTCAATCTGGCCAGTTGCTTGCCCAAGTAAAAGTTGTTGCATCATAGCTTTTAAATCAGGTTCTTGGTTTTGGTAGGTCTGAAACACTGGAGGGTGACACCATGGAGACTGAAATCATGGTTGATGTTGCCATGGTACAGAATGGAACATACTGCTGTGAAACATGATGACTGACTCGGACAGGCACTCGGTCGAGCACAGGCTCGAGTAGGTGGTCGAGTCGACTAGGAACTGATGTCTATTTGTATCCGGCTTCTGACTCGATCAGGTGCTCGATCACACACTCGGTCGAGTGGTGGTGGAGTTGATGGTCGAGCTGGTAACTGAAACTCAAGCACAGACAAGCAGAAGAAGAAACAAGATCAGTAGTGAACAAGTGAATAAACGAACTTAATCTTAGACTTTTATGGATCCTAATTGTCACAAAAACACACTCAAATAGGCAACGGCGCCAAATTGAAACAATGTTTTTATGTGGTGGTGTGAATGTGAATGATGATGAATGTATGCAATGAATGGATGGATGGTAAGGTGTTTCAATTCCCCTTATGCAGTTGCAGTATAAGAGGTGTCAATCCAATCTGAGTGTTTGTGAACAATCAAGATGTGCATAAAGATCTAATTTAAGCCAGATGTAAAGGATGTTTGTCAATAACAATCCTATGATTAAAATGCAAAGTGCAGAAAATAAAACTACAAGAACTAGATGATGAATGTAAATGAACAGAATGATTGTAACAGTAATGAAGCTAAAACAGAAATAGAAACTACTATAATGCAAGAAATAAACCTATGCAAGACAAGCAATGAACAGAAAACTAAATGAATGCAGCAGAAATGAAACAGGACAATCACAAATCATAAACACAAGCTCTGGGGAAGAACTCGAGCAAGCACTCGACCGAGTGTAGGTCGAGTACAAGGTCGAGCTAGACTAAACGTGAAAACAGAGCAACACAATAAAAACAGAGCAATGCAAAAACGAATCAAACAACAATCAAGCAACAGGATTAAGATTAAGATATCAATAAACAAAGAAGGTCCTGAGGAGGGATTCATGGGCTGAACTAATCATTGTGGTTATTTAACTTGGTCAACAAACCTCAAACATAGTTTGAGCTAATCTCTAGACATACTATTCTAAGACATGTTTAATCCACTCTAATGGCAAGAAACAATCAAACCTATGCATTTCTAGACTTGCTCTCACATAGTAAAGAATCTACACAAGCAGGCATTAAGCAATACATCTCAAACCAAAGAAGACCTCTAATCTCTTAGCAAGCCTAATGGTAAGCTCTAGATGTAGCCTTATCTATGCTCCTTAGACATTGGTGTGATGCAAAGATGCTTGAAATCAAACCCTACCTTCTCAGATATAGGATTAACATTAAGAACATATAGCCTAGAACTCTTCTACAACAATCAAGCTTAACCAAATCAAATAAACCACAATATCAACCCAGCCTAACCCATCCTCAAGATCCTAAGCAAACTACTCTCAAGAACACATGGTGAACAAAGTCAAAAACCCAGAAAATAATGAAACTTGCATCACTAGAAAGATAAAACAGAGATCTTCAATATTGAAAAAGAAATGAAACTCGAATTCTCAATATTAAGAAAGTTATGAAACCAACAATATTGAAGAATTTAATATTTTTCAAGTACAAGATCTAAGAAATATAAAAATGCAAAAAGAATAATTCCCAAAAGGGTAACATACAAGGTTTAGAGAATATCTAAAAAGCTGCCTATTTTTGTGGCTGCAGGTACAAGGCGTTATATAGGAGGGGAGTGGAAGCCCTAAAAATACTAAAAGACAAAATAGTCAACGGCTCGGTCAACTCTACCTGTGCTCGGTCGAGTGGCAGGTCGAGCTGGCTTCTCTCGTGCATTCTCCACTCGGTCGAGTCCTCCTCAGCACACGGTCGAGTGTCTGGTCGAGTGTCTGGTCGAGTGTGCGGTCGAGTTGGACTCCGGACCTTGTTATTTCAGCCTTAAATCTCTTGCTTTCCCTTCATGATTGCTTCACTTCTTCAGCATTGCTTCCATGCTCCTTAAGCTCCAAAACCACCTGTTTAGGCATGAAAAGATGCAAATGCAATGCAACTAAACTCTAATGCATGATTAGTCCTAAAGCTACACAATAATGGTGAAAATGGATAACAAAAGATGCAAAAGATGTGAATATACTAAGGGAAAACAGGGTAAAATATATGAACATCAACAAGACCCGACACATCGCGGAGAAGCCACTCATATTCCTATCCAACGCCTAACCCGATGGGGTACACGATGCCTTACCCGATGCACCCATCGAGCACCTATTCGGGTGAGCAATCAGGTCCTTTCCCTCCGACGTATCTGATGCTGTATTCGATGCACCCTGCGAGTGGCTATACGGGTGATCACTCTGAACCTCTCCTGCCATATCCGTCATACTACCTGATGCCCTATCCGATGAGCTACGCGATGCCATACCCGATCAACCCCTCAGATGCTGGTCCGAGAAAGTCATCTGTGCATATCACCAAACACTCTGATGAGTGAATCACAACACCTGCTGAAGCCGGTGACGACCCTGGCTACACGTTGGTGAGTATGGAGGCTGCCACAACCTCCTTCTTCACCAACCCATGAGGTACCACATTCATCCAATCTGTGTAAATAACATTGCATTTAGTTTCATTTCATTTTGTGTGATTCCATGATTCTTTTTCAGACTTTTATTTACACAGAGACTGTGTAATTTAAGTTTGGGGGAGGGTCCTAGAATGTATATAACATTGTGTTTTATTTTCTTATTTTCTTATTTCAAATTTTTACATACTAGTTTTATTCATTTGTGTCTGCATCTATGAGTTATGAAAAAACCTAAAAAAAATTGAATATTTTTTAAAAAATAAAAATAAAAAAAGAGTGTTCATGTAGTTGCATTTACATATTAGGATTGAGTCTAGTTTGCTTCATATAGGATTGTTGCATATGCATCTTAAGGGACAATGATTAAAACTACCTTGTTTAAAGTCACATCTTAGAATTGAAGTTATAGCACTTAATCACAGTTCATTGTTGCTAGATTAATCTTTGGAAAAAAAATGAAAAATCTTTGTTTAAAACCTTGTGTCTTTTGAATGTTTCCTCCAATTGCTTGAACATTGCATCATCTCTATATTATTGGACTTACTTTGAACTTAAATTGTCTTGCTTATGGAATTTGAATACTTGCTCATGGTAACTCTAAACTCGGGTTAGCACTCCATTTTTACCAATATTTTTGTTTAACCCGATTTGTTTTCCCTACCCATGAACCCAAACCTTTCTTTCAAACCTTGTTGTGAATTGTTGAGTGAGGCCTTTTCATTGTGCTATAGGTTGTGAAACCTTGAGAGTATTGAGAACGACAAAGAACTGGCTCTTGATTTAGCTAAGTTAGAATCATTTGGACTAGCTAATAGAATCGGTTTTGAAAGATAGGTGGTTAGAAATTTTATTTTAGGTTGGGTTAAGAAATTTTTATAAAAAAAAAAAAAAAGAAGAAGAAAAGAAGTCCATAAGATTATAATCAATTAGCTCTAAGTCTCTTTGTAAAAAAAAAAAGGAGAAAAAGATCTTACTATAGTTTCCTAGAAAGAAAGAAAAAATATATATATATACATATTAGGAGCTTAGCAAAGAAAGAAAAAGAAAAAAAGATTAATTAAAGAGAGATAGATGTTTGAAATTTAGACCTTAGGGATTATAAAAAAAGTTAAAATCAAGGATGTGGGTAATTTTATGAATGCAAAAAGGGTAGATTATCAAGAGTTAAGCTTTGTATGCCCTAATTGTTCTCAATCTTAGATAGTTTTCACAACTGTCGAACATTCTTTCTTTTGAGAGAAAACCACCCAAAGAATTTGTTTGAAACCACCTTACCAAAAAGCCTTACCCTTGAAACCGATTGAGCTTGATTCACCTTCCATTTGAAAGAATTCGTCAAACACTTTAATGAATGTGAAAGAGATGTTCTTTGGAATTGCAAGTCTTTACTATAGGTTGAAGGTTGAACTAGATCGATGCATGGTAATAAGCATAGAAAAATATTTGTAAATATGTTGATTGATCGTAGCACCATTAAACTATCTTTAAGGACTATAGCTTGAATTATTCGCTTAGCATTAAAAAGGTTATGAGTCCCCATTTTCAAATCGCACCCTCCTACTTCCTTGCTAGAAGACTAGCAAGATTTAAGTTTGGGGGTCTAATAACTCTCTAATCTACATGTTTTAAGCATCCTTTTTTGTCCATATTCTGCATTGTTTATACCCATACCTTAGCATTTTTAGGTCATTAACTGTAGGAATTCGCATTTAGGTCATTTAGGGTGTTGCATTTTTGCATTTGCATACTTTGGATGAAAACATGTGCTTTAGAGCTAAAATGGGGAGAAATAAGGACAAATCCGAGCATGTACCCGAAGGAGCTATAGAGCAGGAAGAACAGTCCGAACCCCAATCCGATCGAGGAGGATCCAAGAAAAGGAAGAACAACCCAAAGATCTACCCGAGGAGTAACCCGACCTCATCCTCGTGCACCCCATCGAGTAGACCCTCGGGCAGGGCTTGAAAGCTAGGTCAAAGGGGTTTCCATATATAAACCCCCCTCTTCTTCCTCTCACCCTAGCACGCCGCATACCCTCAAACCAGAGAGCGAGAGCTTCTGATATAGAGCGACTCAAACACTTTTTCTCTACATCAGCCCTTGAATCACCCCACGACCATCCCTCTTCACTTCCCCGGTCTGACATCTACACCAGCACCAACGGGTAATTCCTAAGCCCATCTACCTAAAAATGCACAAGGACGTGCCGTTTTCCTAAAATTGCCTTTGCGACTCATTTACTCGATAAAAATTTTAAAAATGTGTGTTCCACGAGCATCATAACCATGCTCTGATACCACCATTGTAACGCCCCCGAACCGTCCTATGACCGGACAGGCCAACGGACAGTCACGGAACGCTACTATGGGAACTGCACCGAGGTGATCTAGTCGAGGGACGGAAGCTGCAGACTTCCTGACCAGTCCTCCCTAGCACAATTTCACCCGCGACCGAGACTACTTAGGCTTTGCAACCCTCGCGGCCTGGTGCGTTGTGTTGGCCCGGACAAGGCTAGTACCATTCGATAACGACACCACTTTAATGAAAATAACTTTCATACTTTATTTACTTCATAAAACGAGTTCATAAATTAATAATATGAAAATGGCGCCAAGCCTAAGGCCAAAACACGATAATTCAATCTTTACATAGGAAAACATTTTGCAAAGGCAATGCAATTCTACACCGGCTGGCCTAACGTCCTGCGCTCCCTCTAAGGCTTTTCCCCACTAAGGTTACCTGCAAAACAAATTACGGAGTCTTGAGTGCTAAAACACTCAGTGAGTTCAGAAACCTACAAGAAACCAGACCCAACCCCAACCCCAGCAAGCAACACACAACAAGACAAGCTAAAGAATTACATGAAAGCCTAAGCTAACAACATGCAAGTGATGTTCATATATTTTACCCTGTTTTCCCTTAGTATATTCACATCTTTTGCTATCCTTTTTCACCATTATTGCATAGCTTTAGGACTAATCATGCATTAGAGTTTAGTTGCATTGCATTTGCATCTTTTCATGCATAAACAGGTGATTTTGGAGCTTAAGGAGCATGGAAGCAATGCTGAGGAAGTAGTGAAGCAATCATGAAGGGAAAGCAAGAGAGTTAAGGCTGAAATAACAAGGTCCGGAGTCCAACTCGACCGCACACTCGACCAGACACTCGACCGTGTGCTGAGGAGGACTCGACCGAGCACAGGTCGAGTTGACCGAGCCGTTGACTATTTTGTCTTTTAGTATTTTTAGGGCTTCCACTCCCCTCCTATATAAAGCCTTGTACCTGCAGCCACAAAAAGGTTGCAGCTTTTTAGATATTCTCTAAACCTAGTATTTTACCCTTTTGGGAATTATTCTTTTTGCATTTTTATATTTCTTAGATCTTGTACTTGAAAAAGACTAAATTCTTCAATATTGTTGGTTTCATAACTTTTTTAATATTGAGAATTCGAGTTTCATTTCTTTTTCAATATTGAAGATCTCTGTTTTATCTTTCTAGTGATGCAAGTTTCATTATTTTCTGGGTTTTTGACTTTGTTCACCATGTGTTCTTGTGAGTAGTTTGCTTAGGATCTTGAGCATGGGTTAGGCTGGGTTGATCTTGTGGTTTATTTGATTTGGTTAAGCTTGATTGTTGTAGATCTCTTCTAGGCTAGATGTTCTTAATGCTGATCCTATATCTGAGAAGGTAGGGTTTGATTTCAAGAATCTTAGCATCACACCAATGTCTAAGGAGCATAGATAAGGCTAGATCTAGAGCTTACCATTAGGCTTGCTAAGAGATTAGAGGTCTTGTTTGGTTTGAGATGTATTGCTTAATGCCTGCTTGTGTAGATTCTTTACTATGTGAGAGCAAGTCTAGAAATGCATAGGTTTGATTGTTTCTTGCCATGAGAGTGGATTAAACATGTCTTAGAATAGTATGTCTAGGGATTAGCTCAAAGTTTGTTTGAGGTTTGTTGACCAATTTAAATAACCACAATGATTAGTTCAGCCCATGAATCCCTCGTCAGGACCTTCTTTGTTTATTGATATCTTAGTCTTAATCATGTTGCTTGATTGTTGTTTGATTCGTTTTTGCATTGCTCTGTTTTTATTGTGTTGCCCTGTTTTCACGTTTAGTCTAGCTCGACCCTGTACTTGACCTACACTCGGTCGAGTGCTTGCTCGAGTTCTTCCCCAGAGCTTGTGTTTATGATTTGTGATTGTCCTGTTTCATTTCTGCTGCATTCATTTAGTTTTCTGTTCATTGCTTGTCTTGCATAGGTTTATTTCTTGCATTATAGTAGTTTCTATTCCTGTTTTAGCTTCATTACTGTTACAATCATTCTGTTCATTTACATTCAGCATCTAGTTCTTGTAGTTTTATTTTCTGCACTTTGCATTTTAATCATAGGATTGTTAGTGACAAACATCCTTTACATATGGCTTAAATTAGATCTTTATGCACATCTTGACTGTTCACAAACACTCAGATTGGATTGACACCTCTTATACTGCAACTGCATAAGGGGAATTGAAACACCTTACCATCCATCCATTCATTGCATACATTCATCATCATTCACATTCACCACCATCAAAACCTTGTTTCAATTTGGCGTCGTTGCCTATTTGAGTGTGTTTTTGTGACAATTAGGATTAATAAAAGTCTAAGATCAAGTTCGTTTATCCACTTGTTCACTACTGATCTTGTTTCTTCTTCTGCTTGTCTGTGATTGAGTTTCAGGTACCAGCTCGACCATCAACTCGACCACAACTCGACCGAGTGTGCGATCGAGCACTTGATCGAGTCAGAAGCCGGATACAAATAGACATCAGTTCCCAGTCGACTCGACCACCTACTCGAGCATGTGCTCGACCGAGTGCATGTCCGAGTTAGTCATCATGTTTCACAGCAGTATGTTCCATTCTGTACCATGGCAACATCAACCAGGATTTCAGTCTCCATGGTGTCACCCTCTACCAAAGCCAAGAACTTGATTTAAAAGCTATGATGCAACAACTTTTACTTGGGCAAGCAACTGGCCAGATTGAGGTAGCAAAGCAGTTTGATGAGCTGCACCAAACATCGAATTCCTATTCTAATGACCTAACTCCAAGGTCAAGTACATGGAGAGCTCCATTGATTCTACTTCAGCTCCTAAGCCAAACCAACTTCTTGAAAAAGCTATTCCAAACCCAAGGGAATTTACAGCTAAAGCTCTTAATCTCTATGAAGATGCTGTCACTGAGGACAGTGAGGTTCAAGGTGGGGAGGATTGGTCATTTCTTGAAGTTAAGAGTGAAGTTTGTGCAAAACAGATTGAATCCGGTAGTGCACTCGACCAGGTGCTCGAACCAGCACTCGACCGAGTGTCTGATCGAGTGCACGATCGAGTTGAAGACACTGAAGCTGTTAAGCCTGCTAGATACATTCTTCCTGTTTACAAACCGCCTCTACCATTCCCAGGACGTTTCAAGGCACAAAGGCTGAAGGAACTCAGGGACATTATTGGGAAAAGAGAAGAGTTGGTTTTGCAACAAGAGAAGGAGTTAGCTTTACAACAAGAGGAAGTTATTGAGAAGGAAGAAGTGATGGCTTTGAAGGAAGAGGTTGTGATTGAAAAGAAGGAAGTGATTGCCATTCAACAGGAGGTTGTCATTGAAAAGAAGGAAGAGGAGAGAGGACCAGCTTTGGAACAATATGCCCCATATCCTCTCTACAAAGGCATGTTACTTGATATATCCAAGCAAAAGGCTCAGAATCAAGGCAAGAGAGATCAAGAGGAGATTAGGACAGCTATTGTTCCAGCAAAACTTGAAGATCCAGGTCCATTCAATCTACCTTGCTCCATCAGCTACCTTCACTTCAACAAATGCTTGTGTGATCTTAGAGCATCTGTTAGTGTCATGCCCTACTCTATAGCAGAAAAGCTTGGACACACTGAATTCAAGCCAAGCAATCTCCACATAAGTCTAGCTGATGGTTCACATAAGGATGTGGTTGGCAAATTGGATAGCCTCCTAGTCAAGATAGGCAAGGCAAGAATTCCCACTGATTTCATCATAATAAAGATGGATAAAGAGTTAGACGATCCAATCTTGCTTGGGAGACCATTCCTTGCCACAGCTGGAGCAGTCATTGATGTTAAGGAAGGGCTGATAAGGTTGAACATAGCTGACGGTTTGACCATGAACTTTGATATCACAAATCCACCTAACCAACCAACAATTGGAGGTCAAACATTTAAGATTGAAGATAAAGCTGATTTTGAGGTTTTGAGAGAAGAAGAGACTTCAAAAGCTAAGGTCTCATCTCATGAGGAATCATTTCAACATCTCAAAGGTTCAGTTCAAGTGTTAGCTGGTTGGGTGAAGGATCTTCAAGCTCAGCTCAACAAAAGGTCTTTGAAGAAGGCAAGACCAAAACTCAAGTTTAAGAAGAAACATGGTTCAAGTGTCAAGGAAGTAGTGATCAAGAAGGAACACCAAGGTTATCAAGTAGAACCAGGGGGATTTCAACACCTCCTTGGTCTCCAAATCAAGCTTGAAGAGCTATAAGAAGTCAAGCTTAGTGACTTTAAAAAAGCTCACTAGGGAGGAAGTCCCTAAGGTATCATTTGTAAATAAGCTTTATTTCCTTGTAGTTTTGATGTGTTTTCTTTTCTGTTTGTGTTTGGTAGGCCTTTTAATTAGAGTGTAGATGGGTTTGGAGAGAATTGGACTTGGATATATGGACACGCCGTCCAGCTCAACCCCCCCACTCGGACACGCACTCGACCGAGTCACGGTCGATCGCCATCGTCGAGCTGCCCCAATCTCCATCTCCAAGTCATCAGCAAGACCCCAACTACACCTTTGACAGCATGCAAGAGGATTTGGACAACTTCTTCTCCAATCCTTAAGGTACCAATATCACCTTCACTTGTAAATATCATTACATTTCATATTTGTGTTTTGTTTTTAGTCTTGAATCCTCATTAAAATTTCTTTCACACAGGGGACTGTGTGATTTAATTCTGGGGGAGGGTTTGAGATAGCATTTGACATTGTGTTTTGTGATCTTATTTCAAATTTTTAGCATCGTCATATTAGTATTTGCATAAGCATCTAAGGCATAGAAAAACCATAAAAATTTGAAAAATTTTGAAAAAAAACTTTATAAAAAAAGAGTGTTCATGTAGTTTGCATTGCATATTAGAATTTTGTTTAGCATGTTTCATGTAGGATTGTATAATATTTGCATTAGGGATTTATGATGAGTATTTCCTTGTTAGCTTGCTTATTCACTAGACTAGGATCAATGCCCAAGTTAATAGTACTTTGATGCTAGTTGAGTGGTTAGAAGCATAAGATTGAACCAAGCCTTGAATTCCTGCATTATATTTGGTCTATATTCAAGCATGTTGTGATTTGACACCATTTCCTATCTATAAGAACCTAATATTGACTTTCAATTATCAATGTGTGCATTGCTTTAAACTCATGGATACCATATACATATTTGGATCGTCTTTCTCCTTTTTACCACTCTTGTTGATCCAAGTAGCTGATTTCCTCATTAAGAATCAGTTTCCCTACCCTTAACCAACCCTTCTTTCAGGCCTTGTTTATTCTTGTGTGTGTGAGGCCTATTTTGGGATTGAACTTGGTAGAAAGTGTTTGGTTTGATCTGACAAGAGTAAAGCCTTGTAAAGTTCTAGTTTGCACTTTTCAAACTAGATAGGACTAGGTGGTTCACTTGTTGGGTTTGGGACTTGGCTGTTATGAAAAGAAAAAAAAAAAAAAAAGAGAAAAGAAAGAAAAAGGGTAGAGTCTTTAAGAGGAGATTGTGTTTAAGCAAGGTCTAGTGAAAGGAAGGGAATCATAAATTGTTGAAGATGGTTCTAGTTAAAGAAAAGAAAAGAAAGAAAAGAAAAGTCTAGCAAAAAGCTTGTATGTCATAAGAATAAGAAGAAAAGAGAACTATAGCAAATAAGTAAGAATCCCCCATCCCACTAGAAAGATCAAATAAGAAACCTCTCCTAAGACTTGAAAACCAAAAGAGAAAAGGGTTAAAAAGAAAAGAAGAAGTTAAAGGGTAGCCCTAGGATCATTTGGGTTTAGATAGCTAGGATAAACACTTTGGGTGCCTTTGGGTAGACAAGGTTTTATTCTTGTATGTGTCTAGGTGTTCTTACCTTTAGCATTCTTCTAAAGCTCAATTCATTTTTATGAGAGAACCTTGATATTGATAAGCCCCACTCTAAAAAGAGACCATCATTGTCTCAAAAGCCTTTACCTCCAAGCCAAATAAGTTTAAGCATTGCATAGAATTGATTCATGTTCTTGATTAATGAATGTTAAAGGAAATGGTTGATTTGAATGCATGTGGATATCTAAGGCTCAAATCAATAAAGGTTGTGACATGCTTGTCTAAGGTCTTTAAGTACAGCTCATTCAACTTGCATCATAGTACTAGTAACTTGGACATTGATTCTAGATGGTCTATTTGCAAGCTTTAGGAGCTGAGATCCCACTTTCAAACCTCACCTACCTTCTTATGTCTTGCTTATTTGCTTGAGGGCAAGCAAAGACTAAGTTTGGGGGTGTTGATGTTTATATATTTTACCCTGTTTTCCCTTAGTATATTCACATCTTTTGCATCTTTTGCTATCCTTTTTCACCATTATTGCATAGCTTTAGGACTAATCATGCATTAGAGTTTAGTACCTGCAGCCACAAAAGGGTGTAGCTTTTTAGATATTCTCTAAACCTAGTGTTTTACCCTTTTGGGAATTATTCTTTTTGCATTTTTATATTTCTTAGATCTTGTACTTGAAAAATACTAAATTCTTCAATATTGTTGGTTTCATAACTTTCTTAATATTGAGAATTCGAGTTTCATTTCTTTTTCAATATTGAAGATCTCTGTTTTATCTTTCTAGTGATGCAAGTTTCATTATTTTCTCGGTTTTTGACTTTGTTCACCATGTGTTCTTGTGAGTAGTTTGCTTAGGATCTTGAGGATGGGTTAGGCTGGGTTGATCTTGTGGTTTATTTGATTTGGTTAAGCTTGATTGTTGTAGATTTCTTCTAGGCTAGATGTTCTTAATGCTGATCCTATATCTGAGAAGGTAGGGTTTGATTTCAAGCATCTTAGCATCACACCAATGTCTAAGGAGCATAGATAAGGCTAGATCTAGACCTTACCATTATGCTTGCTAAGAGATTAGAGGTCTTATTTGGTTTGAGATGTATTGCGTAATGCCTGCTTGTGTAGATTCTTTACTATGTGAGAGCAAGTCTAGAAATGCATAGGTTTGATTGTTTCTTGCCATGAGAGTGGATTAAACATGTCTTAGAATAGTATGTCTAGAGATTAGCTCAAAGTTTGTTTGAGGTTTGTTGACCAAGTTAAATAACCACAATAATTAGTTCAGCCCATGAATCCCTCCTCAGGACCTTCTTTGTTTATTGATATCTTAGTCTTAATCTTGTTGCTTGATTGTTGTTTGATTCGTTTTTGCATTGCTCTGTTTTTACTGTGTTGCTCTGTTTTCACGTTTAGTCTAGCTCGACCCTATACTTGACCTACACTCGGTCGAGTGCTTGCTCGAGTTCTTCCCCAGAGCTTGTGTTTATGATTTGTGATTGTCCTGTTTCATTTCTGCTGCATTCATTTAGTTTTCTGTTCATTGCTTGTCTTGCATAGGTTTATTTCTTGCATTATAGTAGTTTCCATTTCTGTTTTAGCTTCATTACTGTTACAATCATTCTGTTCATTTACATTCAGCATCTAGTTCTTGTAGTTTTATTTTCTGCACTTTGCATTTTAATCATAGGATTGTTAGTGACAAACATCCTTTACATCTGGCTTAAATTAGATCTTTATGCACATCTTGACTGTTCACAAACACTCAGATTGGATTGACACCTCTTATACTGCAACTGCATAAGGGGAATTGAAACACCTTACCATCCATCCATTCATTTCATACATTCATTATCATTCACATTCACCACCATCAAAACCTTGTTTCAGCAAGACTAAGCAAACAACATGCAATGCTAAGCTATCAACATGCAAGACGAAGCTATCAACATGCAAGCAAGCAAACAATACAACACCCAATCAGAGAAAGCAATGCGGAAGATAGTGAGCTAAGCAAACTAATCTAGCAACCAATCAAACAATTAAGCAAGCAAGCAATAAAAGCAATAAAGCAATTAAACTAGCAACCAAGCAACTATAACAGCAATAAACTTGAATAAAGAAATTAAATTAAATTAAATTCTTAAACAAGATTTAGTTATGGGCCCGATATGCTTCTTCTCCTCAATACCCTTATGAACACCAGCGCTGCAGCCACAAAGGCACGCAACCGCAACATCGCATAAGTTACACCTTCGTGTAGACATCATCGGCCAGGGTAGCGAGCCCAGTATCCTCCGAGCTCCTCGAAATCAACCCTACAAACTCATGAACATGGGTTACATGAACGCGGCTGTATGTGGTACGGAATCATGAAGACAGCCATACCAAGTCTTACTACGCTAGCCGGACTTTGTCGTAGACTAAACGCATTAAGACATATAACAAATTTTGATACCTTGAGTCTGCATGGTGTAATAAAACATATACAAATACAAGTATCTGATGTTCATATATTTTACCCTGTTTTCCCTTAGTATATTCACATCTTTTGCATCTTTTGCTATCCATTTTCACCATTATTCACATATACAAATACAAGTCTCTAAACCTAGTATTTACCCTTTTTGGGATTTATTCGTTTTGCTTTTTATTTTCCTAGATCTTCTACTTGAAAAAGACTAAATTATTCAATATTGTTAGTTTAATAACTTTCTTAATATTGAGAATTCAAGTTTCATTTCTTTTTCAATATTGTAGATCTTTGTTTCATCTTTCTAATGATGCAAGTTTCAATCTTTTCTAGGTTTATGATTTTGATGTTCATCATGTGTTCTTGTGAGTAGTAGCTTAGGATCTTGAGGATGGGTTAGGCTGGGCTGTGAATGAGGTTTGTTTGGCTTGATCAAGCTTGATTGTTGTAGATCTCTTCTAGGGTAGATGTTCTTAATGCTGATCCTATATCTGAGAGGGTAGGATCTGATTTCAAGCATCTTAGCATCAGACCAATGTTTAAGAGGCATAGATAAGGCTAGAGGTTTTGTTTGGTATGAGACATATTTCTTACTGCCTGCTTGTGTAGATTCTTTACTATGTGAGAGCAAGTCTAGAAATGCATAGGTTTGATTGTTTCTTGACCATGAGAGTGGGAGAAGCTTGTCTTAGATACATATGTCTAGAGATTAGCTCATGTTGTTTGAGATTTGTTGATCAAGTTAGATAGCCTCAATCATTAGTCCAGCCCATGAATCCCTCCTCAAGTCCTTCCTTGTTTATTGATTTTACAGTCTTAATCCTGTTGCTTGATTGTAGTTTGATTCGTCTTTGCATTACTCTGTTTTTATTGCATTGCTCTGTTTCTGCGTTTAGTCTAGCTCGACCACTCACTCGACCTACACTCGGTCGAGTCCTGGCTCGAGTTCATCCCCAGAACTCTTGTTTATGCTTTGTGATTGTCTTGTTTCATTCTATTTGCATTTCTATTGCATTTACTTAGCATCTTGTTCATTACTTGTCTTGCATTAGTTCTTTAGCTTAGTTTCTACTTTTGTCGGTTGCATCATTACTGTCATAATCATCTTGTTTCATTTGCATTTAGTTCATAGTTCTTATAGTTTACTTTCTGCATTTTGCATCATAGGATTGTTAGTGACAAACATCCTTTACATCTGGCTTAAATTATATCTTTATGCATATCTTGACTGTTCACAAACACACAGATTGGATTGACACCTCTGATACTGCAACTGCATAAGGGGAATTGAAACACCTTACCATCCATCCATTCTTTGCATACATTCATCATCATTCATCCATCTTTCACCTCAACATACAAAATATTTAGTTTCAATTTGGCACCGTTGCCTATTTGAGTGTGTTTTTGTGACAATTAGGATCCATAAAAGTCTAAGATTAAGTTCGTTTCTCAACTTGTTCACTACTGATCTTGTTTCTTCTTCTGCTTGTTTGTGATTGAGTTTCAGGTACCAGCTCGACCATCAACTCGACCACCACTCGACCGAGTGTGTGCTCGAGCACCTGATCGAGTCAGAAGCCGGATACAAATAGACATCAGTTTCCAATCGACTTGACCACCGACTCGAGCCTGCACTCGACCGAGTGCCTGTCCGAGTCTGTACTCGACTCTGTTGATGCAAACAAGGTCCAAGGGTCCTCACAATCTTCAGAGACTCCTTGATCACATCAACAAACCACCAAGGGACCTGAGACAGCAGAAAACAAGGATCTATCAGGAACAAGAACAACAAGTGCTAATGGAGCATCAAGATCAACAAGCTCCAAGAGCAAGAAACATTGGTGCTGGAGATGCACCAAACACACATAACCAGAGAGCTGGTATTGTGCCTCCTACTGTTGCCAACAACAACTTTGAGATCAAAAGTGGATTGATCTCAATGATTCAAGCCAACAAGTTCCATGGGTTGCCAATGGAGGATCCCCTGGACCATCTTGATGAATTTCATAGGATATGTGGTCTCACAAAGATCAATGGAGTCAGTGAGGATGGCTTCAAGTTAAGGCTATTTCCATTCTCACTTGGAGATAAGGCTCACCTTTGGGAGAAGACTCTTCCTACTGGAGCAATAACCACATGGGATGCTTGCAAGAAAGCTTTCTTGGCCAAATTCTTTTCCAATGCTAGAACTGCTAGATTGAGAAATGAAATCTCTGGGTTTGCTCAAAGGAATAATGAGAGTTTTTGTGAAGCTTGGGAAAGGTTTAAAGGATTCCAGACTCAATGTCCTCACCATGGCTTCAGCAATGAGTCCCTTTTAAGCACTTTGTATAGAGGAGTGCTTCCCAAGATCAGAATGCTTCTTGACACAGCCTCAAATGGAAACTTCCTCAACAAAAATGTTGAAGAAGGTTGGGAGTTGGTTGAAAATCTTGCTCAATCAGATGGCAACTATAATGAGGACTATGACAGAACCATAAGGTCATCATCCACTGATCAAGAGGAAAAGTACAAGAGGGATTTGAAGATGGTCAATGAGAAGCTTGACAAGATCCTTCTTAGCCAACAAAAGTCTATTCACTTCATTGGTGAGGAAGAGGCTCCAGTTAAAGAAGGGGAGACTGAGTTTGCTGAGTTGTGCTACATGCAAAACCAAGGAGGATTCAAAGGCTACAACCAAGGAGGTTTCAAAAACAACAATCTCTTTATAGGAGTACCAATGTGGCCAACCCTCAAGACCAAGTTTATCCACCTCAACAGCCTCCACAGCAACAACACTACATCCCTAAACAACAACATCAAATGTTCCAGCCTCCATTGTGTCCCCCACCAGGGTTTCAGACTAACCAAGGCCAGGAACAAGACTTAAGGGCAATGATGCAACAGTTGTTGATTGGGCAAACACAAGGAAAGATTGAGGAGGCCAAACAGTTTGCTGAGTTGAATCAAAGACTCACATCACAGTACAATGATCTAAACATGAAGTTTGAGGGTCTTAACTCAAGAGTGAAGTATATGGAGAGTAACATTGCCTCTACTTCAGCTCCTAAACCCAGCCAACTCCCTGGAAAAGCTGTTCAAAATCCAAGAGAGTTCACAGCCAAGGCCATTCAAGTTCATGAGGAAGAAGTCACTGAGGACAGTGAAGTCCAAGTTTGGGGGAATTTATCAGTTACTGAAGCCCCAGGTGACGTTTTTGCAAAGCAACTGGAGTGCGACATTGCACTCGACCAGGTACTCGAACAGCCACTCGACCGAGTGCATGCTCGAGTGGTTGATCGAGTTGCAGACACAGAAGCTGTTAAGCCTGCTAGATACATTCCTCCTGCTTACAAACCGCCTCTACCATTCCCAGGACGTTTCAAGGCTCAAAAGATAAGGGAATTGAGGGAGATCATTGAGGACAAGGAGAAGATAGCTTTGCAACAAGAGAAAGAGGAAGCCTTGAAGGAAAAGGTTGTTATTGAGAAGAAGGAAGTGATGGCTATACAAGAAGCCATCATTGCTTACCAAGAAGAAGAGAGAGGACCTGCTTTGGAGCAGTATGCTCCATACCCTCTCTATCAGAATTTTTTACTTGAGATGTCAAAGAAAAGGGCTCATGACCAAGATATGAAGGATTTGAAAGAGATTGGAAAAGCTATTGTCCCAACAAAGCTTGAAGATCCAGGCTCATTCAACTTACCCTGTTCCATCAGCTACATGCACTTCAATAAGTGCCTTTGTGATCTAGGAGCTTCTGTGAGCTTAATGCCATATTCAGTGGCTGAGAAGTTAGGGTATAAAGACTTCAAGGATAGCAACTTCTATGTCAGTCTAGCAGATGGATCCAAGAGGGATGTGGTTGGAGTGATTGAAAACCTCCCTATCAAAATAGGAGAAGCAAGGATCCCAACTGATTTTGCAATCATGAGCATGGAACAAGAGCCTAAAGACCCTCTTATCTTGGGAAGACCATTCTTAGCTACAGCTGGGGCTGTTATTGATGTAAAGATGGGGATTGTCAAGCTCCACCTGACTGAAGACTTTACTATGAAGTTTGACATCAACAATCCCACTAATCTGCCTTCCAAATATGATCCACCTTACACTATAAAAAGAAAGGAGGATCATGAGGTCTCAAGTGAGGAAAATGCTTCAAGGGGTAAGCTAACCTTTCAAGAAGATTCAGTGGAGAAGCTAAAGGGTTCAGTTCGAGTGCTAGCTGGTTTAGTGAAGGAACTTCAAGTTCAGCTCAACAAAAGGTCTTTGAAGAAGGCAAGACCAAAACTCAAGTTTAAGAAGAAACATGGTTCAAGTGTCAAGGAAGTAGTGATCAAGAAGGAACACCAAGGTTATCAAGCAGAACCAGGAGGGATTTTATCACGTCCTTGGTCTCCAAATCAAGCTTAAAGAGCTATAAGAAGTCAAGCTTAGTGACTCTAAACAAGCTCACTATGGAGGAAGTCCCTAAGGTATCCTTTGTAAATATAGTTTATTTTTCTTGTAGTTTTGATGTGTTTTATTTTATGTTTGTGTTGGACAGGCTTTTTAGGAAGAATGTAGTTGGATAAACAAAGATTTGGACTTGGAGAAGGACACTCGCAAGCCCACTCGACCAAGGCCACAAGAGGTACTCGGCCGAGCTGGATACTAATTGAAGCCCATTTGATTCTCATTCTTCTAGAATGATCAAGTGGAGGGAAGAACAAGGAGAAAAATTTTGAAATTTCAAAATTGATCAAGGAGCTCGACCACGTGCTGGTCGAGTGTGGGGTCGAGTGGCAGCCAAAAGCAAGTCAAAGATTCCCATTTCGAATTTGAATGGTATGGACGCTCCACCCTTGTCTCCTTGTCCCCTTAGCTTCTTTATATAGTCCTTGCTCGATCCTATACTTCTCACATTCTCTCATTTGCTCAAAACATTTAAATTCAAGCTTTAAAATCTCTTTCAAAGTTCATCTCTTGCTCAAGCTTTGTTCTTTCAAGTTTTTGGGTCACTAACCTATTAACTTTGCGCTTTGAGTCTATTCCCTTCAGTTTCTTTTGAAAATGTCTTCCAAGATTACCAAGAAGTCGCACCAAACCGCTGCAAGCTCCATGGAACGTCGTGATGCTGACCTTGAATCAAGAGGTGAAGCTGGGAGAGTCACTCGACGGACCACTCGATCGACCACTCGACCGAGTGGCGGTTCGAGCAGCCGGTCGAGCCAGGTGCCGCGTCCAAGGAGAGAGCAAGTTGAGGAAGATCCTGAGAGGACCGAAAGTGAGGAGGAAAGAGAGCCTACTCTCAATGAGTTTATGAGGAAGCACAAGGCCAAGGGGAAGAGGCCAGCTGTTGAAGTTGAGCAAGAAGAAAGTGAAAATGAGAGTGAGGAAGAAAGTGAAGAAGAAGAATTGATGGATGATGGAGAAGCTGAGTCTTGTGGGCTGACAAAGAGGCAGCTTTATGATGCTTTCATGAGGATGGAGTTCTTGGGAACTAGGTATCCACACAAGGAGACCATGCAGAAGCTTGCTATCGATGAGGATGTAGAATATCTCTTTGAGAAGAGCAATCTCACCAAGTTTATGGGGCTTTGCATGGAGGGCTACAAAGAGGAGAGTTGTGAGTTCTTTGCCACTGTCAAGCTGCATACATATGCAAGGAAAAATCCTGAGGTTGAAGCTGGTCACATCACCTTCACAGTCAAGGGGAAGAGGCATGAGCTTTCAATAAAAAAGATAGCCAATGTGTTTGGATTTGAAGTGGGGAGCCATAGGAGCTTGATGATACCAAGAGAGGAGCTCTACTCAGTTTGGGAAACCATTGGGGACAACAAGCTCTACTCATCCTCCAACTCCAAGAGCTCAAAGATAAGGAGCCCAGTCTTAAGGTACTTCCATAAAGCTCTTGCAAACACCTTCTTTGCAAGGAAGGAAACTGGGAACATTAATGAGGGAGAGCTGAAGATGATTGACTTGGCTCTCAATGGGATCATCCTCAAGGCAAGAGATGGAACCATCATCCTTGGGAGCACTGTAGAGACTGATCTTGCAATGGTGCTCATTGACCACATGGTTTACTTGAGAAGTTGGGTAGGAAAGCTGGAAAACAAGGGATCAAGAGGAGCACTTACCATTGGAGGCATCATCACTCCAATCCTTCAAGCTGCTAAAGTTCCACTTAGAGGAGAAAGTGTCTCACCAAGATGGATTGACTCAAGCTACCTCACTTCTACTCTCATCCTAGCCAAGGAAATGCATCAAGGGAACCACATTTTCAACTATGAGCTTCCAACACTTGGGAAAAAGCAACTCATATTGCCTAACCAAGAACTCACCACCATTCAAGAGGGAGCCAACTTTGACTTTTGGCCAGCTGAGGAGCATTGGTTTGATGAATGGTTCAACCTAGAGTTGAAGAAGCTGGAAATGCACAAGTAGCTGATGGAGAGGAGCAGTTCTACTTTCAAGATTATGAGCCCAACCCAAGAGATAGTAGAGGAGTGAGGGAGAATACCAAGAGGTTAACTCTTTTGCAAAAGTGGGGCAAGTGGCAAGGAAAGAGGTTTGATAAGCTGAAGAAGAAGGTGACCAACATGGCGAAGTCTATCAAAGGCTTAAAGAAGGAGATTGCTGAGCTGAAGAGTGGAAACTCATCTCCTAGCCATTCAAGCCCTTTGAGGAGAAGTAGCTCAACTAGAGCACTTTCAAGGGTTGCAAATCCTGTGGAACCAGCTAGGGCTTCAATGTATGAGCCAATTCAGAGGAAGAGGAGTTCAAGTACCCGAGAACAGCAGCTTTCGAGGCACTCGACCGGGTCACTCGAGCACCCACTCGACCGAGCACCACCGACGCACTCGACCGAGTTCCAGCCCAGACAACCATATGGCTTCCCACCTCCAGCTGCTTATCCAGGTTACCCTCCCATCCCACCCCAATACTTCATGGATCCAGCACTCTACCACCAGTTCTACCAACAGTTCTCCCAGCAGCAAGGACAGAATTATGGCATCCGCAGTCCAGCTCGACCCCCCCACTCGGACATGCACTCGACCGAGTCACGGTCGATCGCCATCGTCGAGCTGCCCCAATCCCCCTCTCCAAGTCACCAACAAGACCCTAGCTACACCTTTGATAGCATGCAGGAGGATGTGGATAGTTTCTTCTCCAATCCTTGAGGTAACACTATCACCTTTACATTGTAAATACCATTGCATTTCATATTGTGTGTTTTGTTTTAAGTCTTGAATCCTCAAACAAATTTCTTTCACACAAGGGACTGTGTGATTTAAGTTTGGGGGAGGGTTTGAGATGGCATTTGACATTGTGTTTTGTTTCTTATTTCAAATTTTTAGCATCATCATGTTAGTATTTGCATAGCATCTAAGGCATAGAAAAACCCTAAAAATTTGAAATTTTTTTGCAAAAATCTTTATAAAAAAAAAGAGTGTTTATGTAGTTTGCTTTGCATATTCAAGTATTTTGTTTATCATATAGGACTGCTTGCATTAGGGATCTATGATGAGTATTTCCTTGTTAGCTTGCTCATTCACTAGACTAGGATCAATGCCCAAGTTAATAGTACTTTGATGCTAGTTGAGTGGTTAGAAGCATAAGATTGAACCAAGCATTGAATTCCTGCATTGCATTTGGTCTAAATTGAAGCATGTTGTGATTTGATGCCATTTCCTATCTATAAGAACCTAATATTGACTTTCAATTATCAATGTGTGCATTGCTTTAAACTCATGGATACCATATACATATTTGGATCATCTTTCTCCTTTTTACCACTCTTGTTGATCCAAGTAGCTGATTTCCTCATTAAGAATCAGTTTCCCTTACCCTTAACCAACCCTTCTTTCAAGCCATGTTTATTCTTGAGTGTGTGAGGCCTATTTTTGGGATTGAGCTTGGTAGAAAGTGTTAGGTTTGAGCTGACAAGAGTAAAGCCTTGTGTAGTTCTAGTTTGCATTTTTCAAACTAGATAGGACTAGGTGGTTCATTTGTTGGGATTGGGACTTGGTAGTTAAAGAAAGAAAAGAAAAAAAAAAAGAAAAGAAAAAAAAAGAGGAAGAGAAAAAGGGTAGAGTCTTTAAAAGGAGAGTGTGTTTAAGTAAAAGCTAAAGTCTAGTGAAAGGATGGGAAGTAAAAAATTTTGTTGAAGATGGTTCTAGTTAAAGAAAAGAAAAGAAAGAAAAGAAAAGTCTAGCAAAAAGCTTGTATGTCTTAAGAATAAGAAGAAAAGAGAACCATAGCAAATAAGTAAGAATCCCCCATCCCACTAGAAAGATCAAATAAGAAACCTCTCCAAGACTTGAAAACCAAAAGAGAAAAGGGTGAAAGAGAAAAGAAGAAGTTAAAGGGTAGCACTAGGATCATTTGGGTTTAGATTGCTAGGATAAAGACTTTGGGTACCTTTGGGTAGACAAGGTTTTATTCTTGTATGTGTCTAGGTGTTCTTACCTTTAGCATTCTTCTAAAGCTCAATCCATTTTTTATGAGAGAACCTTGATATTGATAAGCCCCACTCTAAAAAGGGACCATCATTGTCTCAAAACCTTTACCTACAAGCCAAATGAGTTTAAGCATTGCATAAAATTGATTCATGTTCTTGATTAATGAATGTTAAAGGAAATGGTTGATTTGAATGCATGTGGATATCTAAGGCTCAAATCAGTAAAGGTTGTGATATGCTTGTCTAAAGTTTTTAAGTACAGCTCATTCAACTTGCATCATAGTACTAGTAACTTGGACATTGATTCTAGATGGTTTATTTGCAAGCTTTAGGAGCTGAGATCCCACTTTCAAACCTCACTTACCTTCTTATGTCTTGCTTATTTTCTTGAGGGCAAGCAAAGACTAAGTTTGGGGGTGTTGATGTTCATATATTTTACCCTGTTTTCCCTTAGTATATTCACATCTTTTGCATCTTTTGCTATCCATTTTCACCATTATTGCATAGCTTTAGGACTTATCATGCATTAGAGTTTAGTTGCATTGCATTTGCATCTTTTCATGCATAAACAGGTGATTTTGAAGCTTAAGGAACATGGAAGCAATGTGAGGAAGAAGTGAAGCAATCAGGAAGGGAAAGCAAGAGAGTTAAGGCTGAAATAACAAAGGTCCGGAGTCCAACTCGACTGCACACTCGACCAGACACTCGACCGTGTGCTGAGGAGGACTCGACCGAGTGGAGAATGCACGAGAGAAGCCAGCTCGACCTGCCACTCGACCGAGCACAGGTCGAGTTGACCGAGCCGTTGACTATTTTGTCTTTTAGCATTTTTAGGGCTTCCACTCCCCTCCTATATAAAGCCTTGTACCTGCAGCCACAAAAGTAGTCAGCTTTTTAGATATTCTCTAAACCTAGTATTTACCCTTTTTGGGATTTATTCATTTTGCTTTTTATTTTCCTAGATCTTGTACTTGAAAAAGACTAAATTCTTCAATATTGTTAGTTTAATAACTTTCTTAATATTGAGAATTCAAGTTTCATTTCTTTTTCAATATTGTAGATCTTTGTTTCATCTTTCTAATAATGCAAGTTTCAATCTTTTCTGGGTTTATGATTTTGATGTTCATCATGTGTTCTTGTGAGTAGTAGCTTAGGATCTTGAGGATGGGTTAGGCTGGGTTGTGAATGAGGTTTGTTTGGCTTGATCAAGCTTGATTGTTGTAGATCTCTTCTAGGGTAGATGCTCTTAATGCTGATCCTATATGTGAGAGGGTAGGATCTGATTTCAAGCATCTTAGCATCACACCAATGTTTAAGAGGCATAGATAAGGCTAGATCTAGAGCTTACCATCTTGCTTGCTAAGAGATTAGAGGTTTTGTTTGGTATGAGACATATTTCTTACTGCCTGCTTGTGTAGATTCTTTACTATGTGAGAGCAAGTCTAGAAATGCATAGGTTTGATTGTTTCTTGACCATGAGAGTGGGAGAAGCTTGTCTTAGATACATATGTCTAGAGATTAGCTCAAGTTGTTTGAGATTTGTTGATCAAGTTAGATAGCCTCAATCATTAGTCCAGCCCATGAATCCCTCCTCAAGTCCTTCCTTGTTTATTGATTTTACAGTCTTAATCCTGTTGCTTGATTGTAGTTTGATTCGTCTTTGCATTACTCTGTTTTTATTGCATTGCTCTGTTTCTGCGTTTAGTCTAGCTCGACCACTCACTCGACCTACACTCGGTCGAGTGCTGGCTCGAGTTCATCCCCAGAACTCTTGTTTATGCTTTGTGATTGTCTTGTTTCATTCTATTTGCATTTCTATTGCATTTACTTAGCATCTTGTTCATTCCTTGTCTTGCATTAGTTCTTTAGCTTAGTTTCTACTTATGTTGGTTGTATCATTACTGTCATAATCATCTTGTTTCATTTGCATTTAGTTCATAGTTCTTATAGTTTACTTTCTGCATTTTGCATCATAGGATTGTTAGTGACAAACATCCTTTACATCTGGCTTAAATTAGATCTTTATGCATATCTTGACTGTTCACAAACACTCAGATTGGATTGACACCTCTTATACTGCAACTGCATAAGGGGAATTGAAACACCTTACCATCCATCCATTCTTTGCATACATTCATCATCATTCATCCATCTTTCACCTCAGCATACAAAATATTTAGTTTCAGTATCCTACAAAATTTTAAGCTCTTCAGCACTAGAACGTGTGTACGGGCATTTCATCGCGCACACGGTTTAGTACCGAGACTAACCTCTTAGGAAGTGCAATTAAACAAGAAATTCAAGCAAGAAATTCAAGTAAAATGCAACTATGCTACGTGCAATGCAAACAAGCACATGCAACCACCAACAACCCACATGCAAGCCTAAGAATCTAGAGAAATATCTAGAAACTAAGGACTACACATGCAAACAACAACACTAACATGCAACTTAAGAAACTAGAGATAATCTAGAATCTAAGCACAAATCCTAACATGAAAAGCACACAGCAGTCATGCAACAACCACAAGCAACTTATGAAACTATAAAATAAATTCTAGAGACTAAGAGCTACAATCTAACATGCAATGCACAAAAGCAACATGCACACACACAAAAAGCAACAAAGAAACTAGAATAAAAATTCTAGAGACTAAGGCTAGACACAACCTCACACCAATATGCAAGGAAGTAAAGAAACGAGACTTAACTTCCTAGAAGTTAATCTAGAAGAAAAGAAACGAATCTACCCCAAAAACCCAACAAATAATGCAAAGATTTAACTTAAAAATTCTAAGCAAAAACCAACAAAACCCCACCTATCATGTACCATATTACATGCTTCGAAACTCACCTGGACTTGGCTGAAGGAAACGGATCTAACAAGCTTCTAGTCCTAGCTAGCAACGCGGAACGGTCTAAGCAGACGCGGCTAGCTACTCGCGGAAGAGAAAAGCTGCTAAGGAAAGAACACTCTCTCCCTAACTCTCTCTAGTTCTCTCTCTAATTTCTCTCTTTTCTCTAAGGGATGAAGACCAACGAAAATGGTCTCTATGGGGTCTATATATAGTGGAATGGTGTGAGCTTTGGGCGGCACATTCAGCCAATGCATGGCGAGCACCTTTCTTCTCTTCTCCACTCCTTTGGGCGCACACTTGGATCATTTGTGAGCCACAAAATTTGCATGAATCACACTTGTCCAATGGAATTTTCTTTGTCTCCCACCAACTCGTGCATGAATCCTTGTTGGCCACTTTTTAGAAAGGCAAATGATTATGTTTTCCACTCTCTTGCATGAAATGCGATTGGCCACACTGATACCAAACTGAAACGACCCAACCCGTTTTTTTAAATAATAAATAATATTAAATAATACAAAATAATAATAATCCAAAAATATTTGTTTAAATATGCAGAAACTCAAATCACCAAATAAGCAGCAGAAAGTACCAATAATAATAAACCAATAATTAACTAGAATCATAGACCAAAAACTAGCAACTTAAACCATGGTCCTAACACCAACATTCCAATTCTTGCAACCTAGTGGAAACCAAAACATAACAACTAAGTTCCTAGAACATCCTTCTCTTCATTTCCATGATCTCACGGTCACACTTTGCCTCTACCTGCACCACAAACACAATGAGATGCGTTAGTATTACCAAAAATACCCAGTGAAGCGATCCACCCATCTACGAGCTATACACAAAAGCAAATCAAGAGTACAACTACAAACAAAATATAACAAACCAACCATTAAACAGACCAACCAATAACACTTTCACCAAACCTACACATCATCACACAAAACAAGTCATACAACCCAATTGCTTAGATAAGCTCATGGTCACGCACTCACCTTAACAAGTGATTCACGAAAATAACTACAACCAAAAGAGAAGCCCTCCAATATCCAAGAACAACCAAACTCGTTCCTACAACCAATCACAACAACAAAAAACATTGAAAACAAACACGCAGAAAAATCAGAAAAGAACAACCTCACAAGTGAAACCACGAAATCAAATCAAAACGAACTGTTAACTTTCAAATCCCTCTGGTGAAAAGCAAGGTCTAGACGTCCAGAAGATTCCCAAAAAATGTTAGCTACAACCCTACCAAAAATAAATGCCTTTCGAAACAATTTAAGTAATCGGATCATCCTTCTCCCAAACCCTGACAGTTCTGTTTCTCTCATTACTCTAAAGAAAAAACTTGATCTCCTTCTCTTCGTCCTTTACACCAAATAACCAAGAGTTCTCTCCCTTTCTCTCCCTCTCTCCCATAACAATGTCGACAATAGCAAAAACATAGAGAAGAGGTGTGACTTTATGAGAGAGATTAGGGGTTTTTGGTTTAATTAGATTAAACAAGGATTTAATTAAACTAAAATCAATTAAAATCCACTCCTTTGGTTTACTCAATATATCCCAAACTCTATTCCCAGAACACGGATGTTACACAAGATCTCTTGCCTCAACTTCTCATCCTTGGGTACACAGATCCGACCGTGCACAAGTATGGTACCATTAGCAGAGACCTGGTACACTGAATCAACAGCTCTAGAGGCATTCACCAGCCCCATATCCTTCTCTTGAGAACACCGCACTCTGCTCAGAAGATCTGCTCTATCAGCCGCCTCCAAACCCAACGGCTCCTGATAGATAGCACACAACTTCAATGCAATATTCTCCCCTACCAGAGACTCCATGTCTAGCTCCTGAGCCGAAGCCGCCCGCTTAAGACTCAAAGCTTTTGCAAAAAAGTTAGCCTTACCAGGGTAGTAGGCTATCTCCATATCATAATCCGCCACAAGCTCCATCCACCGCCTCTTCCTCAAATTCAGCTCAGGCTGAGTGACTATATACTTGTGATCTATAAATACCTGTACCGTCGCACCATAAAGATAAGATCTCCAAATCTTGAGAGTGAAAACCACAGCAGCCATCTCCAAATTATGAGTAGGATAATTATCCTCATGCTTCCGCAACTACCGCGAAGCATAGGCAATCACCTTCCCATGTTGCATTAACACACACCCCAAACCAACTCTGGATGCATCTGTATAAACCACACAGGGCTCTCCATCTGTAGGGTAATGGCAATGCCAACACTGGCGTAGTAGTCAGCATCTCCTTCATGCTTGCAAAACCCTCCTCGCACTCCTGTGACCAAGCAAAAGGAACATCCTTCCCTACCAACTTAGTCATTTGCC
Source organism: Camelina laxa (assembly GCA_024034495.1). Taxonomy (NCBI): domain Eukaryota; kingdom Viridiplantae; phylum Streptophyta; class Magnoliopsida; order Brassicales; family Brassicaceae; genus Camelina; species Camelina laxa. The sequence goes on along the minus strand of CM043882.1, from coordinate 20,717,122 downwards.
ATGCCCTGCTCGCAAAACCCTACACAAACCTCATGTAGTATCCTGCATACCCAAGAAAACTCCTGATCCTCGTGGCATTCTGCGGTCTAGGCCAATCCCTGATGGCCTAAATCTTCCCTAGATCTACAAAAAATCCTCTTGCACACACAATGTGACCCAGAAAACCTATCTCCCGCTGCAAGAAACTACACTTGCTCAACTTAGCATACAACTTCTGCTCTTGCAGCTTCTGCAGAACAGCTCTCAGATGAACTGCATGCTCCTCTGGATTCTTAAAATAGACTAGGATGTCATCGATAAAATGATGACAGACACGTCCAGAAAATTCTAAAACATGCTATTCATCAGTTTCATAAATGCTGATGGCGCGTTAATCAATCCAAACGGCATCACCACAAACTCATAATGCCCATACCTTGTCCTGAATGCAGTCTTCCTCACATCTACCTCATCTGTCGGGGTCTGATGATAACCCGACACCAGATCAATCTTGGAGAATCAAGTAGCACCTCTCAATTGATTCAACAACTCATCAATCCTCGGAAGAGGGTATGTGTTCTTCATAGTGACCCGGTTCAGACCCCTATAATCAATGCACAAACGAAAAGTCCCATCCACCTTTTTAACAAAAAAATACCAGCGCTCCCTACGGTGACACACTAGGACGGATGAATCCCTTGACCAAAAGATCTTCCAGTTGCTTCTTCCGCTCTGCCATCTCTAGTGGAGCCATTCTATAAGGTGCCTTAGATAATGGCATTGTCCCCGGTTCCAGCTCAATCATGAAAGGATCAGACCGAGAAGGTGGTAACCCCTACAACGACTGAAACACATCCTCAAACTCCTCAACAATTGGAATACCACTAACCGTAGACTGCCCCACTGACTCCGAGATCACGAGACAACCTGAAGTTGATCTCACTCCCTCAAATACCAACTTTCCTCCTAGATGCTCAAACTCCACTCTACTTTCATAATCAAGTTGAACCATATGTCGATGTAACAAATTCATCCCCACAATAACATCTTACAACTCCACTGGGCTGCTGGCATCTCAGTGCTCATCTTGATCCAAATCAAGTGGTTTAAATCGTTTGTCTCCTACTTTCTTTTCAGTTTTTCTTATCCGCTTCATGACTGCTCTGAAATCTGTATTTGGCTCTTTTGAAAAAGACAAGCGAATCATATCTGTGTGATCTTGGATAAGAAAATCCTTGAGAATAACAATACTTATCTTATGATTGTTGGATATGAGCATAAGTATTGCATCGGGTGGTTCATCTCTGAGCATTGAGGAAGCTTTGACTACTTTTCCATGCTTCGCAAGGTCTCCTACATCAAAAGGAAACAGTTTAGGCACATAGGAAAATATCAAACAGATATTCATGTAGTTGGTATCAAATAGAGTTTTAGAATGAAGCATCCTTGGGAGATTGAAGTTGTTTTCCTGAGATACTTCCAGCTTCTAACTCCAAAATGATTAATCATTTGTTCGCATATATCTTGTGGTTTCTCCTTGATTTGAACAGCACATGTTTCTTCTCCAAAGTACTTATGCTTTTTCATGTAACATGTTCCTTTCTTAGCAATCATTGGAAAGAACAAGTGCATTATACTTGAAATAAAGAAATCAAAAACATGATCTTTCACAGTTGGTTTGCAAAGCTCATTGAACAGTTTAAACTCACACAAATCTTTTTCAAGCAAATATCTCATTTCAGAAAAAGGTTTAACCATTACATGCTCAGTTTTAGTTATAAATGGTTCCATTGCAATGCTACACAAAGACACTCTCAAAGAAGAGTTAAATTCATGAAAAACTCTTTAAAAGCGAAAGTTTCAAAAGTAGGAATCATTTTGTTAAAAACAGATTTTGGAACACAAAATTCTTTCACATTTTCTAAACCAAAACGTTTTTCATCTTGAGCAGAAATCATCACAAAATAATTAGGATATGTCCTAACCAAATCAATTTCCTTACAGTGTTTTCTTGGATAGTTACAAAAGTATAGTATATGGACTGGGTTGGGCACAATGTTGATCTGTTCCAAATCACTAATCAATGGAAAACTCATTTGTGTTGTTTCTAGTGATTCTTCTTTCTGAACCTGTAAAAAGGAAATAATGCTACTCGGTTGCTTCGGTTCCAAATGGGTTAGTTTTTCAAGCACAAAATCAGATTGGATAAAAGAAAGATTACACTTAGCTTGAAATGGATTCATAGGTCCAGTTGGTATAGCAACATCATCCTCAGCAATGAACTGTCTCTCCTTGGCTTCTTCTCCAAGCTGTTTCTCCTCGGGTCCGTCTCTGAGCTGTTCCTCCTCAGGTCCGGGCAGATCCTTTCTTTCAAACTCCTTATTCTCTTTTTCTTGTTCTGCTTGCTTCCATTGTGCTCCACCAGAATTTGTACCTATTTTAACACTTTTGCGAAACGACATGTGCATCATACATGAATTGGAATTTTCTAAACCTTCATCAATTACTTCCTTGGATTTTGAAAGTGTAGAAGACTTACATTGCCTCGGTGCACCACATGATTCAAGGGATGAATTTAGACTTTGCTCTGGAACGACAATCTGTTCAGGGACCTTCTTTGGTTGAGATGTTGACTTAGCCTTTATCTTCTTGATTTTAATGTACTCGGTTAGCGCCTCATAAAGATCTGATTGCGTCTTTGCCTCCACGAATGTTGGGAGTTTCTTTTGATCTGGGACTAAGTTTGGTTTCTTTTCAAGAACTGCTTGGATTGTTCCATTGGCTTGGGGAGCACAGTGTAGCGCTTGTGGAGCATACTTATTCCTTAGAAGCTTCTTAAGATCTCTCCAAAACGTGATATTTGGCTCCTTGTAATACCAACGGTCATCAACTTCATGCAACCACGATTTGTAAGCATCTCCTGTGAGTTGGGTAACTAATCTCTCCTTTCTTGGGATATCCTTGTAATAGAACCAGTCATCCATGTTTTTCTCCCACTCAAGGTAGTCTCCTTTTCCTGCAAATTTATAGAGTTTATGAGCCAGAGAAAATTTATAATAATTCGCAGATTTAGATTTGGGAGTGTGAGAGGTTTTCTGCTCGCTGCTTCGGGTTAATCTAGATGTGTCGTCTGGTGGCTTGGGTTTAAGATCTTGGTGTTGCCTTTGGTGCAGAGCACCAAACTTTTCATCGAGCATTGTTGCCATAGCAGTTGTGATTGATTTCGTAATTCTCCTTTCCAGGCTAGAGGTGGATGAATCTTCCTCTTTGGATGTCACTATGGTACCTGAAAAACAAAACAAAGATCCAACAAGTAAATAGCTCCAAAGACACATAACTAAAAACATATATGGAAAAATAAGCAAACGAATCCAAAAATTCCAAAATCAATATTTAGACATAATAGACTCAAAGATGATCAAAATGCAATTGATTTTGTAATTTTTGAACGAGTAAAACATTTTATAAAATTCTTGCAAGATTGAAGAAAAATCTGGAAAAACAGAAAAGTTGGGATTGGAAGTTCAAAACCTGGTTGCAAAGTGGCTCTGATACCACATGATAGACTCCTGGATGAGGATATATGCCCAAGAACGCATTTTGCAAGGTTTTGAATAGGGAAGAACGCAATGATGATGAAGAATGGATAGAACTTCAGTGATGCAGCGGAAATGATAGATGAATGGTGATGAAGATGAAAGTGGATGCAGCGGATTTTTCAAGGGGGAATGAATTGTACTTCAAAGAGAGATGAAAATCTCTTAGACTACAGGCTTGATTATAACTTAGATATATCACACTAAGGAATAAACAAGTTGAGAAGATATTACACACTTCTCTGATCAAACAAGTAGAAAATGTTTTTTGATAAAATGTTTGATGAGTAGAAAATGAGAACTACAAAGAGTTTCTATAGGAGAGGGAGGATGAAGGAGAAGAGGGGAGAGAAGAAAGACATGCAAGAGCATGCACAAGGTCAAACTCATGCAAGAACATGCACAAGTCCACACTCATGCAAGCTCATGCAAAGTGTTTTGGAAATTACAAAAACATTAAATGCAAAGTTTGAATAAAAGAGATAGAAAATGGGCCAAGACAAAGAGATGGTCCTTGGACCACAAAATGGGCTGGAAAAGGGGACTTGGAAGTGTTACTTTAGCCTCATTAAAAACTTTGTCAAGAAAACCCAATAGAACAAAACTTGACAAGGGAAAAAGAGTGCAAAAGCAACACTTATCCCTTTACCAAACACCATGAGCCGTGATCTTCACAAAGGAGGATAGAGCCACGTTTTCTTGCTTCTTGTCCAGCTCCCTAAGTAGTCCATTGATTGCTTGGTTGAACCTTTTGGATCTTTATCTGGTTAAAGGACCCGCCGGAATGATCAATGCTTCCTCCGATACAAGCTGCTCCTCAGGCTCATGTGGTTTGGTTGAGCTGGCCATGATCTCATCAACCTCTAACGGTTTAGTGCCCCATGAGAAAAGTACTTGCGGTTGAACTCCTCCACGAAGTCAGCCCAAGTCATCTCTCTATGTACCCTCCTAGTAGCCACTAATCTCCACCATACATGAGCATCACCGACCAGGTTGTGGACCCCTATGTCCATCCAAAACTCTTGAGGGCATCTGAGAGACAAGTTGTGTGTCCCTCCACGCATCTACAATAGTAGGGTTAGAACCACCTAAAAACTGCTCAGTACCAATGTTGCCCATCTCTCTCAACATGCTGACGTAACGAGAATGAGGTCCCACATCCGCAGCTATTGGCTGCTGCCCCTCTCCGCCACTAGTGGTGCTATCTGAGTCTGAGCCAGTACCACTCCCGATAACCGCTCCAACAGCTATGTCAACAAGCCAAGGTCAATACCTTCTCTAGAGGCTCCACCCGCTGGGACTCCTGTACCTAGAACCCTAGCATCATCAGCCACTCTGGCACCGACACCGCCCACATCAACTCTCTCAGCGCCTACGGTCCTATCAGTACCTCCACCGGCCACACTTATGATACTCTCGTGGAAGCCCTATGACTCGTCAACACTCTCAGCTGTCATACTCTGATCCACATTATCACTAACCAGTGGGCCTCTTCCCCTACCACGACCACAACCGCATCCACGACCACGACCGCGTCCTCGACCAGCAATAGCACCCTCTCTAACCATCTGCACTACCATGAGCAGAAGGCTAAGCAAGCAATCTAATAATACACAAAAACATAACCCACCGTGGAATCATACTATAGGCTCGAAGAGGATGTTCTAGGACTCCATACCACACACAATTGACTAACTCACATAATCAATCAAAGCATGCAATCCCAAACATCAGCAATAAAAACACAATGAATTCGTACCTAGAACCGTAAGGGCTCTGATCCCAAACTGAAACGACCCAACCCGTTTTTATTATTATATAATATTATATAATTAATAATTAACTAGTGGTCTCATATCCACATTCAAACCAAACAGCGGAAAATAACCAACTGATACCAATATCCAATAACCAAAAAAAGAATATACCAATAATTTAATAGCAGTATTAATCCAAGCAACAAAAACATAAAACATCAAGCCAACAACCTAGCAATGCTCTACTAACTCAACTCTAGCAACCTAACAGAAGCCACTCAGCAACCAATCGAGCCACTAGAACATTCGCCTCTTCATTGCCTTGATTCCACGACCACACTTTGCCTTTACCTACACCACAAACACAAATTGAGATGCATGAGTATTTTATAAACACTCAGTGAGGCAATCCTCCCATCTACTGGGCTATACACACAAGCAATTGAGATAACTCTAACCATCAAACAACAATCAACAAACAAACAACAAACCAGAGCAATTGCATCGACCAACACCAATCCATGCATCGACCAATACCAACTGGGGTTGCATCGACCAACACAAGTTTGCATCAACTGATGCAACACTCGCCTGCATCGGCCGACACAAACACTGCACCGATCGATGCATGCTCAACATTTCACAAATTCCCTAATCGCATCGACCGACACCTCCAAATGGAATCGATCGATGCTCTTATGTCAAATCGCGACATCCTCCCACATGCCGAGCATCATCTTCCCCAAAGCTCCTCGCCGGATCTTCGTCCCTAAACCACCAAAACCCAATCCAATGCCACAAAGAAGCTTCCCAAAGCCTCTTGTGACTCAACAACGTTCTAACAAGCCAAGGAATCAACCATAAAACACATAAACAAGCAAAAATCAGAGAACCTCAAGCTTAGATAAGCCATGCTCATGCACTCACCTTTGCCAAGAAGATTATGACCCTTAAACAAGCGGATTTACACTCCTAGAAAGCTCCTACATTGTTCCTAGCCTCAGATCTCCCAAGAACAACTATGAATCTCCCAAAAACTCATCCAAAAGCTTATGAACTTCTTTCTCTCTTCTCTTTTTCTCAGAAACGGCCAAAACTCGATCAAACCCACAAATTTCTGCTTTTAAACACGACTCTAGGGTTTTTCCTAACCCCAAGACGCAACGTTTAACTTACTTGTTTCTCGACCAAAACAGCCTTGCATCAATCGACAAAAAACACTTGCATTGATCGATGCACATCCGAAACCGGGATTTTGGTTTGCGGATGTTACAATACCTATGATAAGTGCTCGCGTGTTTACAAAAAACACTTGCATCGAAGTGGACTCCATTTGCCGAGGAGGCCCAACCAGCAGTGAGGTCAATCCCCTTGTGGGTTACTCTCACTAATAGTTTATAAGTGCTCGCGTGTTGCAATGTGCTTTATAAGGTTATATAAAAAATCCTCGCCAATAGACTTAAGAGAGTGCTTCCAAAGTTTGTCTCTAGCAACCAATCGACGTTTGTTAAGGATCGGTTGATTGAGAATATGTTGTTGGCTACAGAATTGGTCAAGGATTACCACAAAGACTCCATTTCCAATTGTTGTGCTATTAAGATTGACATCTCCAAAGCGTTTGATTCTGTTCATTGGTTGTTTCTATCCAAAGCTCTCTCTACTTTGCAGTTTCCTTCTTTATTCATTCGCTGGCTAATGCTCTGCATTACTATAGCTTCTTTTTTGGTTCAAGTGAATGGGGAACTTGAAGGTTTTTTTAGAAGCTCTAGGGGACTTCACCAAGGCTATTCTCTATCGTCTTATCTGCTTATCACTTTTATGGATATCCTATCTAAAATGCTTGACAAGGCTGCTGAAGAATGTTATCATCCAAGGTGTCAAAAGTCTTGGTCTCACTCGCTTAAGTTTTGCGAATGATCAAATGTTGCTTACTGATGGAAATACACGATCTATCAATGGAATTATTGAAGGTTTTGATGAGTTTGCAAAAGTTTCAGGGCTAAAGATCAGTATGGAGAAATCAACAATTTATTTTGCAGGAGTTTCAGCTCCTATAGCAGATCGTCTCCCGTTTGCAGTAGGCCACTTGCCGGTTCACTATTTACGATTGCTGCTAGTCACTAAGCAACTTACCACTGTAGACTACTCTTCTTTTCTAGAACAAATTTGAAAGTGTATAGGGTCTTTGACAGCACATCACCTATCATTTGCAGGCCATTTCATTCTGATATCCTCTGTTCTTAGGAGTGTGTAACTTTTGGCTTGCGGCTTTTCATCTTCCTCAAGAATGTATTGCGGCAATTGCTTCAGTGTGTTCTAGTTTTTTATGGTCGGGTCATACATGAATCCTCGGAAGGTAAAGGTATCGTGGGAGGCAGTGTGTAAACCAAAACCAGAAGGGGGTCTCGGATTGAGATCACCTGATGTTCATATATTTCACCATGTTTTACCTTAGTTTATTTACACCTTTTGCATGATTTACTAGCTAGTTTGGTCATTATTGAGTAGTTTAAGGACTGTTTGTGCATTAGAGTAGAATTGCATTGCATTTGCATGGTTTCTTGCATAAACAGGTGATTTGGACCCCAAGGAGCTGAAAAGGTGCTGAGGAGGAATAGAGCTAACAAGCTAAGCAGAGAAAAGGGCTGGAGCAGAAGAGAATCAAGTTCCAGAAGTCCACTCGACCACCACACTCGACCGTTTGAGGAGAGGGACTCGACAATTGGAAAATCAGAAGAAGAGGTCACTAGACCATGCACTCGACCAAGCACATGGTCAAGCTGACTGAGCCGCCTCTCTACTTTGTCTTCTAGCCAATTTAGGGCTTCCTTTCCTTCCTATATATATCTAATGTATCCTATGGCCGCAAAAAAAAAAAAAAAAACTTTTTGAGAGAAAAAAATATCTGAAACCTAGTTTTTACCCTTTTGGGAATATTTGCTTTTTGCTTATATTATTAGCCATCTTTTTGTATTTTTCTCTAGATTTTTGATACTTGTTGGTTCCATAACTTTCAAAGTATTATGAATTTGAGTTTGCTTCCTTGTTCAATATTGTAGATCTTTGTCTTATTTTTCTAATCATGTAAGTTTCATTAATTTCTGGGTTTATGATTTTGTTCATCATGTTTAGTTAATCTGAGTAGTGTGTTAGGATCTTAAGGATGGATTAGGCTGGATAAGAGTTATGGTTGTTTAGATTGACGAAGCTTGATTGTTTAAACATCTCTTCTAGATTAGATGTGCTCTATGCTGTTCTTATATCTGAGAGGGTAAGGATAGATCTTAAGCTTCGTATCATCATACCAATGTTTAAGTTGTTAGATAAAGCTAATGCTAGAGATTATCATGCTTAACCTAAGAGATTGGTTGTTTAAGGTGATTTTTGATCATGCTTAACCTAAGAGATTGGTTGTTTAAGGTGATTTTTGACATGTAATGATCTGGATCTTTAATGCCTATTTTTATATGTCTTAGCTAGTGAGAACTAGGTCTAGGAGTATCTAAACTTGATTGCTATTGTCATGAGAATGGATTAGTAAGTTTATGAGATCATTGTCTAGAGATAGCTCATTGTTGATTAAGGTTTGTTGATCAGTTTAGGTAACCATAGCTTGAGTCCAGCCCATGAATCCATCTCTAGGACCTACTTTGTTTATTGATTTCTCTGTTTGATTACTGTTATTCGCTTCATGTGTGATTTCCTTGAATTTGGTTCTGTTTTAAATATGGTTATGTTCTTCGTATCAAGTCACTCAACCTGTCACTCGATCGAGCATACGATCGAATGCTTGCTCGAGCTCCTTCCAGAGTTCTTATTTCGTTCTCCATCTTTCTTGTTTCATTTATGTTTAATTGCATTCACTCCTGTATAATCCTATTGCATTCATTTCATAAGCATTTGATAGTTCTTGTTCTTGTTTAGTATAATTTCAGCTTTGTTCATACTGTTTCATTGCATTTTGTTTCTGATCTTAGTAGTTTTACACTCTGCATTTCATTATTGTCATTAGGGTGTTAGATCAAAACCATAATCATATTTGGCTTAACTTAAATTAGTGTTCACATCCTGATTGCTTGCATCACACTTATTATGGATTGACATCTCAAATATTACAACAACATAAGAGTAATTGAAACCTCTTGCATTCTACCTAATCATTCATCATCACTTTCATCTATCACACACAAAAGATATGTTTCATCACCTAAGAAAGCAAATTTTTTGTGTAGCCTGAAGCTGATTTGGCGGGTCATTTCTCAAGGTAACTCTCTCTGGGTAATATGGGTCTAGGAAAACTTATTGAAGAAGGCATATTTTTGGTCGGTTAAGTATACTACAACTGTCGGTTCTTGGATCTGGAAAAAGCTTCTTAATTATCGTGGTGTGGCTAATTCTTGTGGTATGATTGGTGGTCAGACATGGGTCGGCTCTTTGAGGTGGTTCACGAAAGAGGGGTTATTGATATGGGGATAAGTAGGCAACGTATATTGGCAGAAGCATGGGCTCACCGTCGACGATGAAGAAATCGTGGAGACCAGCTTAACGCGGTGGAAGATGCTTTGTACTCTCGAAGGGACGCGCGCCAGGAGGCAGTTAACAAAACGCTATGGCGAGGGAATAAAGATGTTTGTCGACCAAAGTTTTTAACAAAGGATACTTGGAACCATATTAAAACAACATCTAGTATGGTAGCATGGCAGAAGGGGGTTTGGCTTACTCATAGCACACCCAAATTCTCCTTATGCGTGTGGCTGGCTGTTCTCGATCGACTTTCAACAAGGGCTCGAATGGTTGTGTGGAATGGTGGGGCTGCAAGGACTTGTGGGTTTTGCAACACTACTTTAGAAACTGGGGATAATCTTTTCTTCTCCTGCAATTTTGTATCTGGCATGTGGTCCGCTCTTGCTATGGGCTTTCTCAAGGCAAGATACACCACTGATTGGTCTACCTTAATTGCTCATATTTCTCATCCTCAACATCGCCGTGTGAAACAAGTATTTTGGTGGTGGTTGGAGTGAGAATGATGAATGATGAATGTATGCAATGAATGGATGGATGGTAAGGTGTTTCAATTCCCCTTATGCAGTTGCAGTATAAGAGGTGTCAATCCAATCTGAGTGTTTGTGAACAGTCAAGATGTGCATAAAGATCTAATTTAAGTCAGATGTAAAGGATGTTTGTCACTAACAATCCTATGATGACAAATGTAAAATGCAGAAAGTAAAATATAAGAACCTAGAACTGAATGCAAATGAAACAGAATGATTACACTAATATAAAGCTAGAACAGAAATAAAAACTATGATAATGAACTAATGCAAGACAATAATGAACAGGACACTAAATGAATGAAGCAGAAATGAAACAGGAATGAAACAAGACAATCACAAATCATAAACAGTAGAGTTCTGGGGAAGAACTCGAGCAAGCACTCGACCGAGTGTAGGTCGAGTGGGTGGTCGAGCTGGACTAAACGCAGAAACAGAGCAATGCAATAAAAACAGAGTAATGCAAAGACGAATCAAACTACAAGCAAACAACAGGATTTAAACTGTAAAATCAATAAGCAAGGAAGGACTTGAGGAGGGATTCATGGGCTGGACTAATGATTGAGGCTATCTAACTTGATCAACAAATCTCAAACAACATGAGCTAATCTCTAGACATATGTATCTAAGACAAGTTTCTCCCACTCTCATGGTCAAGAAACAATCAAACCTATGCATTTCTAGACTTGCTCTCACATAGTAAAGAATCTACACAAGCAGGCATTAAGCAATATGTCTCATACCAAACAAAACCTCTAATCTCTTAGCAAGCAAGATGGTAAGCTCTAGATCTAGCCTTATTTATGCCTCTTAAACATTGGTGTGATGCTAAGATGCTTGAAATCAGATCCTACCCTCTCAGATATAGGATCAGCATTAAGAACATCTACCCTAGAAGAGATCTACAACAATCAAGCTTGATCAAGCCAAACAAACCTCATTCACAGCCCAGCCTAACCCATCCTCAAGATCCTAAGCAACTACTCACAAGAACACATGATGAACATCAAAATCATAAACCCAGAAAACATTGAAACTTCCATCATTAGAAAGATGAAACAAAGATCTACAATATTGGAGAAATAATCAAACTCGAATTCTCAATATTAAGAAAGTTATGAAACAAACAATATTGAGGAATTTAGCTTTTCTCCTTAAGAACAAGTACAAAATCTAAAAATAAAAGAAAAGTGCAAAAGGAATAATCCCAAAAAGGGTAAAAACTGGGTTTAGAGAATATCTAAAAAGCTGGACACTTTTGTGGCTGCAGGTACAAGGCTTTATATAGGAGAGGAGTGGAAGCCCTAAAAATACTAAGAGACAAAATAGTCAACGGCTCGGTCAACTCGACCTGTGCTCGGTCGAGTGGCAGGTCGAGCTGGCTTCTCTCGTGTGTTCTCCACTCGATCGAGTCCTCCTCAGCACACGGTCGAGTGTCTGGTCGAGTGTGCGGTCGAGTTGGACTCCGGACTTTGTTATTTCAGCCTTAACTCTCTTGCTTTCCCTTCATGATTGCTTCACTTCTTCAGCATTGCTTCCATGCTCCTTAAGCTTCAAAATCACCTGTTTATGCATTAAAAGATGCAAATGCAATGCAACTAAACTCTAACGCATGACTAGTCCTAAAGCTATGCAATAATGGTGAAAAAGGATAGCAAAAGATGCAAAAGATGTGAATATACTAAGGGAAAACAGGGTAAAATATATGAACATCAACACCCCCAAACTTAGTCTTTGCTTGCCCTCAATCAAATAAGCAAGACATAAGAAGGTAAGTGAGGTTTGAAAGTGGGATCTCAGCTCCTAAAGCTTGCAAATAGACAATTTAGAATCAATGTCCAAGTTACTAGTACTATGATGCAAGTTGAATGAGCTGTACTTAAAGACTTTAGACAAGCATATCACAACCTTTACTGATTTGAGCCTTAGATATCCACATGCATTCAAATCAATCATTTCCTTTAACATTCATTAATCAAGAACATGAATCAATTCTATGCAATGCTTAAACTCATTTGGCTTGGAGGCAAAGGCTTTGAGACAATGATGGTCTCTTTTTAGAGTGGGGCTTATCAATATCAAGGTTCTCTCATAAAAATGGATTGAGCTTTAGAAGAATGCTAAAGGTAAGAACACCTAGACACATACAAGAATAAAACCTTGTCTACCCAAAGGTACCCAAAGTGTTTATCCTAGCAATCTAAACCCAAATAATCCTAGTGATACCCTTTAACTTGTTTTTTTCTCTTTCACCCTTTTCTCTTTTGGTTTTCAAGTCTTAAGAGAGGTTTCTTATTTGATCTTTCTAGTGGGATGGGGGATTCTTACTTATTTGCTATGGTTCTCTTTTCTTCTTATTCTTAAGACATACAAGCTTTTTGCTAGACTTTTCTTTTCTTTCTTTTCTTTTCTTTAACTAGAACCATCTTCAACAATTTTTGATTCCCATCCTTTCACTAGACCTTGCTTAAACACAATCTCCTCTTAAAGACTCTACCCTTTTTCTTTCTTTTCTCTTTTTTTTTTTCTTTTAATAACAGCCAAGTCCCAAACCCAACAAGTGAACCACCTAGTCCTATCAAGTTTGAAAAGTGCAAACTAGAACTACACAAGGCTTTACTTTTGTCAGTTCAAACCTAACACTTTCTACCAGGCTCAATCCCAAAATAGGCCTCACACATACAAGAATAAACAAGGCTTGAAAGAAGGGTTGATTAAGGGTAGGGAAACTGATTCTTAATGAGGAAATCAGCTACTTAGATCAACAAGAGTTGTAAAAAGGAGAAAGATGATCCAAATATGTATATGGTATCCATGAGTTTAAAGCAATGCACACAATGATAATTGAAAGTCAATATTAGGTTCTTATAGATAGGAAATGGTGTCAAATCACAACATGCTTCAATATAGACCAAATACTAATATGAGGATGCTAAAAATTTGAAATAAGATCACAAAACACAATGTCAAATGCTATCTCAAACCCTCCCCCAACCTTAAATCACACAGTCCTCTGTGTGAAAGAAATTTGAATGAGTATTCAAGACTAAAAAAAAACTAAAATATGAAATGCAATGATATTTACAAGTGAAGGTGATAGTGGTACCTTAAGGATTGGAAAAGAAGTTGTCCACATCCTCTTGCATGCTGTCAAAGGTGTAGTTGGGGTCTTGTTGGTGACTTGGAGATGGAGATTGGGGCAGCTCGACGATGGCGACCGACCGTGACTCGGTCGAGTGCATGTCCGAGTGGGGGGGTCGAGCTGGACCGCGAATGCCATAGTTATGTCCTTGCTGCTGGGAGAACTGCTGGTAGAACTGGTGGTAGAGTGCTGGATCCATGAAGTATTGGGGTGGGATGGGAGGGTAACCTGGATAAGCAGCTGGAGGTGGGAAGCCATATGGTTGTCTAGGCTGGAACTCGGTCGAGTACGTCGGTGGTGCTCGGTCGAGTGGGCGCTCGAGTGACCCAGTCGAGTGCCTCGAAAGCTGCTGTTCTCGGGTACTTGAGCTCCTCTTCCTCTGATTTGGCTCATACATTGAAGCCCTAGCTGGTTCCACAGGGTTCGCAACTCTTGAGAGTGCTCTAGTTGAGCTACTTCTCCTCAAAGGGCTTGATGGTGTAGGTGAAGAATTCCCACTCTTCAACTCAGCAATCTCCTTCTTTAAGCCCTTGATGGACTTAGCCATGTTGGTCACCTTCTTCTTCAGCTTATCAAACCTCTTCCCTTGCCACTGGTTCCACTTTTGCAAAAGTGTCAACCTCTTGCTATTCTCCCTCACTCCTCTACTATCCCTTGGGTTGGGCTCATAATCCTCAAAGTAAAATTGCTCCTCCCCATCAGCCACTTGTGCATTCCCAGCTTCCTCAATCCTAGGTTGAACTACTCCATCAAACAAGTGCTCCTCAGCTGGCCAAAAGTCAATGTTGGCTCCTTCTTGAATGGTGGTGAGCTCTTGGTTAGGCAAGATCAATTGCTTTTTCCCAAGTGTTGGTAGCTCAAAGTTGAAGATGTGATTTCCTTGATGCATCTCCTTAGCTAGGATGAGAGTAGAGGTGAGGTAGCTTGAGTCAATCCATCTTGGTGAGACCCTCTCTCCTCTAAGTGGAACCTTTGCAGCTTGTAGAATTGGAGTAATGATGCCTCCAATGGTAAGTGCTCCTCTTGATCCTTTGTTTTCCAACTTTTCTACCCAACTTCTCAAGTAAACCATGTGGTCAATGAGCACCATTGCAAGATCAGTCTCTACAGTGCTCCCAAGGATGATGGTTCCATCTCTTGCTTTGAGGATGATCCCATTGAGAGCCATGTCAATCATCTTAAGTTCTCCCTCATTGATATTCCCAGTTTCCTTCCTTGCAAAGAAGGTGTTTGCAAGAGCTTTGTGGAAGTACCTTAGGACTGGGCTCCTTATCCTTGAGCTCTTGGAATTGGAGGATGAGTAGAGTTTGTTGTCCCCAATGGTTTCCCAAACTGAATAGAGCTCCTCTCTTGGTATCATCAAGCTCCTATGGCTCCCAACTTCAAAACCAAACACATTGGCTATCTTTTTCATTGAAAGCTCATGCCTCTTCCCCTTGATTGTGAAGGTGATGTGACCAGCTCCAACCTCAGGATCTTTCCTTGCATATGTATGCAGCTTGACAGTGGCTAGAAACTCACAACTTTCCTCCTTGTAGCCCTCCATGCAAAGCCCCATGAACTTGGTTATGTTACTTTTCTCAAAAAGAAACTCCACATCTTCATCAATGGCAAGCTTCTCCATGGTTTCCTTGTGAGGATATCTAGTCCCCAAGAACTCCATTCTCATAAAAGCATCATAAAGCTGCCTCTTTGACAATCCACAAGATTCTGCTTCCCCATCATCCATTAACTCTTCTTCTTCACTTTCTTCCTCACTCTCATTTTCACTCTCCTCTTGCTCAACCTCAACTGTTGGCCTCTTCCCCTTGGCCTTGTGTCTCCTCATGAACTCATTGAGAGTTGGCTCCCTTTCCTCCTCACTTTCAGTCCTCTCAGGATCTTCCTCAACTGACTCTCTCCTTGGACACGGCATCTGGCTCGACCGGCTGCTCGAACCAACACTCGGTCGAGTGCATGATCGAGTGGGGCGTCGAGTTGATTTTCCAGCTTCTCTTCTTGATTCAAGGCCAGCATCACGACGTTCCATGGAGCTTGCAGCGATTTGTTGAGACTTTCTGGTGATCCTTGAAGACATTTTCAAAAAGAACTGAAAGGAATAGACTCAAAGCTCATAGTTAATAGGTTAGTGACCCAAAAACTTGAAAGAACAAAGCTTGAGCACAAGATGAACTTGGGAGAGATTTTAAAACTTGAATTTAGTTGTTTTAAGCAAATGAGAGAGTGTGAGAGGTATAATCTCGTGCAAGCTCTATATAAAGAAGCTAAGGGGACAAGGGGACAAGGGTGGAGCGTCCATACCATTCAAATTCGAATTGGGAATCTTTGACCTGCTTTTCGCTGCCACTTGACCCCACACTCGACTGTACACGGTCGAACTCCCTTGACCAATGTTTGAAAATTCAAAATTTTCTTCTTGTTCTTCCCTCCACTCGATCGTTCTAGCGATTTGAAGATCAAATGGGCCTTAGTGCTTTTCCAACTCGGTCGAGTACCTCTCGTGGGCTGGTCGAGTGGGCTTCCGAGTCTCCTTCTCCTAGTCCAAATCTCTCCTTACCCAACTACATTCTCACTAAAAGGCCTGTCCAACACAAACATAAAAGAAAACACATCAAAACTACAAGGAAAATAAACTATATTTACAAAGGATACCTTAGGGACTTCCTCCCTAGTGAGCTTGTTTAGAGTCACTAAGCTTGACTTCGGTTTTCTTCTTAGACTTTGTCTAGATACCAAGGAGGTGATGAAATCCTCCCTGGAACCTCTTGGTCACTGTGAAGTTGATCCTTGATAACCTCACCCTTAACACACAAACCATACTTCTTCTTGATTTTGAGCCTTGGTCTTGCTTTCCTCCAAGACCTCTTGTTCAGCTTAACTTTGAGATCCTCAACCATACTAGTCAACTCTTGAACTGACCTCTTAAGCTTTTCCACAGACTCTTCTTGAAGAGAGTGCTCAGCCTTTGGAGTTGCCTTATCACTTAAGCCTTCTTGACCACCTTTATCCTTGATAGTAAAAGGCTGATCATCAATTGTAGGGAGGTTGGTTGGGTTAAAGATGTTGAACCTCATAACTATATCCTCAGCAATGTTCAAGGTCACAAGACCTTCCTTGACATCAATGATTGCTCCAACTTACCAACTACCTCTCTGTTTGACCCATCAGCTAGGCATACATGGAGGTTTGTGAGTTTGAAATAAGTCCTCCCAAGCTTTTGTGCAATGGAGTAGGGCATGACACTAATTGAAGCCCCTAGGTCACATAGGCATTGGTTGTAGTGGAGGTAACTGAATGTGCATGGTAAATAGAAGGGACCTGGATCCTTAAGCTTGATTGGGATGATAACTCCTCCAAGGTCTTCAAGATCCTTTTCATCTTGGGCTTGAGCCTTTTGCTTTGACAAGTCAAGCAAAAAGTTCTTACAGAGAGGATATGGTTCAAATTGTTCCAAGGCAGGTCCTCTCTCCTCTTCTTGGTAAGCAATGATGACCTCTTGTAAAGCCAACAGTTCCTCTTGTTTCTCAAACACAGCTTCTTCCTTCAAAACCCTCTCATCCTCTTGTTGCTTAGCCAACATTTCTTTTTTCTCAATGATCTCCCTTAGTTCCTTAATCCTCTGTGCTTTGAAACGCCCTGGGAATGGTAGTGGAGGCTTGTAAGGAGGAGGAATGTACTTAGCAGGTTTGACAGCTTCGGAGTCTCCAGCTCGATCGACCACTCGAGCATGCACACGGTCGAGTGGCTGTTCGAGTACCTGGTCGAGTGCAATGTCCAACTCCAATTGCTTTGCAAAAACGTCACTTGGGGCTTCAGTAACTGATAAATTCCCCCAAACTTGGACTTCACTGTCCTCAGTGACTTCTTCCTCATGAACTTGAATGGTCTTGGCTGTGAACTCTCTTGGATTTTGAACCGCTTTTTCAGGGAGTTGGTTGGGTTTAAGAGCTGAAGTAGAGGCAATGTTACTCTCCATATACTTCACTATTGAGTTAAGACCCTCAAACTTCATGTTTAGATCATTGTACTGTGATGTGAGTCTTTGATTCAACTCAGCAAACTGTTTGGCTTCCTCAATCTTTCCTTGTGTTTGCCCAATCAACAACTATTGCATTATTGCCCTTAAGTCTTGTTCTTGGCCTTGGTTAGTCTGAAACCCTGGTGGGGGACACAATGGAGGCTGGAACACTTGATGTTGTTGTTTGGGGATGTAGTTTTGTTGCTGTTGAGGCTGTTGAGGTGGATAGACTTGGTCTTGAGGGTTGGCCACATTGGTACTCCTATAAGAGAGATTGTTGTTCTTGAAACCTCCTTGGTTGTAGCCTTTGAATCCTCCCTGGTTTTGCATGTAGCACAACTCAGCAAACTCAGTCTCCCCTTCTTGAACTGGAGCCTCTTCCTCACCAATGAAGTGAATAGACTTTTGATGGCTAAGAAGGATCTTGTCAAGCTTCTCATTGACCATCTTCAAATCCCTCTTGTACTTGTCCTCTTGATCAGTTGATGATGACCTTATGGTTCTGTCATAGTCCTCATTATAGTTGCCATCTGATTGAGCAAGATTTTCAACCAACTCCCAGCCTTCTTCAACATTTTTGTTGAGGAAGTTTCCATTTGAGGCTGTGTCAAGAAGCATTTTGATCTTGGGAAGCACTCCTCTATACAAAGTAATTAAAAGGGACTCATTGCTGAAGCCATGGTGAGGACACTGAGTCTGGAATCCTTTAAACATTTCCCAAGCTTTACAAAAACTCTCATAATTCCTTTGAGCAAACCTAGAAATTTCATTTCTCAATCTAGTAGTTCTAGCATTGGAAAAGAATTTGGCCAAGAAAGCTTTTTTGCAAGCATCCCATGTGGTTATTGCTCCAGTAGGAAGAGTCTTCTCCCAAAGGTGAGCCTTATCTCCAAGTGAGAAGGTGAATAGCCTTAACTTGAATCCATCCTCACTGACTCCATTGATCTTAGTGAGACCACATATCCTATCAAATTCATCAAGGTGGTCCAGGGGATCTTCCATTGGCAACCCATGGAACTTGTTGGCTTGAATTATTGAGATAAATCCACTTTTGATCTCAAAGTTGTTGTTGGCAACAGTAGGAGGCACAATACCAGCTCTCTGGTTATGTGTGTTTGGTGCATCTCCAGCACCAATGTTTCTTGCTCTTGGAGCTTGTTGATCTTGTTGCTCCATTAGAACTTGTTGTTCTTGTTCCTGATAGATCCTTGTTTTTTGCTGTCTCAGGTCCCTTGGTGGTTTGTTGATGTGATCAAGGAGTCTCTAAAGATTATGAGGACCCTTGGACCTTGTTTGCATCAACAGAGTCGAGGACAGACTCGGACAGGCACTCGGTCGAGCACAGGCTCGAGTGGGTGGTCGAGTCGACTGGGAACTGATGTCTATTTGTATCCGGCTTCTGACTCGATCAGGTGCTCGAGTTGATGGTCGAGCTGGTACCTGAAACTCAATCACAGACAAGCAGAAGAAGAAACAAGATCAGTAGTGAACAAGTTGATAAACGAACTTAATCTTAGACTTTTATGGATTCTAATTGTCACAAAAACACACTCAAATAGGCAACGGCGCCAAATTGAAACAAGTATTTTGGTGGTGGTTGGAGTGAGAATGATGAATGATGAATGTATGCAATGAATGGATGGATGGTAAGGTGTTTCAATTCCCCTTATGCAGTTGCAGTATAAGAGGTGTCAATCCAATCTGAGTGTTTGTGAACAGTCAAGATGTGCATAAAGATCTAATTTAAGTCAGATGTAAAGGATGTTTGTCACTAACAATCCTATGATGACAAATGTAAAATGCAGAAAGTAAAATATAAGAACCTAGAACTGAATGCAAATGAAACAGAATGATTACACTAATATAAAGCTAGAACAGAAATAAAAACTATGATAATGAACTAATGCAAGACAATAATGAACAGGACACTAAATGAATGCAGCAGAAATGAAACAGGAATGAAACAAGACAATCACAAATTATAAACAGTAGAGTTCTGGGGAAGAACTCGAGCAAGCACTCGACCGAGTGTAGGTCGAGTGGGTGGTCGAGCTGGACTAAACGCAGAAACAGCGCAATGCAATAAAAACAGAGTAATGCAAAGACGAATCAAACTACAAGCAAACAACAGGATTTAAACTGTAAAATCAATAAGCAAGGAAGGACTTGAGGAGGGATTCATGGGCTGGACTAATGATTGAGGCTATCTAACTTGATCAACAAATCTCAAACAACATGAGCTAATCTCTAGACATATGTATCTAAGACAAGTTTCTCCCACTCTCATGGTCAAGAAACAATCAAACCTATGCATTTCTAGACTTGCTCTCACATAGTAAAGAATCTACACAAGCAGGCATTAAGCAATATGTCTCATACCAAACAAAACCTCTAATCTCTTAGCAAGCAAGATGGTAAGCTCTAGATCTAGCCTTATTTATGCCTCTTAAACATTGGTGTGATGCTAAGATGCTTGAAATCAGATCCTACCCTCTCAGATATAGGATCAGCATTAAGAACATCTACCCTAGAAGAGATCTACAACAATCAAGCTTGATCAAGCCAAACAAACCTCATTCACAGCCCAGCCTAACCCATCCTCAAGATCCTAAGCAACTACTCACAAGAACACATGATGAACATCAAAATCATAAACCCAGAAAACATTGAAACTTCCATCATTAGAAAGATGAAACAAAGATCTACAATATTGGAGAAATAATCAAACTCGAATTCTCAATATTAAGAAAGTTATGAAACAAACAATATTGAGGAATTTAGCTTTTCTCCTTATGAACAAGTACAAAATCTAAAAATAAAAGAAAAGTGCAAAAGGAATAATCCCAAAAAGGGTAAAAACTAGGTTTAGAGAATATCTAAAAAGCTGGACACTTTTGTGGCTGCAGGTACAAGGCTTTATATAGGAGGGGAGTGGAAGCCCTAAAAATACTAAAAGACAAAATAGTCAACGGCTCAGTCAACTCGACCTGTGCTCGGTCGAGTGGCAGGTCGAGCTGGCTTCTCTCGTGTGTTCTCCACTCGGTCGAGTCCTCCTCAGCACACGGTCGAGTGTCTGGTCGAGTGTGCGGTCGAGTTGGACTCCGGACCTTGTTATTTCAGCCTTAACTCTCTTGCTTTCCCTTCATGATTGCTTCACTTCTTCAGCATTGCTTCCATGATCCTTAAGCTTCAAAATCACATGTTTATGCATGAAAAGATGCAAATGCAATGCAACTAAACTCTAATGCATGACTAGTCCTAAAGCTATGCAATAATGGTGAAAAAGGATAGCAAAAGATGCAAAATATGTGAATATACTAAGGGAATACAGGGTAAAATATATGAACATCACCGTGTAGAGGGCTTTCTCATCCAGTATGTCTTTCAAGTTGGGGTGTATACCATCTGGAGGGAACGTAATGGAAGAAGACATAGAGAACCGGCGAATTCAGCCGCAAGCTTGGTTGGACGGATTGATATACAAGTTCGAGGTCAGCTCTTAGCTATTGGCATCTTGGGAGATCGGCGATATTACGAGGCCTTCCAAATGTAGTTATAGTCCTGTATTTGGCTTCTTTCAAAGTTTTCTTTCTACTGTTTAAATTCAGTTCTCAGTTCTATACAAACGATGCACTAGTTGTAACAATGTATTTTTCTTATGAATATAATTTAACATTAAATTCAAAAAATATATATTATTAATGATTATTGTTGACAGATTACAATGTGCAATTGCTATAAGCAAGTAGATCTTTGCCTAAAGCTGAATTTCTTTTGAGGACCACAGCACGTATAAATAGAAAAAAGCCTACATAAAAGATTCTAACCCTTTACTTCCGCAACACAATATCATTTACCAATAATAGCTTTAAAAGTTATAATATATTCTACTGCCTTAACACAAACTTGTTGGGCCTCCACTAAAATATAGAAGCTGATATACTGTACATGTTAAAACAGAAGAATATGTACATTTAAGACTCGAATGGCGGTTGTTCAAAAAAAAAAAGAACAAAGACTCAAATGGCATGCGTATTTAAAACAACAATATTGTTAATGAGATGTTTTGTATGTGAGTTCAAAATATAACGGGTAAAATTGTTTTGTGAATGACAATTCTTGGGTTTACCCGTGGCGATAAACCTCTTTATTTAACTTCTTATGAAATAAGAAAACAAAATTGTATACATCTGTATAAAATAACAAACCCAATCCACTTTTTTATAAACCAAAATGATATATAATTCTGTTTTAATTGTAAAATCTAAACTCTTACCATCTCATTTGTAAATCTAAACTGATATACAATTTCGTTCTAATTGTAAAATCTAAATCCTAACCATCTCATTTGTAAATCCAAATCGACATATAATTTTGTTCTAATTGTAAAATATAAACTCTAACCACTTCATTTGTAAACCCAAACCCACATATAATTTTGTTCTAATTGTAAATCTAAATACTAACTACCTCATTTGTAAACCCAAACCGACATATAATTTCGTTGTGATTGTAAAATCTAAACCCTGACCACTTCATTTGTAAACCCAAACTGACATAATTTTTTGTTCTAATTGTAAAATCTAAACCCAACCACCTCATTTGTAAATCCAAACCGACATATAATTTTGTTCAAATTGTAAAATATTAACCCTAACCACCTTATTTGTAAACTCAATCTAACATATAATTTTGTTTTAATTGTAAAATCTAAACCTTAATTCTCAAACTGATATAAAACCTTGTTTAATTAGAAAAACTAAACCAAGCCAATATTTGTAACGGCCGTGTCCCAAAAAAATATGAAATATTTAGAGTTTATATCAGGAATTAGAGTGAATTTGGTATAATTTCTTGTTGGTTTACTAAGCTAGTCGAGTTATTAGTTAAACCAAAGGGGTAGTTTATTAGTTTCGGTTTAGATAAACCTAGTTTAATTAAAAAGTCCTATTTTTTCTTTATGAGGAGGACGCCTCCTTCTCTTTTTTGATTGTCGACACTGATTGCTCAGAGAAATAGATAGAGAGCTCTTGGTCGATTTGTTGTGAAGGAGAAGGAGAAAGAGATCAACAAAGCTTTGTGTTAGAGAAAAGGAGAAGGAGCAGAATCATTATGGTTTAGGAGGAAATGGTTTTGACGTATCAAATTGTACTGAAAGGTAACAAAATTTTGGTAGAATTATTTCCAATCCTTTCACCGTCATTCTCATTTTTACAAAAGTGGGTTTGGATTTAAATTCGATGAGTTATTGTCATTTTCGTGAGATACGTTTTCTCAGACACGAGTTGGGACAATAGGAGACTGTAACTGAGATCGTGGTCTCGTCTGGTTTATGATCGGCACGAGATTTTGTGGAAAGCTTCGTGATGTCTAGTGACAGCTTTTCACTGGAGGGATTTTATAGTTAACGGTTTGTTTTTATTTTAGGGTTTCTTCTTTGTGACTGTTCTTTTCTGATATTTCTGTCCAGTTTGCTTCAAGGTTGCTTTTGGTTGTGTGACTTGTTACAGGATGTTGCTAGGCTGTTGCAGACGCAAGGAGAGCCTCTATCCTGGTTGTAGTTATTTTTATGAATCACTTTGTTAAGGTGAATGCGGGACCATGACCTTATCTAAGCGATTGGGTTGTATGACTTGTTTTGTGTGATGATGTGTAGGTGTGGTAAATGTGTTATTGGGTGTTATATTCAATGACTGATTTGTTATATTTTATTTGTGGTTGTACTCTTAATTTGCTTGTTTGTATAGCTCGTAGATGGGAGGATTGCCTCACTGGATAATTCTAATAATACTCACGCATCTCATTGTGTTTGTGGTGCATGTAATGCATGTGTAGTGTAGAATCATGGCAATGAGGAGAAGGATGATACAGGGTCTCAGTTGTATTATTGGTCATGTTAATTATGTTAGAACCTGGTTTAGAAGCATGTTAGGTTGATGGTTTTTATTAGTTTTAATTGATATGGTATTTATATTAAATTGGAGTTTGTTTGGTTTGTTTTCCGTTGTTCTTGTTGATTTGTTGTTGGTTTATTATTTGGATTGTAATTAAATATTATGGGGTATTTAATTATATTATTATTCTTTTTTTTTTTGAACAGGTCGGATTGTTTCAATATATAATTTTCTTTAATTAAAAATATATAAAAAAATTCCTTAATTTATTTTACTTTTTAATTTAATTTTGATTTATTTTTAAATAAAAATTGGATTTTGATTAGTTGAAAGGGGAGAACGGTGAATACAACGTTCACCAGATATTTTACTTTTGTAAAAGCAACAAAGTCATCTAATCCGAAAATAGGACGGGTTGTCAACCGATGATATAACACGTTTAGTCAAAAAGAGAAAAACGATGGTTAACTGTCATATAAGAAAAGTCCGGAAAACATGTGAAAATAAGATTTGTTTGCCATGGTCGAAAAGAACTGATCATGATGTGCGTATGTTAGTTTAGGAAGCTTTTGGTAGAAGACTAGATTCTAGAAGTATATAAAAAAAAATAAAAAAGAACCAAATTGGTCAAAGAATGTGCCCGGAGAATGGTCAGAAAATATGGTCTGAGTATGAGAATAACAAAAGAAAAATTGCTATTATGCTGTCGAGAGTTAAATACTTGAATATGTCTATTTAAAAATCGGATCCTCCTCTTGTTAAAAAGAGGGTTGTATGTATAGAGCTTTATCTTCCGAACTAAGATATCGGGCTATGCGTTTGGGTTCAGGTAAGATTCAGGTCCATCAGCCTATTAATAGAGGCTTCTCATAGAAAAAGGCCATTCTAACTAAAAAAACTGTAAGTAAAAAACGGGGGAGAAATGGAGAGAGTAACAGTTGGAGATTCGAACCCTGGATCTGCCCATCATAAATACTACTACTAGGCCGCAGGCGTTAGCTTGGCGGGCTTGTACCCATGACCTGCTCTAGGCCTATACATGTACTAGGTACTAGGTGCTCAAATGTTTTTCATCTATTACTGTTTCTTATTGCTCAACGAGCCGATAAATTAATCTCGAGATTTGATATGACGTAAGAACCACACCGATTCGAGTGTGAGATTTAGCTTATCATAAGATAGGAGGCTCTTGGAAACAATTATTGGTCTCTCTTAATCAGTTTTGTGGAGCAAATATTAATTTTTTCACCTACCACATGCGTAAGTATAGTTTAAACAATTTTACCAGATGGATAGGTCAAATATATTTGAAAACTCGAATTTTCACAAAAGGAAAATCATGATCATACCTTGCCCGAGCTTCTAACACAAGACCAGAAGTTGTGTGTTCAGCTACCCGTGTCTTGCTCATTGTCAAATTTTTAAATCGGCCCTGTGTCCAATCACTCGATCTATTAATCAGTTTTAATTTATCCCTAATGTTGAGGCCACAACACTTGGAAACGAACGAGAAAAAGGTAGAATTATCCCTAATGGTGAGGAGAGACTGACTGCATCATAACCTTCGATATTAATCTGAAATAAATATTGTAAAGCCAATGAAAAATTATCATGAATAAGCTACAAAATTTTCCATAAAATGTGAATTATTGAATTATAATTATTGTAACTTTAAAAAAAAAGTTTTGTAAAATTTTGATATGAATTTACGATGTTTTATTTCAAGTAAAATCTTTAACCTATACGTCGAAAACAATCATTGGTTTCACCCCAAAATAAAAAGGAATATCTATTACTTTATCTTCTCCTCAAAATTAACCAATATAACTATTGAGAAATATAGCCCAAATATGTTTTTATAAGAATAAGATTTGTGATGAAGTCAAGGTTTTACTAAAGTACTCAAATGCATGATGACTACAAACAATGGAAAGAAATTGTTAAGACTATTTATTCCACAAACTTATACAAACAATGGTATAATTTTTGAGACATACATTCCAAACCATTTTATTAGCCTCACTCTGATCTATTTAGTAAGAGATATCACTACTAAAGTTAGAAAATACACAATGAGGTCTATTAATATTTCATTAACCATACGAAGACACAACTTCGTGATGTCTTCGATCATACTAATTAAGATATATAACCACCCATGTAAAAGCCAGTATAACGATAGTCCCCTGATCCACACGACGGGGCCTCGATTCCACCATCGGGATACTTCTCAGATAAATCTGCAGGTATCATCTGTCCTGAGCCATCACCAAAACCATGCAGATCATCGTCGTTTAGATTCCACAAGTTGCCCCACAGGTGACTTTCATCGATCATAGAGTGGTCGGATGAGGTTGCTGCAACACTTTGTGGAATAGAGAATTGGTCACTGAAGACACTAGTCGGGTAATACAAAGAGGAAGCTTTTTTTTGTACGTTGTCGAGATTTATGTGGTCTCGGGACACTAGCTGAGAGGGGTTATTTTGAGGTTGTGCTTGTAGTTGCGGTTTCAGTTCTACTTCTTTTTTCCGGGATTGACATCTTTTAACTTTTTCTTGCTTCGAAGATAATTTTTCCTTTTTCTTGTAATGTGTTCTCCAATAGTTTTTAATCTCATTATCTGTTCGTCCTGGTAAATATCTAGCGATTGTAGACCACCTATATATATTAAACAATATGTAAATTCCCATGAAGTATATTCAATACGTACGAAAACTAAACGTACGTGTACTAATGCAAACGTATGATGATAAACCTTAAAGATATCATGAACTCATGAACAATAGTAGTGCCTTGATATTTTAGTAAAAACTTTGGTGTAAGTATGATTCTTTATGATTATAGAAAAGCGTTTTTATTATAGAATATCAATCTAGTATGTTGACTTGCATGCTGTTCAGAAATAAATAAATAAGAGGAGCTTACTTGTTACCCCAAAGGGAATGAAGTTCAAGGATGATTCCTTCCTCTTGAGGAGTGATTTGTCCTCTCTTAAGTCCTGGCCTCAAGTAGTTCACCCACCTTAGTCTACAGCTCTTACCACTTCTATTTAACCCTATTTTTCAGTTCCATGAAACAAATGGGCAATATAAATGGGTTTGACATATAACATGGATATGTGAAAAATTAATGCAACTTGATGATCTTTATCTATATAATATGGTGTGAATCTTTCCTATTTTAACATTTTTTCGACCAAAATGCTGGAATAAAAAAAAAGGTCTAATCTATGTAAAATGTTCCCAAACTGATCAAAGTCAACTCCAGAAACGTTAACACAGGGAATCATAAGATCATCTTTTCATTTTCGAAAAAAATAACCCTAAAAAGCTCTCCACAATGACATTTTCCTCTTTGTTTTTGTAAAAAGTGTCTTATAGATTTCTTTAAAAAAAAAAAATATGAAAGAATCAAGACTGAAATACATAATCAAGAGCTTAATCGGGTCAACTACCCCTTATACAGTATATGATCTCATACTTATCTTTATTAATCGTCATAAAAGCATGTGTTAATTAACTTTATATGATGATTATAAATTGAATCTAACTTACAATATTGATATATAAATAAGAAAAGAAATAGAAAAACTCAATTAGGAAGAGTTTACAAATAGGAAGAGGCATGGCTATCTGTTGATGATTCCAGTGTAGATTGCCTTAGTAATACGTGTATGATATTATGATCTAGCAACGATGAAGATTCGATACGTAACAGATATGTACATATAAAATCTAAGATTAAATCAAAATAGTTACCTGCACACTTAGCAACAGTGCTCCATCTTCCTTCACCATGCGTAGTAACATACTCTGCGAGAAGCTTGTCTTCTTCAAGTGTCCATGGTCCCTTTCTACATCCTTCTTGTTGCTGTTGTTGTTGATAAGGATCATGAGCATGCTTTTGATGATGGCCTTGAACTCCCCAATCAAGCATACCTGTTCAATTCTCACAAACTCTTATCACACACAAAACAATACTACTAGTTTTGTCTGTGTGAGAGACTGTGATTAATCTGCTCTTCTATGTTTCTATGTTTGAACATGTGTGTGTGTGTATAAATAGTATGTTGTCTATTGATCTATATATGCTTGGAAACAGTCACTTGTTACTTTTTGAAGGTGTTTGATTCTATATTTTTATTTCATTTACTTTAGCTAAAGAGTCTAGATTAACCATGTGGCATATGCATTATCAGTAGCCTCACGAATTATAAAATTTTTTTACTTTAAGTTCCTCAATCACGGAAACAATCTTCTGAAGCCACTATTCTTCGAACAAGTGTCGACGCCATAATGAGAACCAGCTCATTATTTTCTTACCCAATTAAGAATTTACAAGTATCCGATTACTAAATCCATAGATAGATCCGTACAATAAATATATTCGTCATCACTAAACATATATTCTTGAACAACAATGTTTTGTCTTTGGACACTTCAAAAGTTTCTTATAGACATCATCAGAGGCATAACTTTGTTCTGGATTCAGTTCTTCGGGGAAAATAAAATAAAATATATAGTTTTAATTTACTAGTGGGTTGTCTTTATTTTATTGAAAAGAACTTATTAGCCAGTAGAATCTCAACATCTGTGTAATAAATAATGAGAAAGAGGCATGCTTTAAGAGTAACTCGTGATTAGTTTATAAATATAAAAATATAATTATGCTCGAAATAATGGACCTAATGAAGTGTATTCTAAATCGGGCAATAGAAAAATAAAAAATGCTTTCCATTCAATAAAAGTATCGATGACTCACCTTGTGTGCATATGGCCTTTCGGTAATACGTATCAGCATTTATGGCAATGTTAGGGTTTTCTTGAATTGGTTAAACAGATTCAACCAAGATAAAACGATATTCTTTAGTTTTAACTTTTAACCAGCAGAAGTTAATAACTATTATTTTGAAGATAAAACTTGAAAACTGTACTAAAATAATCTATAAAACAAAATATACCTCCCTTCATGGTCGTAGATGTTAGGAGCGCAAAAATTGAATTTAGAAAAAATGCAAATTATATTAAAATAACGAAATCATAAACGAATTACAACAACATTATATAAAACCGAAAATAAATTACGGAGACGAGATATAATATATCTATCCTTAATTCAATAGATTGGCCGTAAGTGCTTTCGGACAATCACGATTTATGAATCCCATGACGACAACCGATCACGAACTATTACAATAGCACACCAGTAATAGAACTCAAGCGAAAATATCTTTGTTATACTCTCGAGACTGGTAATTATAAGAACTTACTCTGGACTAAGGCCTTGATTGGAAGAAGCTTTTTTTAATTTTATCATGCAATCAACATTTATTAGGAGAGCATTTAGAAGCTGCAAATGCTCTCACATGCTCTCTTCCTGTATGCTCTCAATTGAAGCATTTTCCAAGCATTTAACTATAAAATATTATTATATATTAAAATATTTTTAAATAATTTATTTATTTTAAAAATAGAAAATTATGATTTCATAAAAGATAAATTTATTTGTTATAAGATAATATATATGAGAAACTACTTAATGTTATTATTTAAAATAATATAATAATTTATTTAATACATTAAAATATTAATGTGGATATAAAGTTTATAATATATATTATTGTTTTATTTTAGTTTAATGTGTTATATTACATATATTTAAAAAAGTTATGAAATTAAAACTGTAAATATAAATATAAAGTTTTATAAAAAAATTATAATATATATTATTTATTCTGTAATTAATGTGTTACATTATAAATATATATATATATAATTAAAAATTATTAAATTACAGTTTATATTTATAAAAGTTATAATATTTATTAAATGTAAAGTATATTAAAATATTATATAGCAATGAATGATAATTAATTTTTTTAATAAAATATAATTAAATTATATTTATTTAATTAATATCATATATTAAATATAAATATAATATATAATACTCACTGCTATACCAATCAACTAAATGTGTTATATTAATCAGAGCATACAGCTTATGAACCTTAATGTTTATGCTGCATAATGCTAATGCTCTAGTATATGTTGTTCCAATCAAACCCTAAGCAAGAGAGAGGGGGAGAGAGAGAGAGCTCAGCGACGATTTTTTTAAAAGGAGGGTCTATATTTTTTGAATGTGTAAAATAATGAGAGGTTGTGCCTTTATATATAGTGGAAGGAAGTGGGTCTCGCGAAAATATTCAGAAAATATTCTCAGAATATTCTTGGAGTACTGTCAAAGTTGCTTGGAGTTCAAGCCAAGTCTTTCCAAAAAAATAAATGGGCCTAAAGCGGTCCAAAAAAATGCTCGGCGAGGTGAGAATTCCCAGAGCCCAAGGCCCACGGCCAGCGCCAGCACCCGCTCTCGGCCTAGCCCGGCCCGGTTCGGTTTGGTTAGGCGCGCTTGTGGAAACCTTTCCTTTTCCTTCTACGAACTTTTGAAACTATAAGATTATGAAATCATATATAAAGGAGTGAAAAATCTTTTTTATTTCGGATGTGGGACTTTTTCCCAAACATCCTAACTAGCTCACTTCACACTCTTATTTTTCATTCAAATCAACTTCGTTTTGGACGTAAGAGTATACCATCTTGTAGTACTCGTTACCAGTTTTCCATTGCACTATTGAGCCAAAAATTCCGTCCAACCATTTGGCCAGAATTTGGCTGGAAAATCACTGTCCAAAACCTGCAATTTTTCTGAAACTAGTTTCTGAAAAAATCAGTTCCAACAATCCTCCACATGAATAGAAATAAGCCTATACATATGACGACAGAACTAACCCTATATACTGACACTACTAGCTAGACTAGACAGACATTCGAGAGTATATGCAAAAACTAACTGTATCTGAGTTGGTGACGCTTTCAACCTTAAACCTACTCATTGTTATACCTGTCGAGTTTACTCGGCGAAATGGTGAAGATGATGTCATGAACCATACGGATTTGTATGTAAACTTAGACAGTAGGCATAACACAGCTTTGTTTTCTCGTAGAACGAGGTTCTCTATTGTGTTCATTGTGGACTTGAACATGTCTGGTTAATCATGAGTGAACTTGGAAAGTATAACCTCACATATTCTCCTAAAACCGCCCTATTTCACACTCACAAGGTGATTTTAATAGCTGCTTGTATTTAAAGAAATATCTTGTAAGTGTTTCAAATATTTTACAAAGCTAGATTTCAAATCATTAAAAGCATATGCTTAACCTCTAACATACATGAAGCACTTTACATCATTTTAGGAACTGGGAAAAGACAATAGTATCTTAGTGCTTGTAGCAGATTCAGCTTGATTTAGTTGTCCCTTTGAACCTAGGTCATGGGGTCTCCAATCTTAGTGAAACAAGGTTTTTATTGGTGGTGAATGTGAATGATAATGAATGTATGCAATGAATGGATGGATGGTAGGGTGTTTCAATTCCCCTTATGCAGTTGCAGTATAAGATGTGTCAATCCAATCTGAGTGTTTGTGAACAGTCAAGATGTGCATAAAGATCTAATTTAAGCCAGATGAAAAGGATGTTTGTCACTAACAATCCTATGATTAAAATACAAAGTGCAGAAAATAAACTACAAGAACTAGATGCTGAATGTAAATGAACAGAATGATTATAACAGTAATGAAACTAAAACAGAAATAGGAACTATTATAATGCAAGAAATAAACCTATGCAAGACAAGCAATGAACAGAAAACAAATGAATGCAGCAGAAATGAAACAGGAATGAAACAGGACAATCACAAATCATAAACACAAACTCTGGGGAAGAACTCGAGCAACCACTCGACCGAGTGTAGGTCGAGTACAAGGTCGAGCTGGACTAAACGTGAAAACAGAGCAACACAATAAAAACAGAGCAATGCAAAAACGAATCAAACAACAATCAAGCAACATGATTAAGACTAAGATATCAATAAACAAAGAAGGTCCTGAGGAGGGATTCATGGGCTGAACTAATCATTGTGGTTATTTAACTTGGTTAACAAACCTCAAACAAACTTTGAGCTAATCTCTAGACATACTATTCTAAGACAAGTTTAATCCACTCTCATGGCAATAAACAATCAAATCTATGCATTTCTGGACTTGCTCTCACATAGTAAAGAATCTACACAAGCTGGCATTAAGCAATACATCTCAAACCAAACAAGACCTCTAATCTCTTAGCAAGCCTAATGGTAAGCTCTAGATCTAACCTTATCTATGCTCCTTAGACATTGGTGTGATGCTAAGATGCTTGAAATCAAACCCTACCTTCTCAGATATAGGATCAACATTAAGAACATATAGCCTAGAAGAGATCTACAACAATCAAGCTTTACCAAATCAAACAAACCACAAGATCAACCCAGCCTAACCCATCCTCAAGA
Source organism: Camelina laxa (assembly GCA_024034495.1). Taxonomy (NCBI): domain Eukaryota; kingdom Viridiplantae; phylum Streptophyta; class Magnoliopsida; order Brassicales; family Brassicaceae; genus Camelina; species Camelina laxa. The sequence continues at coordinate 20,685,302 of CM043882.1, read as the reverse complement.
TCCTAAGCAAACTACTCACAAGAACACATGGTGAACAAAGTCAAAAACCCAGAAAATGATGGAACTTGCATCACTAGAAAGATAAAACAGATATCTTCAATGTTGAAAAAGAAATGAAACTTGAATTCTCAATAAGAAAGTTACGAAACCAACAATATTGAAGAATTTAGTCTTTTTCAAGTACAAGATCTAAGAAATATAAAAATGCAAAAAGAATAATTCCCAAAAGGGTAAAATACTAGGTTTAGAGAATATCTAAAAAGCTGCATACTTTTGTGGCTGCAGGTACAAGGCTTTATATAGGAGGGGAGTGGAAGCCCTAAAAATACTAAAAGACAAAGTAGTCAACGGCTCGGTCAACTCGACCTGTGCTCGGTCGAGTGGCAGGTCGAGCTGGCTTCTCTCGTGCATTCTCCACTCGGTCGAGTCCTCCTCAGCACACGGTCGAGTGTCTGGTCGAGTGTGCGGTCGAGTTGGACTCCGGAACTTGTTATCTCAGCCTTAACTCTCTTGCTTTCCCTTCATGATTGCTTCACTTCTTCCTCAGCATTGCTTCCATGCTCCTAAGCTCCAAAATCACCTGTCTATGCATGAAAAGATGCAAATGCAATGCAACTAAACTCTAATGCATGATTAGTCCTAAAGCTATGCAATAATGGTGAAAAAGGATAGCAAAAGATGCAAAAGATGTGAATATACTAAGGGAAAACAGGGTAAAATATATGAACATCAACACCCCCAAACTTAGTCTTTGCTTGCCCTCAAGCAAATAAACAAGACATAAGAAGGTAGGTGAGGTTTGAAAGTGGGATCTCAGCTCCTAAAGCTTGCAAATAGACCATCTAGAATCAATGTCCAAGTTACTAGTACTATGATGCAAGTTGAATGAGCTGTACTTAAAGACTTTAGACAAGCATATCACAACCTTTACTTATTTGAACCTTAGATATCCACATGCATTCAAATCAACCATTTCCTTTAACATTCATTAATCAAGAACATGAATCAATTCTATGCAATGCTTAAACTCATTTGGCTTGGAGGTAAAGGCTTTTGAGACAATGATGGTCTCTTTTTAGAGTGGGGCTTATCAATATCAAGGTTCTCTCATAAAAATGGATTGAGCTTTAGAAGAATGCTAAAGGTAAGAACACCTAGACACATACAAGAATAAAACCTTGTCTACCCAAAGTCACCCAAAGTGTTTATCCTAGCAATCTAAACCCGAATAATCCTAGTGCTACCATTTAACTTCTTCTTTTCTCTTTCACCCTTTTCTCTTTTGGTTTTCAAGTCTTAGGAGAAGTTTCTTATTTGATCTTTCTAGTGGGATGGGGGATTCTTACTTATTTGCTATGGTTCTCTTTTCTTCTTATTCTTAAGACATACAAGCATTTTGCTAGACTTTTCTTTTCTTTCTTTTCTTTTCTTTAACTAGAACCATCTTCAACAATTTTTGCTTCCCATCCTTTCACTAGACCTTGCTTAAACACAATCTCCTCTTAAAGACTCTACCCTTTTTCTTTCTTTTCTCTTTTTTTTTTTCTTTTTTTTTTTCTTTGTATAACAGCCAAGTCCCAAACCCAACAAGTGAACCACCTAGTCCTATCTAGTTTGAAAAGTGCAAACTAGAACTACACAAGGCTTTACTCTTGTCAGTTCAAACCTAACACTTTCTACCAAGCACAATCCTAAAAATAGGCATCACACACTCAAGAATAAACATGGCTTGAAAGAAGGATTGGTTAAGGGTAGGGAAACTGATTCTTAATGAGGAAATCAACTACTTGGATCAACAAGAGTGGTAAAAAGGAGAAAGATGATCCAAATATGTATATTGTATCCATGAGTTTAAAGCAATGCACACATTGATAATTGAAAGTCAGTATTAGGTTCTTATAGATAGGAAATGGTGTCAAATCACAACATGCTTCAATATAGACTAAATACAATGCAGGAATTCAAGGCTTGGTTCAATCTTATGCTTCTAACCACTCAACTAGCATCAAAGTACTATTAACTTGGGCATTGATCCTAGTCTAGTGAATGAGCAAGCTAACAAGGAAATACTCATCATAGATCCCTAATGCAAATATTATACAATCCTACATGAAACATGCTAAACAAGATTCTAATATGCAATGCAAACTACATGAACACTCTTTTTTTTTTATAAAGATTTTTTCAATAATTTTCAAATTTTTATGGTTTTTCTATGCCTTAGATGCTTATGCAAATACTAATATGAGGATGCTAAAAATTTGAAATAAGATCACAAAACACAATGTCAAATGCTATCTCAAACCCTCCCCCAAACTTAAATCACACAGTCCCCTGTGTGAAAGAAATTTGAATGAGGATTCAAGACTAAAAACAAAACACAAATATGAAATGCAATGATATTTACAAGTGAGGTGATAGTGGTACCTTAAGGATTGGAGAAGAAATTGTCCACATCCTCTTGCATGCTGTCAAAGGTGTAGTTGGGGTCTTGTTGGTGACTTGGAGATGGAGATTGGGGCAGCTCGACGATGGCGATCGACCGTGACTCGGTCGAGTGCATATCCGAGTGGGGGGGGGGTCGAGCTGGACTGCGGATGCCATAATTATGTCCTTGCTGCTGGGAGAACTGCTGGTAGAATTGCTGGTAGAGTGCTGGATCCATGAAGTATTGGGGTGGGATGGGAGGGTAACCTGGATAAGCAGCTGGAGGTGGGAAGCCATATGGTTGTCTGGGCTGGAACTCGGTCGAGTACGTCGGCGGTGCTCGGTCGAGTGGGTGCTCGAGTGACCCGGTCGAGTGCCTTAAAAGCTGCTGTTCTCGGGTACTTGAGCTCCTCTTCCTCTGATTTGGCTCATACATTGAAGCCCTAACTGGTTCCACAGGGTTCGCAACTCTTGAAAGTGCTCTAGTTGAGCTACTTCTCCTCAAAGGGCTTGATGGTGTAGGTGAAGAATTCCCACTCTTCAACTCAGCAATCTCCTTCTTTAAGCCCTTAATAGACTTAGCCATGTTGGTAACCTTCTTCTTCAGCTTATCAAACCTCTTCCCTTGCCACTTGTTCCACTTTTGCAAAAGTGTCAACCTCTTGCTATTCTCCCTCACTCCTCTACTATCCCTTGGGTTGGGCTCATAATCCTCAAAGTAAAATTGCTCATCCCCATCAGCCACTTGTGCATTCCCATCTTCCTCAACTCTAGGTTGAACTACTCCATCAAACAAGTGCTCCTCAGTTGGCCAAAAGTCAATGTTGGCCACTTCTTGAATGGTGGTGAGCTCTTGGTTAGGCAAGATCAATTGCTTTTTCCCAAGTGTTGGAAGCTCAAAGTTGAAGATGTGATTTCCTTGATGCATCTCCTTAGCTAGGATGAGAGTAGAGGTGAGGTAGCTTGAGTCAATCCATCTTGGTGAGACCCTCTCTCCTCTAAGTGGAACCTTGGCAGCTTGTAGAATTGGAGTAATGATGCCTCCAATGGTTAGTGCTCCTCTTGAGCCTTTCTTCTCCAACTTGCCTACCCAACTTCTCAAGTAAACCATGTGGTCAATGAGCACCATTGCAAGATCAGTCTCTACAGTGCTCCCAAGGATGATAGTTCCATCTCTTGCTTTGAGGATGATCCCATTGAGAGCCATGTCAATCATCTTAAGCTCCCCCTCAATTATATTCCCAGTTTCCTTCCTTGCAAAGAAGGTGTTTGCAAGAGCTTAGTGGAAGTACCTTAGGACTGGGCTCCTTATCCTTGAGCTCTTGAAATTGGAGGATGAGTAGAGTTTGTTGTCCCTAATGGTTTCCCAAACTGAGTAGAGCTCCTCTCTTGGTATCATCAAGCTCCTATGGTTCCCAACTTCAAAACCAAACACATTGGCTATCTTTTTCATTGAAAGCTCATGCCTCTTCCCCTTGATTGTGAAGGTGATGTGACCAGCTCCAACCTCAGGATCTTTCCTTGCATATGTATGCACCTTGACAGTGGCTATAAACTCACAACTTTCCTCCTTGTAACCCTCCAAGCAAAGCCCCATGAACTTGGTTAAGTTACTTTTCTTAAAAAGCAACACCACATCTTCATCAATGGCAAGCTTCTCCATGGTTTCCTTGTGAGGATATCTAGTCCCCAAGAACTCTATTCTCATAAAAGCATCATAAAGCTGCCTCTTTGACAACCCACAAGATTCTGCTTCCCCATCATCCATTAACTCTTCTTCTTCACTTTCTTCCTCACTCTCATTTTCACTCTCCTCTTGCTCAACCTCAACTGTTGGCCTCTTCCCTTTGGCCTTGTGTCTCCTCATGAACTCATTGAGAGTTGGCTCCCTTTCCTCCTCACTTTCAGTCCTCTCAGGATCTTCCTCAACTGACTCTCTCCTTGGACACGGCACCTGGCTCGACCGGCTGCTCGAACCACCACTCGGTCGAGTGCATGATCGAGTTGGGCGTCGAGTTGATTTTCCAGCATCTCTTCTTGATTCAAGGCCAGCATCACGACGTTCCATGGAGCTTGCAGCGACTTTTTGAGACTTCCTGGTGATCTTTGAAGACATTTTCAAAAAGAACTGAAAGGAATAGACTCAAAGCTCAAAGTTAATAGGTTAGTGACCCAAAAACTTGAAAGAACAAAGCTTGAGCAAAAGATGAACTTGGGAGAGATTTTAAAACTTGAATTTAGTTGTTTTAAGCAAATGAGAGAGTGTGAGAGGTATAATCTTGTGAAAGCTCTATATAAAGAAGCTAAGGGGACAAGGAGACAAGGGTGGAGCGTTCATACCATTCAAATTCGAATTGGGAATCTTTGACCTGCTTTTTGCTGCCACTCGACCCCACACTCGACTGTACACGGTCGAGCTCCCTTGACCAAAGTTTGAAAATTTAAAATTTTCTTCTTGTTCTTCCCTCCACTCGATCGCTCTAGCAATTTGAAGATCAAATGGGCCTTTGTTCCTTTCCAACTCGGTCGAGTACCTCTCATGGGCTGGTCGAGTGGGCTTGCGAGTCTCCTTCTCCAAGTTCAAATCTCTCCTTACCCAACTACATTCTCACTAAAAGGCCTTTCCAACCAACACAAACATAAAAGAAAACACATCAAAACTACAAGGAAAATAAACTATATTTACAAAGGATACCTTAGGGACATCCTCCCTAGTGAGCTTGTTTAGAGTCACTAAGCTTGACTTTGGGTTCCTTCTTAGACTTGGCCTAGATACCAAGGAGGTGATGAAATCCTCCCTGGAACCTCTTGGTCACTGTGAAGTTGATCCTCGACGGCGATTTTATTAAAAGGAGGGTTTGTATTTTTCGAGTGTGTGAAATAATGAGAGGCTGCGCCTCTATATTAGTGGGTCTCGCGAGAATATTCAGAAAATATTCTCTGAATATTCTTGGAGTACTGCCCAAGTTGCTTGGATTTCACGCCAAGTCTTTCCAAAAAAATGCTCGGCGCGCGTGTGGAAACATTCCCTCATTCTTCTGCACACTTTTGAAACTAGAAGATTGTGAAATCATATATAAAGGAGTGAAAAATCCTTCTTATTTCCAATGTGCGACTTTTTCCCAAACAATCCAAGTAGCACACTTAACACTGTTATTTCTCATTCAAATCAACTCCGTTTTAAACGTATGAGTATACCAACTTGTAGTACTCGTTACCAGCTTTCCATTGCACTAATGACCCAAAAATTTCATCCAGCCATTTGGCCGGAGAGTCGCCGGAAATTCACTGTCCAAAACCTACAATTTTTCTGAAACTTGTTTATGAAAAATTCAGTTCCAACAGTAAATGCGACTTCCTTAGTTCATGGAATCTAACAATATATATTGTTTAGTTACCAAGTTAATATATAACAATTAGAAGTTTTCATTGTTAAAAAAAATTTCTGGTTTAAAATAGAGAATTTTAATAATGCTCTTTTTCTATACTTCGAAAATATTTTGAAAATTTGAGATTCATCAAAATATGTATAAAATGCCTTACGATATTTTATAAATTCCTTGTAAAACCCTAAAATTATTTTGTAAATTAAAACCTTATAAATACTTTGTAAACTTTTAAATATAGTGTGATTGAGTAATACTAAAATACTAAATATATTTATAAATTTTTCATATTAAAATTAAAGCTATTTTTGAAAATGAACACCTAGAAAAAAAGTTCTTTAAAAAACAAAATGCATTAAAAAGGTATATTTACAAAAAATTGTCTATTGGATATTCCTTTTCAAGTATTTATAAACATAAGCATGTCATGCAGCTTTCATGTTAAATTTAGGAAAATTGGTATATTCGTACCCCAGTCAAGGGGGTATGTTGAATTCCTACCCCAGCTATGACATTGTACAAATACATACAATAAGTTGAATAAAATTCAAATTTGCTGCACCAACTCGAAAAACGTTGTAAGAACATACGGAAAATTGGTATACTCATACCCCAGCTAAGGAGATATATTTAATTCCTATCCCAGCTATGACACTGAGCAAATCCATATATTAACTTGAATAAAATTCAAATTCGCTGCTTCAACTCGAGAAATTGTGTAAAAACATACACAAGCCGTAACGGTGTTAAGAGACCGTTAGCGGCTGCTTACATGGAAGCTACGTAAGAAACAATGTCGTTTTGAGAAACAAAAGAAAGAGCTTCTTTTGGTCAAAACGACGTCGTTTCTTACGTCTTCTTCCTCTTTTCTGATTTCCCGACTCGGTTTCTTTGTTCTGTTCGCGACTTTTGTTTCTTCTTTTATTTTTATCCATAAGCCAATTGATTCAATTAGCAATGATTATCATCCTGAGGAGTGTCAGATAGTGCAGTTAACTGGATTTGCATCCAAAAATGAGGTAATTAGTAACGATTTTAATTCAAATTTTAGGGTTTTCGAAATTTAGGGGTTTTCTCAATTGAGATAATTAGGAGTATTTATTTAGAAAAGATGATGGATTATGTGTGTATTTGTATAGTTTGGATTATATCCGGTGTGTGTTCTTAAGTTTTTAGTTAACTTAGCTCTACAAAAATTTCATGAACACCAACTGTTCGATAATATGTTTGAACAAAAATGAAGAACCCTCTAATAGTTTTTTTGTAATCTTTTTCAGATCTGATGAGGATGTAGTATTCCAATGCTACAATGGTGGAGAGTTTGGAGTTGTTGATGGGAATAAAACTACATATCTTGGAGGATCGGTTCAAACCCTTGAAAGCAGACCAGAAACAGTTGTGACTAATCTGATGACGGCATTGGATGATCCTCTTTGTGGGAAAAAAATCTGGTATAAGTATCCCTTTGAGGATTTTTCAAGGCTGAAGTTAATGAATGAAGGTGAGAATTTTCAGAAAATGTGTACAACTGCGGTGTGGGTTAAGTCGATAGAAATTTTTATAGAGAGAGAAAATTATGAGCTTCTTGGAGATGGTTTGCATGGTGTTGGAGTTGGTTCGTATGGTGTTGGAGATGGTTTGCATGGTGTTGGAGATGGTTCGCATGGTGTTGGAGATGGTTGGCATTGTGATAGAGTTGTTAGTGATGGTTCTCATGGTGATAGAGATGCTGGTAGGATATTTGTTGACATGGAAGATCGAGTGGAGGAGAATTTAGCAGGTTTTGTTGACGAAAAAGAGCATGATAATGACGAGGATACTCCTCCCAACTCAGATTGCAAGGAAGTTGAAAGAAGATATATGAGGTGCAAAAAAGGTAGTGAAGAAATCAGATTAGAGCAAGTGTTTGATAGTATTGCAGAGTTTAAAGTTTACAAGATGGGGATCAGAGAGAAGTGAAGTAAGGTGTTCCATTGGAGGGAAGTGCAAATTCAAAATCTACTGCTCCTATGAAGAAAAAATTGGAAAGTTCACGGTGAAGACATGCAATGATGTGCATGCATGTACGAATGACGGGTTTAGCAAAGTGATAAAGACTGGGGTCCTTACTCAGTTGTTCTTGAATGACATTAGGAAGGATCCAAAATTCAAGGCTAAGGCGATGCAAGAGGCAATTGAGGAGCGTTACTCAATAGTTGCAACTTACGATCAGTGTCGGACAGCTAGAGCAAAAGCACTAAAGATGATTCAATAGGAACATGATGAGCAATTTGCTCGAATACATGATTACATGGTGTTGGAGATGGTTCGCATGGTGTTGGAGATGGTTGGCATTGTGATAAAGTTGTTAGTGATGGTTCTCATGGTTTTTTTTGCTTTTCTTATATTTATAAGTGTCTCAGCTTGAGTATGTGTTTGATTTTCTGTTTTGTAAAACAAATCTTGTTTCAACAGTGGATGTTGGGACAATGACTGATGATGATAGGTTTTATTTTTGCTTTGAAGCCCTTCGGAAATCTTGGCTTGCATATTGTCGGCCAATAATTGGCATAGATGGATGCTTCTTAAAAAATGATGTGCAAGGACAATTGTTGGCAGTTGTAGGAAGAGATGCCAACAATAAGTTTTACCCGGTTGCTTGGGCATTTGTGCAAACAGAGAATTATGAAGCTTGGTTGTGGTTCATTAAGTTGCTGAAGACTGATTTAAAGCTTGAAGATGGTGATGGATTTACCCTTATTTTTGATAGACAAAAGGGCTTGCTCAATGCTGTTGATCAAGAGTTACCAAAGGTGGAACACCGGATGTGTGCACGCCATATATACGGTAATTTTAGAAGAGTTTATCCAGGCAAATATTTGCCTAAGAAGTTGTTTTGGGCAGTTGCGAAGAGTTTTAACCAAGCAGAGTATAATAGAGCCATTGATGAATTGAAGAAGTTTGATGAGGGTGTGTATGAGGCTGTCATGCAACGAAATCCGAGGGACTGTATTCATGCCTTATTTGGTTGCAAATCAAGTTGTCAGGATGTTTCTAACAATTTTTCTGAGTCTTACAATAATACCATTAACGAAACACGGGAGATGCCATTAGTGGAGATGTTGGAGACAAACAATGATATGTATAGATGTGAGAGTTAAGAAGGCTATGAAACGTCAAGGGAAATACACTCTCAAAGTCGCCAACACCATCAAGGAGGAAGAACAATGGCGAAATATTGTCAGGTAATTCCTTCTGGAAATGGGCAGTATGAGGTTCTTGAAAACAAACATGGATTTAAGGTTGATATCAATGCAAAGACATGTGCATGTCGAAGATGGAATATGACAGGGATTCCTTGCTGCCATGTTTTAAGAGTCATTCTGACCAAAAAACATAACCCTGAGGATTATATTACTTGCGATTGGTACTTGGCATCAACAAATGTGAAGATATACTCTGAGTTGATCTCAGCAGTTTATGGGATTGGGTTTTGGATAAGGTCTCAGGAGCCTAGGATTCAACCACCACCAAGGGAAACAACAAAAGGTCCCAA